>CM076582.1:408531527-408585642 GCA_034641835.2 Pinus albicaulis
GAAACCTCTCCAGAGTCTCGTAACAATGGTCTCCTTGCTTAATGGGCCTTAAGGGAAAGAAGGGATTCTTTACAACACAAAGGCACTTGGGAATAGGGAGATGCAAAGCTTCAGCACTTCAAGACTAGCTTGCCATGGATCTAAGCAAGCTTTTATAGATGGGGAAGGAGGGAGTTGGGATCCCTATTATTATGGGATTGGCCCTATCAACAAGGAAGGTTCCATAGAAGGTGGCAAAACTGCTTCCCTTCCATAGAACTCCCGTAGCCAAACCTCCCAACTCAAGATAGGCAGTGGTTGTGAGTTTGTTTGAACTCAACTTCCGCCATCCATATATAAAAAACAGTCCCTAAAATGGGTGGCGCGATTGCTGCTCTATGACAGAGCGCCAAGTGGCGCGACCCCTTTACAGGATTTCCCTGAGTGGCGCGAGTACTGAACTGTCTACCCGCGCCAATGCAAAAAGAGCTGTTTTTCATGGATTTTGCAAGGAGATGTCTCAAGGGGAAATGAAGCTCATACTCAGAGGGATGCAATGATGATGTTTTCAGTGCATGACAGTGTTCACAGGTCACGTTATGGGTCCTCCATTGTGCGGGACGGGGAATGGTAGGGACGGTGACAAATTACTGTGTAACAGGATGTGACTTTCAATGAAGATGCAACCCTTAGAAAATAAAGGGACATTCCTCCTCCTCCACATGTTAAAAAGAAGAATGATGAAATGGATCTAATTCTATGACAGAGTTGGAGAAAGATGTTGTTGATGATAATATGGAACCTATGGACCCCTTGGATCCTCTTCCATGTGATCCCCCTGTCAGGAATAAACCACTCTGGCTTCATGATACATTACAGGATGCTGAAAGACATGTTGTTTCTAGAGGAAATTTTAGAGAAATCAAGAAGCCATGCCGATACCAGGGATATGTTGTAGCTACAAGCGCCATCACTCAAGTTGAGCCTCCCTCCTTTGAATAAGAATTGAAAGAGAAGGTTTGTAAAGATTCTATGGTCGAAGAATACAAATCTATTTTGAATAATGATGTGTGGAAAGTGGTTCCTAGACCCAAAGTGAAGTCTGTTGTGAATTTTAAGTGGATGTACAAGATTAAACATGGAGTTGATGAAAGTATTGAGAAATATAAGGCAAGATTTGTGGCTATAGGTTTCTCCCAAAAAGAGGGAGAAGACTATGATGATATATTTTCACTTGTTTCCTGCTACACTATTATTAAATCGATCATTTCCCTTGCTTCTAGTCAGGGATGGACACTTCAACAGATGGATGTAAAGACTACATTTCTTCATGGCATGCTACAAGAAAAAGTATATGTTGATAAAACTATGAGATTTGAAGTACATGACAGGAAGAATCATGTTTGTATGTTGAAGAAGGAATTCTATGCATTGAAGCAAACCCCCAAATCCTGGTATGCCCATATTGATAGCTACCTAGTGAATTTTGTATCCATGAGAAGTAATTCTGACCTGAATCTCTACTTCAAAGCAGTCCAAGGTGTGCCCCTTATTTTGGGTTTATATGTTAATGAACTATTCTTAACATGTAGTGAGCCTCTGATACTCGAGTGTAAGAGGAATATAGCCTCTGAATTTGAGATGAAGGACCTTGGAATAATGCACTAATTCATGGGCTTAGAGGCATGGTAAAAGCCCGATGAGATTTTCCTTTATCAAGGAAATTATTTTGTGAAATTTTTGGAAATATTTGGAATTGTAGAATGGAAGTTCATGACCACACCGATGAAGATGAACTTCAAGAAGTTATAAAAATATGCTGTAGGACCTAACTTGGCGAATCCCTTCGAGTATCAACAATTGCTTGGTGCATTGATTTTCCTTGTGTACACCTGTCTAGACATATGTTTTGTATTTAACACTTTGAATCAATTCACGTTTGAACCTCTTCATGCACATTGGTATGCTGCCAAGCATGTGCTAAGATATTTGAATATGACGATTAACCTTGTTATGTGATGTATTATCATAGATGTGAGACTTCATGGGTACACTAATGCCGACTGGGCCATAAATTTTATTGACAGGAAGAGCACACCAGGGTGCTTCTTTAGTTTGGGTTCTACCATGATATCTTGGATGAGAAGGAAAAACAAATAAGTTGCTTAGCATGACCAAGGTAGAGTACCTTGCTACTAGCATGGTTATCTGTGAGGAAATATGGTTGAGGAAGCACTTTGGAGAGTTTTTTGAACAAGTTTAGGATCTGACAATGATATATTGTGACAACAAGAGTGGGATCCGATTGCCAAAGAATCTCATGTTCCACGAAAATTCCAAGCATATTGAGATAAAATATCAGTACATTCAAGACATGGTGTAGAGAGTAGTGATACTCCATAAAATTTCTACTGATGGGCAGATAACAAAAATTCTTACCAAGGCTTTGCCGAAAGGAAGTTCTTGGTATTCAGAGAGTAGATTGGACTGATCAATGTGACCCTCCTAGGTAAGTGTCCTGGATGATCGAGGAAATTGAGCTATGATCTTCCCCCTTGTTTGAGATCCCAGGGTGAGGAATTGAACCATGAAATATTTTTGGGTTGAGGGATCTCTGGACAATAGGATTTGTGATCTTTTCCATTTATGGAAAGTTAGGATATCCTGCCTATTGTCATTGTAGGGTGTACGTGATCCTTGTCATTTATGACAAGTTGGCATATCCTCCCCTACCATTTGTTTGAGACTTGACATAGTATACCCTGTAGAAATTTTAATACAATTATGTATTGCCTGGATTCTCCTGATCTAACAATTATATGCCACTGTTAAATACAAAATCCTTCTACTAAAATCTTTGTGGCAATTTAATCGCCAATTGCAAACACATGAAGAAAGATCAATCACACATAACACAAATGTTTTTACAGGGAAAGCATAAAGCTAAAAACCCCACTATCATATATTATGTATATATCATGGATCATGAAACAATATCATACAAAAATCTAATCCAAGAGCTCTTAGTACAATATACAATCGTCTCACACTGTAATACAAAAATTGGCAAATACATGCACCAATTTATTGCCTCATGACAGCCTGCCTCCATTGTACACGCCCTGCTGATCACAATCCCTAAATGAATTTGATCTTGCCTTGTCCTGACTGCGCAATCCTCATTGGCATTTCCAATGTGTGTGTGGTTGCATGAGTGCACCCACTAATGTCACAACAGATTGTCAAACTGTCCCTTTCACCTATCTCTTAACTCGGTCTCCACTGGATCTGACATGCATGTAGTTAACAGTAGCATTTATTCAGTTGCATGTGAAAACACTGCTTGTGAATTAATTAAATAATTAATTCATTGATCTCTCACTAGTGTATCTTTAGTTACAACTAGTTACAACTAGCGCAACTGAGTTTAACTCCCTTAACTGAGTTAAACTAATTTACAACTCACATAACTACACATCCAACTCTGTTACAACTTCAAATCACTCAGTTACAACTAAGTCCACTTGCATGTCCCACCAACCAACCTTATAACTCAAAATTACTTCAACTAACTGGTTTTCCACATCAGTTAATTGAAATCAAGTGCTTCAAGAGAATAGATTATTATTTATTGTCTAATTATTACTAAGAGATAATAATAATCGACATGCATTCTATTTTTAGACATGCGATCTATAAATAGATTTCACACATGCATCTAAAAATAGAATCTCATATATATATATATATATATAGAATTTTCTCAACCATCTATAAATAAACTCCTGCTATAAATAGAATTTTCTCAAGATTCTAAAAATAGACGTACACCTAAAAATAACCTACAGGCCCCACCTAGTGTAGGTGCTTAATTTTCACTAGGATCATCATCTTGTTGAATCTCAACACTCCCTCTCAACAAGAAAGGGATTATCCTTCACCCCGATCCTATCTCTATGGTATTCGAATTTGCTCCTGGTGAGTGCCTTCGTCAAGATATCTGCATCCTAATATTTCGTAGGAATGTACTAAAGCAACATGATATTCTGCTGCACACAATATCTGATATGATGATACCAGATATCTATATGCTTAGATCTATCATGAAACACATGATTAATTGAGAGTTTAATGCAACTCTGATTATCACAAAGAATCACTATAGGATCTAAATGAGAACCAAACAAACCAACCAGGATCTTTCTCATCCAGATAGCCTCACATGCAGCTTGACTTGTTTCCATGTATTCTGCTTCTGCTGCATTGAGTTCCATGGATCTCTGTTTCCTGCTGTACCAAGAAATAGTTGTAGATCTGATACTGAAGACCCCTCCTGATGTGCTCTTTCTGTCCGTTAGGCTGCCTGCCTAGTTTGCATCTGTGAATCCATGCAAATTCACCTCATCCATCCTTCTGTACCATAAGTCATACTCAGATGTGCCCCTGAGATATCTCAGGACATGTTTTCCTGCCTTCCAAAAGAGCTTGGTAGGCCTACCCATCGCTTGAATAAGTTGGTTCATCGCATAGAATATGTACGGTCTTGTATTAACTAAATACATTAGCGAACCCACCAACTATCGATAGACAGTAGCATCCACTACCTCTCCAATGTAGCGCCCTTTTTCTTCTAGTTTCTTGGAAGGGGAGTATCCATGGGTTTGCAACCCTCCATGTGAAACTTACCCAGTATCTCCCTTGCATACTTTCCTTGAGATAAAAATAGTTCACCATCTCGCTGCCATATTTACAATCCAAGGAAATAATTAAGGAGGCCCATATCCTTCATCTTGAACTCCTTTGCAAGGTCCTCCTTGCATGAGTGTATCAGCTGCTCATCACCAGTCAGTATTAAATCATCAACATAAATAACAATTATTAAAAGCTTACCTCCACCACAATCTGGTATAGGTTTGCATCTGCCTCACTCTTGGTGAAGCCAAGTCTAGTGAAATAGCTGTCGATCCGAGTGTACCAAGCACATGGTGCTTTCTTTAGCCCATATAATGCTCTTTTGAGTCTGCACACATGCGACTCGCTACTAAAGATCTCAAATCCTTCAAGCTGCTCAATGTACACTTCTTCCTCAATGATCCCATTAAGGAACACAGTCTTCACATCCATTTGATGAATGTGCCAACCCATATGAGCTGAGAGAGCAAGGATGGTCCTTTTGGAAGAATACCACACGACAGGTGAAAAGGTTTCTTCATAATCAATCCCCTCGATCTGTGAGAATCCCCAGGTCACAAATCTGGCCTTGTATTTCTCAACGCTCCCTTCAACAACTTGCTTTACCTTGTAGATCCATCTCGAATCTACCACTGATTTATCAACTGACCTTGGAACAATTTCCCAAGCACTGTTTCTGACAATGGAGTCATATTTTTCCACCATTGAATCTACCCATGTGGGCTCTTGCACTGCTTCCTAAAAGGAAGATGGCTTAGTCACAATACATTTTCTCATGAGAGCCATGTATCCAGTGAATTGTTCAGGAGACTATCTCTATCTACACTGTGAAGTAGGGACTCCTACATTCTATGCTGCATCAAACTTCAGCCTCTCAACTTTTTTAGTATGCCTTCTGCTAGTTCTGATATTTGGCTCTGCGTGAGTGGAATACTCCACTCCATGAACCTCCTCCTGTGGCTGATCCACATATAGAGACTCATCTTTGGGAACAAGTAGTTCCTCCTCTGCATGCAAGTCTAGCTCCCTCTCAAGCGACAATTTCTTGGCTTTCTCCTCATTGAATTTTATATCTCGTTGCATCAAAATCATTCAACTATTTAGAAAATACACACGATAGTTATGGGGTGTTTCTATGTACCACAAAAATATCCCAACTTCAGCAGTCGACTCCAGCTTCTTCCTGGCGTTCTTGGTCACATGCACATAAACATATGAGCCAAAAATATTTAAATGAGAAACATCTAGTTTCTTACCAGTAAAAGCTTCTTCAGGTGTACTCATGCCAAGTACCCTATGAGGACAATGGTTTTACACATAAGCCATAGTGTTTCATGCTTCCGCCCACAAATGCATTGGTAGGCCCTAATCATGCAACATCGCTCCTGCAAAACCCCCGATCATTCTGTTCTTCCTCTCCGCGATCCTATTTTGCTGTGGGTTATGAGGTGCTATGAGTTCTCTTCAAATTCCTTCTTTTCTACAGAATTATTTTAATTCATTCGAGATATATTCACCACCATCATCGCTTCGTAGAGCCTTCACTTGCTTCCCCGACTCTTTCTCCACCAATTCTTTAAACTCACAGAACTTTGAGAATGTTTGATATTTATTTTGCATGAATAAGATCCAGCATCTACGAGAATAGTCATAAAAAAAAATAACATAATACCTGTGTTTTACTATTGAAGCAACTGAGAATGGCCCACACACATCTATGTGAACTCTCTCTAGGATCACCGAAGCACGATTCTCCTTTTCATGAAAGGTGGATTTTGCATACTTCCCCATGGTTCAACCCTTGCACCGATCTAACTGAGCAAGTATTCCCATTGGAAGTCCAGTAGATATTTGCTTCTTGAATTTCAAAGCTCCATGGTGAAGATGGACCAATTGCGTGTGCCATAACTCGCCCTCATCCCGACTCACCACTTTTTCTACCTTGCCCATCATTGCAGCGCAACCATTTACCTCCATCTTGTAGATATTATTGACTCGAATCCATATCCTCTTTTCTTGACCCATTTTTTTATGTCACAGGAAAGCTTTTCCATCACTGAAAACAATGTCATAGCCTCTGTCCTCCAACATCACGATTGAGACCAAGTTTTTCTTCAGACCTGGAACATGCATAACATCTTTCAAAAGAAATGGTTTACCTGAATCCCTCTCAAAGGTAATGGTACCAATTCCGGTTGCATTGTATCATCCATCATCACCGATCTCTATATGCATTTGGAGATATTTCTCCTCCAAGTCACTGAAAAGCCCCTTATCTCCCGTCATGTGGAAGGAAGCACCACTATCAAGATACCACACCGATCCCATTGCACTTGAAACCAAGCATGTGATCAAAGAGAAATCAAGTTCCAATTGCGAGGCAAGGGCCTCACCAAATATAGCTCCAACAACCTTCTTGTTCTTCTTTTTCTGTGGGAAGTTAGTGGCGAGATGCCCATGTTCGTGACAGTGAAAACACTTCACCTTGGAAAAATCTAGCTTCTTGCCTTTAGCCTCGAATTTTGAGTGGAATTTCTTCCCCTTATCTTTCCTTGCCTTGGCAGCCAAAGCACAATCCTCTTCATCATCATGCTTTGATGAAGAGCCACCTGTGGTGTTCCACCTGAACTCCTCCTGCACTAGTTTCGACCACAACCATTCCCAATTCAACAGTTTTTCCATTCCGTTGACAGAGTCTTGATAACTGTGCCAACTCTTAGGAAGTCCCAAGAGAGCCAAGCTCACCAAATCATCATCAGCAACCGTGATTCCCACACTCCCCAGTTCATCCTGACATTGGACAAACTTTGTGAGATACTTAGGAATATTGTCGTCCTTCTCCATCTTGATATTTCTGAGTTTATCCTTCAGCGCCAATTTCCTACGGTTGCTGCTGCTTTGGAAAAGAATTGTCAAAGCCTTCCACATAGCAAATGGAGTGGCTTTCCCATGAAGGCTTGAGACAATATGGTCTTGCACACCTTCCAATAGAATCCTTCTTGTCTTCGCTACTTTCTTTTTCCATGCGTCAATTAATGCAGCGTCCGCCGAAGTGGGCTTAGGAACATCACTGTCGATGAATTTTTTCAAGACATTATCTTCAAGCACCACCTCCATCCCATCATTCCATGCAATGTAGTTCAATCTGCCCTCGAGTGCATACTCTTGCCGCAAACCATTGAAAGCCATTTTGATGTTTACTCAACTGTCACACCAAGAAATTCTTGTAGCAATTCAAATTGTTTCCACCAACAAACTCAACTACTGCTTCATTTTTTCAATCTTCGTTGCTATGATACCATGTAGAAATATTAATACAATTATTTATTTCTTGGATTCTCTTGATATAACAATTATATGCCACTTTTAAATACAAAATCCTTCTACTAAAATATTTGCGGAAATTTAATCGCCAATTGCAAACACATGAAGAAATATCAATCACACATAATGCAAATGTTTTTACCGGGAAAGAATAAAGCTAAAAACCCCACTACCATATATTATTTATATATCATGAAACAATCTCATAAAAAACTATAATCCAAGAGCTCTCAGTACAATATACAATTGTCTCACACTGTCATACAAAAATTGGCAAATACATGCGCCAATTTACTGCCTCCTGACAACCTGCCTCCACTGCGCAATCCCTTCTGATCACAATCCCTGAATGAATTTGATCTTGCCTTGCCTTGACTACGCAATCCTCATTGGGATCTCAAATGTGTGTGTGGTTGCATGAGTGCACCCATTAAGGTCATAACAGATAGTCAAATTGTCCCTTTCACCTATCTCTCAACTGGGTCTCCACTGGATCTGACATGCATATAGTTAACAGTAGTATTTATTAAGTTGTATGTGAGACCACTACTTGTGAATTAATTAAATAATTAATTCACTTATCTATCACTATTGTATCTTTAGTTACAACTAGTTACAACTAGCACAACCGAGTTTAACTTACTTAACTGAGTTAAACTAATTTACAACTCACATAACTACACATCCAACTCTGTTACAACTTTGAATTACTTAGTTACAACTAAGTCCACTTGCATGTCCCACCAAACAACCTTAGAACTCGAAATTACTTCAACTAACTAGTTTGCCACATTAGTTAACTGAAATCAAGTGCTTTAAGAGAATAGATTATTATTTATTGTCTAATTATTATTAAGAGATAATAATAATCGACATACATTCTATTTTTCAAAATAGGGGAATAACCTGTCAAATCGCTGCACAGAAATAGGTCCCTTGTCCCACAAACAAGAATATCTCATACACAAATTTGATGTCTAGCTTAACCATAACCTTAAAATTACAAACAATAATAATAAATATATATTAATTTAAAAAATATTCTAATTCAATGCTAAGCCTCTGCGATGTCAAGCATTGAAACTACTATTCATCTCACATTTGTGAAGTAATACTGTTATATATAGTTTATAATGCCCATTGCACATAATTTCATTTCATGCATTGTGCACAATAAAATTTTCCTCCCACTTGGCCATGGGCTCCCCCTCGACTTGGTAATTTTTATGGGCCCTAACTTTGGTGGACTTTGGTGCTAAACTTGAATTGGAAATTGGGTCTTGAACTGAATTACTATTCAAGTTGATTGGGGTGTGAGTTCAATCATTTTTTTTAAGAACTTCTATGTATTGAATTCAATAATTTTTTTTAATAAAAGAAGAAGAAGGAGAATTAAGGAGAACTTCTATGTATTGAGCTTAATTTTTTTTTTAAATAAAAAAAAGAGAACCAAGGAGAAATCCTATGTATTGAGTTCATATTTTTTTTTTTTTAAATAAAAAAAAAGTGAACTTCTACGTATTGAGCTCAATTTTTTTTTTTAATACAAAAAAGAGAACTTCTATGCATTAAAGAGTGAGAGCAATAATTTTTTTTTAAAGAATCATTTTTTTCTCATAATTAAAAAAAATTAATGGAAAATTATAAGCCCTAAACTTTCTATAAAAAGAGATTAAAAAAAAGAGATCTTCTATTTATTGAGCTCTTTTTTTTTTTTAAATTTTTATAAATACAAAAGGAGAACTTCTATGTATTAGAGACTGAGAGCAATAAAATGTTTCTAAAGAACCAAAATTTTCCCCATAATTAAAAAATAATTAATGGAAAATTATAATTGCTGACCTTCCTATAAAAAGAGATTGAAAAAAAAGGAGAACTTTTATGTATTGAGCTCAATCCTTTTTTTTTTTTAAATAAAGAAATGAGAACTTCTATGTATTAGAAACTGAGGGAGATAAAATGCTTCTAAAGAACCAATTTTTTTCCCATAATTATAAAAATTTTAATGGAAAATTATAAGCATTGAACTTCCTGTAAAAAGAGATAATTCGTTGAATCAGATCCACAACACCATCAAAACGAACTTCATCAAAATAAAATTCATTTAATTTTGGTTGCTTGCTCACGTTCGCCCTATGCAAGATTGAGTTACAACAATGATAAGATCAATAGACAATATGATGTGCGATCCTTGTCATTGATGACAAGTTGGGTTTTCATGCCTATTGTACCTAGATCATTAGGAAATAAGATTTGTGATCCTTGTCTCTCATGACAAGTTGGGTCATCCTATCTATTGTCCTCATATATAGGGTGGTAGCTTGAGCTCTCCTCTGATGATGCTTTTTCTTCTTTAGATTTGAGAATGTTCAACAAATGGGCAAAGATGAGCAGAGATGAGTACAAATAAGAAAATATGAGATATGATTTAGTTCAGTGATGAAAATGATGAGACATTTGAGATGAGATTAATGATGCAGTCAGAAATTTCTCCCTAGCTGAGAGGGTGTGTTAATTTGGTAGCTCAGGGAAAAATTCTCTCCATTGGAAAACCTTCCTCATCCTGAGAAGACCCTCTTTTCCCTTGGAAGAATTTAATTTGGTGAAGAAAAAAAATTATTTTTAATAAAAAACCCACCATTACAAAAAAAGTACATGTCAACCTAAAATCAAAAATTGGGTCTCGACAGTCACATATAAATACACTTCAAGACTACCTTATTTTGAAAACACATCAACTCATCTCTTATTCTCTCTCCTCCCTTGATTGGTTCGTATAGGTTTGAAGCAAGGAGTCCAAGTTCGCACGTGCGAAGGGAAGGAGGCTAGCTCTGATTTTTTGCATTCACTTTTTTGTTTGGGTAACTGTTATCACCCAAAAAATGATCACCTAGCCATTTATTACTAAGTTAATCGAAATACACCATGTATGATTAATTTTACCTTCGTAAATTCACTTTCGTCATAGGAAATAATTTAGTAAACTCTTTTTATTAAATCACTAAATTATTTTTGATTAAAATTCAAAAACCCTATGAGAATAATTGAATAAATCATTATTTATTTAATTTTCTCTAGATATATTTATTAAATAATTATTTGATAATTATTTCTTAATTTTTTTTTACTTATCACCTTGAAATAATTAAATAAATCACTATTTTTTTATTATTCCTTATTTATTCCATATTTTCCTTTTGAGATGATCATTAAACCATTATTTAATAATTATTTCTTTCTTATTTCTCACAATGTAATTAATAAATCATTTTTATTTATTAATTACTTTAACCATTTTCTAAATAAAGATACTTAAACATTTTGAATATATTTTTCCTCTCAAAAAATATAATAAAGTATTCCTAATGGCTAGATTTTGATTTGGTCAACAATATTTTATTATTGTCCAATTCCTAATTTAGCGCAATACTTTTTTTATAAATAGAGGGTTTTCGCATTCATTCTTCACCTTGATCATTTTCATCGTCACCACCATAATCTCATCACATTTGAGCTCTCACTTGAGTTCAAGATATTTTTTATTGTTTTTGCCCATTGTATGTTGAGACAGAGAAACACATTGTTGAAGCACAAGGGCATCAAAATGAACCATCCCACAAAGGGGGATCTATAGACCCAAGTTTATACATTCTCCTCACCAGGTGTTTCATTTAAATCAATAAAATTTTCTTATTTATATGATCCATTGGGTTACTACACTTTCATTTTCACTGTTATGTGTTTTGGGTTGCATATGATATTTGTTGCAGGGTTTTTCTTATTTTCTCATTACAAATATAAAGCGTAAAAAACAATATATTGTTGTTAGGGTCACTTGTCACCAGTAACTTAAGTGAAGCATTCTTGGTACACTTGCTAAGAATTTTCATACTAACAAATGGTGACTCCATTGGGCTTTTAGCTACATAGTCGTCAATAAATGACGACAGCACTGGTGTAGTAATTCAAAACCTTAGTGAGTGTTGTTTCAACTATATTTAGTGTTTTTCCAGCTATTTTTAGCCCTTTCAATTTCTATTTTTAGATCTAGTCCATTTTCTAGAAAAAATTCTGCTTTTGTTGGGGTTTCACATCTTTCCATAGGTCACAGGTACCAACTGAGCAGGAGGAGAGAATCTGGGATTGATCTGTCAAGTGAAAGAAGTGGGAGAAGAGCACACTTTTTTTACCATTAGCTGTGCCCAACACACTTTTTGGCCCAAAATCCGCAACCAATGCACTTTTCAAGTCAGTTTTCGTACTCTGTAATTTTTCAGAAATATTAAATTTTTCCAGTTTTGCCAAGACTATTGCGTATGTGCTAGTAAGAGTTCCTATTATTTCCTAAGCCACCTGTCGGCATATATCCTATTATTAGTTTCTAATTGAGGAAGGGGGAAACCTCCTAGGGTTTAAATTACACCTCCACTATTTAGGAAGAGAATTGTTGGGATGAGTAGTCTAGTGTGAAACATTTTCAGCCACCGTTGTTTAAGGTTTTGTCCATTTTTTTGCAACCCTTTTTGGATAGGTTTCTACAACACTTTACTCCCTTTAGAGTCTTGTGTTTTATTTCTCTCTCATGATACCATCGTGTATCCTTGATTTTGAAGCTTCTTGCATGTTCTTTTCCAACATTTTCACCACCGTTGTTTACTAGTTTTCTACCCCATTTTCAATAGATTTTTGCCTCTAGATCCGAGTCCCCTTAGACATTCGATCCTTTGGCTATTGTGTGTGTCCTTGAGTTGCTTATTTTTGTCTTTTATTTAGCTACTTTATTTTATTCTTGGGTGGGGGGTTGTGAGCTTCAATTTACTATTTATTTACCGCTCATTTTCAGTATTATTTACAGTTTATGCATTTTTATTTTCAGCAGCATTGGCATCATCAAAACATGCTCAATTAGCTCATCCACTTGAGAAATTTTTCACACACACATAACCTAAGTGAACATGAGCTTGGTTAACACTGCCAAGCCAAGACTTGAAACACTACGCCTTAATAGCTCAACTCACATAGACTAAGACCACTTGTGCACCAGGGAAAAAACAATCTTTGTAGTTAGGTGTAGGATCAATGGGATATGATTCCAATAACACCCATTGATCACTTACATTAAGACATAGAAAGTTTATATATTAGGGAGCTTAAAATCCTTCACCATTTGGTTGTCTAAAGCCAGAGTGCGTCAGAAACTCGATTCAAAGGGGGTTAGGCTAAATCACAGTGTGAGCGGTTCTCCTTGAGGCTACCCAACTATTGGTAGGGAATTTTGTGCTATTTTTGATCACCAAGAAGATCAAGACTCGACTATCCCCTTGGGAAAAAGGTAACCTTATTGGCCAATCTTAGGAAAACACCCTATAGGACTGGTTGTGGGAAAGCAGTTGGTCCTCTACCCCACCTTTCTCTAAACAAATCTGCTTGCTGGGATCAAATTCTGTCAAGTAAGAATTTTCTTGAAAGGACGTCTGAAACGAAATTTTTTGAGGATTTAGATCACCTTTAGGCTAAAGGTCATTTTTTATTTGATAGGAAATGTTTGCTTGAGTTAGAGTATCATATCATTTTAATTAGTTTACACTTGACACCACTGCACTAGGTGTTTTCTTGATATTTGTTACTCTTTTATCATATCATCACCCTTTAGTCTATTGAGTCACCTTTGTCTTGAAACCATTGCGCCCCCTAGGAATTTTTTGGGGAGAATTAGTGGCCTTCACCCCTGGTTACCTTTAGGACATATGATTCACTCTGGTCGATTTTGAACCCATCCTCCTAGTCCTCCATTGAGTCACCATACTGACTTTAGTTATTTTTCTTCTTCCAGTTCTTCCTTTGATTCTGTATCTTCCCAACCTCGTACCGCCACCATGTCAGGTACTAATGTGGGTAGTGCAAATCCAGGTGGAAACCAAGGTAACCCCATAGGCATAACCTCTACTGATATGGCCACTAAACCTCCCTTGCTTCCTTATATGGATGGTTTAAGCCTCCCTGATTTCATCCAACTCATAAAAAATCCTCTTCTCCATAACCAAAATTGGCCTCCTATGCCTACCAAGCTTCTTTCTAACATTCCCAAGTTTGAAGGTAATATTGGAGAAGACCCCTGCACAAATCACGTTCTCTCCTTTCACATGTGGTGTTCATCAAATTCCATTATAGATGACTCCATTCGTCTTTGTATTTCCAACGCACCCTTACTAGAGCTACTGCCAAATGGTATGTGGACCAACTGCATGCCTCCCATTACACCTTTGTGATTCCACCAATTTTTTATTTCCTATTTCCAACTACCTCTCCGATACGACATAGGTACCAAACTCTTGACCTATTTTCGTCAAAATTTTGCCACCCACATTTCTAACCATGTTCAAGAATGACACATAAGGAGGAGCATGTATAGAGTCCTTGAGTTTGAAGGCCATGTATATATAGGCTAGTTCCTAAGAACGATTTCCCCCCCATAGGTAAATATGCACCTCTCATTCCCCTATACTCAAGAACATACTCTTGAGATAGCCCTGTCAGGTTATGTTTATATTGTTCTCCCCGTTCCACCTCGACTTGGTGCTTCTAATAATGTATTGGGGGAATCTCATGCCACTAATGGTATCGTTGGATCTATTTCCCACCCTCAAGCATCACCATATCCTTAACCTCTTATGAGTTATGGTCAACCCCAGGGGGCACCAGTCTCGCTTACACCTACCCCCCTCCTGATTCTTCCATGTTAAATCATACCAAGGTATAAACACACCATATGAATATCTACATCCACATTAGTCGATGCCAGGGCTAGCTATTGCTAAACATGATTATCCAAATGTTGTTGTGAATACTTACTACCCTTATGCACCACCTAGCACTCCAGCCCCACCGGCACCCGCACCTAAAATTACCATGCCTCTGCCTCGTCTTCCATAATAGCAACCACCTCCACATAATCAAGTGTATGCTTAGCAGAGTACTACCAACCCTTCTAACCACAAGAGAATGAATAAGGGGAAGGGTAAACATAATCAACAACCTCAAGGTAACTATGGAAATCAAGGTCAACAACCTAATTCCCCTAAGGCTGACTAGCCTAATCCCACGACCCAGCAATAGGGAGGGAAACCCCAGCGTAAAAAGGCTCTGAGAACCAATAAAACTTGTGCTTGTTGTAGATTATTTTGCACTATACTCATGAATATCCCCTTTTACCTCATATGCGTTAAGTATGGGAAGCTCAAGAAATTGCTTCTAGAGGACCTTAGACCATACCTCAGCCTCCTCCCTCTTCTTCTTTGTCACAACTAACTATGCTTACGATTCCTTTTTTTCATCAAGGATATGTGGCTTCCCAATCAACAAAGAATATGAACACCCCTGAAATTTCACAATATGGTTAAAATAATTACCATATTCTCATGATGAATTCTGAAGAAGTCAACACAAAACAAGCTAATCTCTAGTCTTAGTCATGCCAATATGACAAGCCTCCTTCAAATTCATCGACTGATTCCCAACCCAAATTTTCCATTGAGTCTCTTTCATCATCAAATGGTACCTTAGAGATCCCTCCACCTAAGGTAGAGGTTCCCCCCAAGATCCGTAAATTTCCATTACATCGAAATGCTGGTTCATCTAAATACACCCATACCTATATCGTAGTAGACAATTTGACATAGTTTCCTTCTACCATGTCAATGTTGGAAGTCCTTCAGATGTGCCCATCCCAATGTAAATATCTACTATATGATTTGGGTATTGTAGATCCCTATGACGATCATATGATTGTTTTAAATGTTGATAAAGCGGAACATCCCCCTTGTTAGTGTTAGTATTTTGCATCCTGCCATCAGTGATCAAAATCCTCTTTTCATATCATTTTAGGAGTCCCACTCATAATTTTTTTTATCATTCCACTAGGTCATGCAAAAAATTAGTTAGTGATGGTAGCCCTAGTCCAAAAACATCACTCTTCCTTAAAATTCATTTGCTTGCTCGCACACTTCCATACCTTGTTGACTGTACATCATCCATAAAGTAAATTCATCATGTCATGTCCATGGAGTCCAGTCTTGTCGAGGTCATCATTAGGTTTTCTAGGGTTTTCATGGTCCAATAAAACTCCATTCCATTGCATAAGGCTAGCAAGTAAAGGGTGATCAAATAACATCTCTTCACCATGTGAAGATGATTTGTAAATAGAAATTCTTATTTCATCATGTAATTTTAATTTCAAATGCGATTTTCATTCCAAGATGTAATTTTATTTTTATGCATGTAATTTTATGTTAATTCAAATGTAATAAGTACTCAGTCTCCCAAAAGCTTCCAACTCAGTTCCACATGCCAAACAAGCACATGTCAAAGTGCAAGAGTTTTTAGTTCATCAATTGATCAAATGTCAAAGGGAGTTGACTTTTCCCAAGGGTGCCCAAATCATCATTTTCCACAAGCAGTAAACCCTAATTTCCTCTCCCATTGAGCTAGGGTTTGTTATGGAATCAGAGACATCTGAGCATAGGGGGCATAAGTTAGGTCATATCAATAAGTATGAGGTCATTTCAGCTCATAAACATCATGTATTCATCATTTTTCAAGAATTCATTCCAAGAGTAAAATAAGGTAGGTCATATCAGTAAGTATGAGGTCATTTCAGTGCATAAAAATCATGTATTCATCATTTTTCAAGAATTCATTCCAAGAGTCGAATAAGGTAGGTCATATCAATAAGTATGAGGTCATTTTATCTCATAAACATCATGTATTCATAATTTTTCAAGAAGTCATTCCAAGAGTCAAATCATTTTCCACTCATAGGGAAAATTTTGCTTCAAGTTATGTTTCTGACCAAACAGAGATGAATTTGATAAAAGTGAGAGAGGTTTTTTTTATAATAGGTAAAAAAATAAAAACCTCCTTCCCTTTTTACACAGGTATCATGGTTTGGGAGAAATGTCAACAATACAGGTGCTACAAGAGGTTTTCACTTCTGGACTGATATTGAGAAAATCAAATTTTATCCTAGCTGGAGTGTCCAAATGACTTTCTTGATAAGTCAAATGATAACTATACTAGAAGATATTTCCCATGAGCTATCATGAGATCAATTTTGAGTTGAGGAAGGCCTCCAAAAATTTCCTGCACCAGCACACTACATTTTTGCACCCTCATTCTGCACTTTTTGACCAGTCTTGGTAGAATTGATTTTTGATGGGTTATTCTTGATCATTTTTCAGTACTTGATAGGTCCATTGTGTAGCCAAGGGAGAGATATTTCCAACAAGCTATCATGAGTTCAATTTGGAGTTCGAAAAGGCCTCCAAAAGTGGTCTACAATAGGCGCTTCACACTTTCTTCTAAGAGGGCACAATTGCTTCTAGGAGGGTGCACTTGCCCAGAAAAGCTAGAAACCCTTCTAGGCTTTGCAAAAATCACTTCTAAATCTTCATAAATTTTTTATTCAAACTCCAAGAAGTGAATGATAGTTAATTACATCATTATTCTTCCTTCTACAATCATTCTCTATGGTGTTTTGAAAGTTTCATTAAAGATTTGGTGTTTTCCTTATTGCAAACCCTAGTATGTCCCTTAAATCACCATTTCACTCTTAAATCCAAAAATTACAGTCCCTAAACCTTCATTACCATTCCCACATTGTAAAAAATCCTTTCCCAAATCCTTATATCACTATCCCCTTCCTTAAGCCCTTTATTCCCAATACCCTAAGCCCTAGGCTACTCATTTTCTTAGGCTCCCAAAAAACCCCATACCTGTAATAAATTTCCCTATTCAAAACCCCTCTACATTCCTACTCCTTGTCACCTCCCTCATTTCATAAACCCCTTCCCTCATCTCCCTAAATTTTCCCATCACATTCCCACTTCTCAAAATTCATTTTTCACTGTTATTCCATCTCCCTAGGGTTTTAACACTAAGACACGATAGAAGAAAGAGAGGCAGAAGAAGCCAATATTTTGGTATATGAGACCCTAGAGATGCATGATTTGCTTGAAGAACAATATGAACAAGCACCAAGAGGTAGAACTAGAACTAGAGGCTTAAAAAGATCCCTGGAGCTTGAAAGAAAAAGGCAAAGAGAGATAGTTGATGAAGCCGTGCTTACTAATAAATTTTTGGATAAGATCAAAGAAGACAAGAAAAGTTGGCTTCAGGCCATCAATGATAACTTGTAGAAGTTTTTGAATAAGGCTAAAAAGGACAAAAAAATTCAAAGGAGGATGGCCAAACATTATGCCAAAAGAGAAATAATTGTAAGGACACAACTTAAGGTAGAAAATGCAAAAATTGAAGCCCTAACTCACCAAAAAGAGAAAAATAAACTTGATATACTCGTGGAGTCTTCACTCCAAGCTTAGCCACACCATCATCAGCCACTTCACAAATTTTGAAGCCATTTGACCCTTCTTTGAAAAATCTATGTTTTTCTATGTATTATTGAAAACTTTAATATCAACAAACTTTTTTGAGGAATCCAATGGACAAAAGAAGACCACCATTGGATTTAGAATGATGAATACATGCACCCTATAAATTTTCTAAGTTTCTTGGGACAAACTGGTCAGTGAAAAGGGCAAAAACACCTGAAAAATCATGTTTCTGCCCCTATTTTGGCCTAGGCACTGCACACAGAGCAATATTGGGAGAATGAAGTTTTGAGGGATCAAATCACCTTCATTTTGAAAACTAGAGACATATTCAGAAATTAGACTTGAATATATTTCCAAAAACCCATTTTGGGCTTGATTTGGACGCCTACAAGCCAGCCAAAATCATCCTTAAACAGGGAGGGCGCACTTGACACATTGAGGGTGCACTTGACATAAAAAATGGCACACTTGACCATTTGCTGTTTTTTTTGAAATTTCACTGTAATTTTGAATTTATCTCAGAAATTCATGTTTCCACCTATGTAACTGAGGATGGTAAATTTAATTATGTTATGGATAAGTTACCGAGGGGTAGATTCATTAGGTAAAAATTATCATTTAGTCAAATGAATCAATTTGAATGTATTTAGGGAGGAGTCACTTAGAGCTCCCTATACTCCAACTTTCAGTTCAGAATTTTGTGTATCTCTTCCCCACCTCATGGATTCGACCCCTGAGGATGGGTGAATGTTGTTTTGATGTTTATTTAGTCCCTTTATTCAACCTTAGAAAAGGGTTGGAATCAATTTAGATGCTAGGTCATTGATCAAAGACTATTGTACTCAGTTTGGCTAGTTAATAAAGAAGAGTTGCAACTATTTTTTGGGATACATGTGATATGATGTTTATCATTGTTTTTCCTTTAGTTTCATATGTTAGAATGTGTTGTCTTCATGTTTATTACATCTCTATTTTATGATATCTTTCACATTAGGGGAATTTTGAGGTCTAAAATGGGCCTCCTAAGGAAAACGTAAAATCAAAATTCACTTTATGAGAACCAATTACATTTTAGGGGATGACATTATCCTTAATGGTTGAGGTGGCATTGATTGAGTTAAAGGTACTTTCTTGTCACATTCTCAATCGTGGATAAAAACTCATGGTTAACCATGGTAGTGCTCTAAGTACTTTTAAATTTAAAGTAAATTACTCATAATAAATGTTATTTCACACTTTTTGAATAAAATGCATATATAAAATAATATATTACATTTATTATATTATTTTTATATAGTACATTAATTACATGTTAGTATACAATTTAAATAATATAAATTTTAATTAACAACATATTATATAATTAAGAATTTATGAATTTATATTTATATTTTATTTTAAGTTATTTAAGTATAAAGGACAAATGCATTAGTTGTTCAATTATAATTCCCTTTTCTTGAAAAACTCATTCTTATTTATAATCACATTAATACAATTTTTTTTATTAATTTTATTTTAGTACAACTTTTGAATTGAATTTAACCATGGTTACATGGATTATGGTGCAAAAAGTGAATTGAAAATTCATAAATATTATTTTATTGGTTTAGCTATTATTTTATTATTCCTTAGGAGGCCCATTGGTTTAGCTATTTCCTTAGGGAAATTTTGAGGTCTAAAATGGGCCTCCTAAGGAAAATGTACAATCAAAATTCACTTTATGAGAACCAATCACATTTTAGGGGATGACATCATCCCTAATGGTTGAGGTGGCATTGCTTGAGTTAAAGGTACTTACTTGTCACATTCTCAATGGTGGATAGAAACTCATGGTTAACCATGGTAGTGCTATAAGTACTTTTAAAGTCATAAAGTAAAGTACTCATAATAAATGTCATTTCACATGAAAATATTATTATTGTCATTTCATATTTTTCGAAAGAAACAATGCATATCCCTACACAATTTTCAATATATATTATATTTGTATATTTTTAAATATTTATTTATAAATCAAATCAATTCAATATGTAATATAAAATTGATACATAAAACAATATATTTTATTATATTAGTTTTATATAGTATATTAATTACATGTTATTATATAATTTAAATAATATAATTTTTTATTAATAGTATATTCTATAATTAAGAATTTATCAATTTATATTTATATTTTATTTTAATTTATTTAAGTACAAAGGACAAATGCATTAGTTGTGCAATGATAATGATTTTTTCTTGAAAATATCATTCTTATTTATAGTCACATCAATACAAATTTTTTATTATTTTTCTTTTGGTACAACTTTTGAATTGAATTTAACCATGGTTACATGGATTTTGGTGCAAAAAGTGAATTGCAAATTCACAAATATTATTTTATTGGTTTAGCTATTATTTTATTATTTCCTTAGGAGGCCCATTTTAGACCTCAAAATTCCCCTAATTGGTACGACAGAAGGTGGTACTACCTCCGGTATCCTGTAAAACTTATTTCCCAAATCAATAATAATAGAAAGAGGCCTTGACTCATACACAACATGTTGCTTCCACAAGTATGGTTGGCCTAATAATACATCATACATGTCAAGAGGAGCAACATCATAAAGTACCTCATCCGTGAATGGCTTCATGTTGTACGAAAGGTGGTACTGCTGGTGGATGCAGAGATCTCTTCCTTGGTGAAGCCACCAAATGGTATACGATTGCAGGTGTGTTGTGGTCGGTAGGCCGAGCTGCTTCATGACCTATGCTGAAATGAGGTTCTTTTGGCTTCTGCTATTGACAAGGAGTTGCAGTGGAGAACCCTTCACTCACATCTGGGAATGGAAGAGGTGTTCCCCCTCCTCTAGAACCTCGGGCTCCTCCTTCTGGAGCTTGGTGGTGGAAATGGTGTCACTAGGTTCCACATAATGATTTGATTCCCTTTGTCCAGTTCTAAATTAGAATCAGAGCAGGCATCTAATTCAGATTCCTTTAGTTCAACCACCAACGATTGTTTGGACCGATACTCGCTTGTGTCATGAGTGGGGCTATTATAAAATTCACACCACTTCTTCGTTTCCTTATTTGGCTTTGCGGTGTTTTTCTGAGTCACCCTACTTTGGCTTTGAACCTTGTTCTCTGGTTTGAGGGTGCCTTTCCATGGACTAGGATTTGTAGATCCAAAGTATCACTTCTTTTGGTTATATTTCTGCTCAATCTTGGTGATATATCGATATGTCATGCCAAGTGAGGTAATTTCGAGGAACTCCATTTCCTACTGAATGTATTTGTGCAAACAACTGCAGTACTTGAGCACCAAATGTTTCTCCAAATATTTAATCCCCAAATTTGTGCACATGGTATGGGAAAAATTCATCAGATCATGCACATCTTGATCCCTTTGCTGCTGCAACATGGTTCATCTTTTTACCTTACAAATAAACCATCCAAATCTCTACATTGCCTTGAATTTCTTGCCATATAAACTGTTTTATAGTGAGATCTTTTATCTATAGTCCTAACAATCATTTTGTAAAAACTTGCGTTGACTGATGTGGGATTCCTTAAGGACCACTTTTCAACAAGTTTCGACCCATCGACCTCAACACCTTATCTGGGATAAAGACTAGAGTCATCATTAGTACCTTGAAGCTTGTATTTCCTAATGACACTCTCACCAATAGTCATGGAAATACATCGATGTCCCTTGATCGTTGGATCTTGCAAGTGGCTCGACATCAAATCATTTATTCGCACTTCGCAAGATGTACTTGGGTACCTTGTCACTCATTGACATCAATGGTGAGTTTGCCTCGCATTGGTTAATGACACCCATTAATGGTTGGTAATCCAATGAATTCTTTTCATGCTCGACACCGAAAATTTAATTCATATGATTAGATTTTTACCACTGAGATTTATAGTAGGTGAAGACAATATAATTTTCATGACACCACCAGCAGTTGCAGCAGTATGTTTTCAGCCATATGAGATTATCGCAGTTCCACTCTCAGACTCCATATTTTGATCCGTGATCTAGCAGCAAAAACCACATGATCTATGATCCATAAACATCAACCACATTTTCCATGATCCAACTGCAACATCACTCACATTCCTATTGCATAGTTTATCAACGTTTTGGGTAAGTGGAGGTATATTTTTTTCTAATTTTTAATCATATAATTCCTTAATTGCTATAAATGAATGATTTTTGAAAATTCCTCAAAATGCGCCATTTTCTATCTCATTTTCATAGACATAACATATATTTAGTTGGGGGAGGGGGGGGGGGGGGGGGGAACTATACTCATTACCATCTCATAATTTCATCTTCTATACCATTGACCAACATGTCTCTTCCGATTACACTTTTTTGCACTTGAGTCAAAAACATGAAAACATATCCTAGCATGATGTACAAACATGAAGAAAAAGGCTTTCTTATATACATTGATAGCTTGTCGTTTCCAGTGCATATATGCTTAAAATATTATTGCAGCGAACAAAGTAAAAAAATGAATGTTGTTAACACAAAAACCAACATCTATCATATTCATGGTTGTCACAAAAGAACCAGCCATGAGAACTTCACATCATGGAACAATTTATTGTTCAAAACACATAAAGCCAAAACTAAGAAGCCAAAAGTGTACAAGAAAATTCATGCAAGGTTGCACGAGGACATGCAACAAGTTTAGTTGGGGGGAATGTTGGGCCTCCAAAATGTCATATTTTCATCCTCTTCTCCTTTGATTATTCCTCACGTTCATCCATAATATATTTCTCCATTCACTATTTATCATACTCTTTCCATGTTAAATATGGGTCTCCCTCATCAATTTCCAATTTATTTATTTTCATGCATTTTGAGAGAATTTGTGATTAATTATTAGAAAATTAATATATTTTCTTATATGTCTCAAAAGTTGTGTGAGTCTTGTAATGTGTAGGAATATTTAAAAGAGATTTGAGGAGATAATTATTCAAGCTCATTTCAAGGAGAAGATAATGGATATCTCATCCTAGATTTGTGTGAGGATTTGAATGGATCAAAGAGATTTGAGGAGATAAGAATTCAAGCTCATTTCAAGGAGAAGATCATGCAGATATGGATATCTCATCCAAGATTTGTGTAAATATTTATAGGGATCATATTTTGTAATTTTTGAAATTAGTTGAAAGAAAAGTGGAGTTGTATTTATGAGTTGCTTATCTCTTTTTCAAAGCAACTCATGTATAAATAGGAGTGCTCTCTCTCCAAGTGAAAGAAGAAGGTAGTAGGAAACACTGGAGACTTTGAGATTCTTATTTTCTGAAGTTAATTGAAGACATAATTTATCATTTTCTTATGCATGAGAGTTGAATAAGTTTCAATAGCTAAAAATACTACCAGTGTACGAGGCAAGGGTGGAGGGCCCCCACAACGAGCTAAGTACACTTCTTGGTTTAATTAGCTAGTTTTGCTTCAATTTTGTTTAGTTAATTAGATTTATGATGATTTACTATCTTTGCTGATGAATCTAATTCTAATTTCTATTCTGCATATGAAGGGGCAATCCAATGTTTAAGTTAAACATTCCTTCTATCTGATTAAGAGCTAGAACTAGAATTCGTCTTTCATTTTTTTAAGTGATTTTCTAAAGTTTATGTTTTCTAACAATGGTATTAATGATGAATGAATCTGTAATGAAAGACAACCAGGATCTCCTTAGTTAGGAGCCTCTTCAGTTATTCTTTCATGCATCTTGATCTACTGTTCATTAGTGGTTTTTGGTTTCTAATTCATGAAGTAGTTTTGTAAGAGAAGGACAAACAAGATCTCCTAAGTTAGGAGCTTTTCTGCTGCTTGTTACATGATTGAATTAGAAATTATTTAGTTAAGATTTATATTTGTAATATGAATTTCATTTATTAATAATAATTCATCTTCTAAACTTGACTGTAGTTGAAATCCATATATTTTTGAGATGCTTATAAGTTCTACAAACCCGGATTGATAATTAAATGCTTGTGTTAATTTACCTAGTAAATTGACCCAACAGTGGGTTTTGCTCCCAAGTTTGGGGTTTGAGACCCAAAGGAGTGGGCTTGGAACAAAAAAAGAGAGAGTACTATTCTAATTCAATGTTGAGTTTATAAGTGGGGATTCTTGATGGAAAAAAGGGGATTCCAAGAAACCTCAAGAAAAGGTATAAATAAGGGGCTATTGGAAAGGAATTTGGAGAAATCGACAAGGAAAATATGTGATGGATTTCATCTTGAAAGAGCTTTGAAGTTGAAGGATGATCCACAACTAGGGAAACAAGGGTTTTTTGGCATATTTTATATGGTGAAAGGGTTCTTGAGGTTTTTTGTTGTTGTCGCTGCAGGTTGAAGGAAGGGTGGACTAATGGAAATAGTCCTAGAAGAGGCCACAGTATGAGAGAGGCCAATATGGGGAAAAACCCAAAAACCATTTTCAATAGAGAAATTATCTAGTTCAACACCAGACACAGCTATACCTCTAGTCAACAACTAGATCAAAACATCCTTCAAAAAATCTATGGTTAAACCTGGTCTTCTTCCTCCAATTCAAGCCTCAAAATTTTATGAAACACTCTTCCTTTTGATATGCCCTAGGAAAAATTTCGAACTGTTTATTCTACCTAGAAACCCATAAATTTTGGCCCTTGCAATTTCCCATAATTTCAACACCTTGCAAGAGAACTGCCTAGAAAATATGTGAACCAAGAGAGAGAGAGACTATCCACATGTGTGGGCTTGAGAGAGATAGAAAGAGATGAAATTCATCCTTCTTTTTCTTTTATTGATTGTTAAGAAAATACTTGATGAGAGAGATGAAAATTGGTGTCGTGAGGAGGAGGTCAAACTGCCTCTATATAGTGATATGCCTTGGTTGAATGGGGGTGACTATGCTAGGGCTGACTTGACTTGGAGGGAGGCCAACTTGATAATATCAAATCCAATCATTTCAAATTTTATTCTTTAAAAAGTCCAAATGGGACTTGAATAAAAATTTATTTTTATTTTGACTCAAACATTTAAATTATGTTTTACAATGATCAATATAAATACATTAGGGCCAAATATACATTATGAAGACCAACCATAGTTAAGAAATTCAACAAAGTACTCCCACAAGCCCTTGATTCTATGATTGTGAGAGAGGAACACCCACAAATGTGATGTGTGGGATTTTCTCCCAAGTTTAAGGTTTTAGACCCAAAGGAGTGGGCTTGGAACCTGAGGAAAAAAAATAATATTTTAATTCAATGTTGAGTTTAGAAATGGGGCTTCTTGAAGGACAAAAGGGGATTCCAATACACCTTAAGAAAATGTATAAATAATAGGCTAGTGGAAATTCATTTAGAGAAATAGACAAGGACAAGATGTGATGGATTTCATCTTTAAAGAGATTTTAAATTGAAGGAGTATTTGCAACTAGGGAAATAAGGTTTTTTTGGCATATTTTCTATGGTGAAAGGGTTCTTGGGGTTTTGTTTTGTTGTTGTTGCAGTTTGAAGGAAGGGTGGAATAAAGGAAATAGTCATAGAAGAGGTCACCGTTTGAGAGAGGAAAAAAGGGAGACGACCAAACTGTTTTAAGAAAGGATAAACATTTCTCCCATCTCTCACTTCTCTAGGAACACCATTTTTGAGGGTGCTTGGTTCATAGATAGTGGAGAATACAAGCATATGACATAAACTCAAGAAGTATTTGAGATACTGACTAAGTGAACTTATAAGTACATGTGAAGATTGGTGATAAGAGTCAACATTGAGTCAGAGGAATATGGATTGTACCATTCATAATGGAGTCAGGTGCATTGTTTCAAGTCTCGGATGTACTTTAGGTACGATAGCTTAGGTGTAACATGCTTTTAGTCTCAACATTTTAGGCTAAGGTGTTTTAATTTATATTCTAGGATGGAAAAGTGATGTTCAATACCAGTGGATATAACTCTAGCGGAGAAGTGATACTTGGAGTTAGAGAGAATGGTCTGTAAAGTCTAAAGGGAAATCCTATAGACCAAGGAAAGAATAATGTTTCTGAGACTCAGAGGGAGTCAATTTCCAGAGGGAGTTCACATGTTCAGAGGAATAGTTTGAAACCACAGAAGAGCACATTGTTATAGGAGGCTTCCATATCTAACAAGAGGGATCCATGGAATGGCTTAAATGCCTATGTGGAAAAGAAATGATAGTATAATTATAGTAGAAAGGACACTTCCAAGGAGTGTATTATTCTTACAACATGTTATGCTTCCGTGGAGAGAGATAAAACATATGATGAATGCTGGAGAGTAGTCATGGAGGATGACTATTTTATAGTGTGGGAAGCAAAGATATTTCCAAGGGATGGAAGCACCTCCCTCAATAAGAGGGAGTGTTGAAATTGGGTAGCATAGGGGGGTATTCCGACATGCCCTTCAACTACTAGGCTTATGAGAGAACAACACCCATAAATGTGATGTGTGGATTTTTGTAGTGCCCTACTCTAGTTGACTGACAGTGATATGAATTTTAACATTATTTAGCCCTAAGGCCCGCACTTTATTCTTTGAGGACCTCAGGTCGATGATCCAGACACATGACTCTATTATTAGTGGATTTGATGGTTATGTGTGTTCTTTATTGATACTATGATGATGATAGCATTAATGGTTATGTACTTTCTCTATTGATATGATTGTAGCATTAATAGATATGCATGTTCTCTATTGATATCATGATGATGATAGATTTTATGGATAGATATGTTTTCTATTGATGTTATGATAATGATGGATTTGATGAATATGTTATTTTCCCATTGATTTTATGATTATGATAACCATGATGGATGTGTCCCCTATGTTAGCTACTTACATTAGTTCTGATTCAAAATGAACAATGATGTGAATGACTAGGTCATGTTGATGTTGCTATTATGATAATGACTAATACTGAGAAACTGTGTTATTGATGATTATTGATTATGACAGGAAAACACCAGAGGCACTTGCATATGATGAGTTGATGACATTTGGTTTGATAGAAATTAATATTTTTCCTTTAAAATTATAAGTCCAGTTTGAAAATTGCTTTATATATATATATATATATATATATATATATATATATATACTCTGATGATATGTTAGTGGTTGCAGGAACATGTTAGTTGCTTGGCTGAATGACTCACATATGGGTGATGGGGTTTTACAATTAGATGTAACAACATGGGAGGGGTGGGACAGTTTCCCTGATCTCACCTACTAGCACTCCCACCGTGACTTAGGTTGGAAAGGTTGAAAACACCTTCACCTTGAAGATCACAATGTTGTGGGGGAAGGTCCCAAATTTGGGTCGCTCACGAGGATGTTATGGGGGGTGTGCATCAAGGTAGATTACTTGATCCCCAACACCATTAGTCTCACTATAGTAGGTGGCACACGAGATGATAATGGCCTCTATCATTGCACCTATACTTTCCCCTCATAGCCATTGGATGGTTGAAGGGAAAGTGGCATGGCATCCTTTGAACTTCAAGATAAGTTCTTGAAGGGCACGATCGACTTGGCACCCTTGGCATCACAAATAAACTGTTAGGCATGGCACCCTTGGAACTTCGAAGGGAAGTTCTTGAAGGGCATGACCAACTTGACATCCTCGACATCATTAAAGAAAATAATCAATATAATCAATATATGAAAATCCTAATAGTTCATATCAAGTGATATATGATGTTAGAACCAAGGAAATTAAATCAAGAATAATAATTAGGGTAAGGAAAGAATAGGAAGAAATAAAATATTTTACCCTGAGAACTCTAACCCTTTCCATGTTGAAAAAAATATATAAATAAAATAAAAATAATATTAAGTGGACAATGTACAAAAGTAACTTAATTAGGAAAAAGGGGGAAAGTGGGACATAGAGTTAAGTATAAATATTAATCATAAAATAGTTAAAAACTTCATTAAGAGAAGAGGGTGGTGTTGGTGAGGTAAATTCCCTCTGCGGACAGAGGTGATCCCACTAGCCCTAGAGTGGGTCTAGCCACAAACAAGGCAAGCTATAATATTGATTCCTAGTTAACGAATGGAAGGAGATCCAATAGATGACTTACTGGAGATCCTATGCTGTTGTTGTCGTCGAAAAGAGTGGCTCGCTCCTCGCTCATGGTTTGACAGATCACTATCCGCTTGCTTTCACACTCAGACACCTGCACACACACAAGAAATGACGATGATATACAACATAATAATTCACATTCGTAAATATTAGTCAGTTGAAGAGGAATAAATAAATTGCATTACATAAAAAACATAACACAACGATGGAACCAACACCATAGTCGAGTATATTAATAAATGAAAGGAGGAGTACAACCAAGCTTCGACATTGCGGTCTCCTCCAACAAGGTTCAAGCGGAGCGAGTCTCACAATGACTCGTCGGGAATTCAGATGGGACTCTCTCCATGGAGTTCTCCTTGGTTCTACCTTCTCAATAATAATTACTCAGCTATAGTATCCTTCTCCAAGTTCTGCTCCTTGGCTATATGTTCAGCTAGCTTTCATAAAGGGAGAAGGCCTGTTTATATAGAGGGAGAGGGAGAGGTTAGGATCCCTATAATTATGGAAGGGAGGCCTATCTCTAAGGAGTGTTCCATGGGAGATTAAAACCACTGCCTAAAGAGATAGATCCGTGGTTAATCAACTTAACCACTTCCAGTGAATCATCCCTGAGGTGGTTAGAAGGAAAATTCTGCCTCTAATTTAAAAAAAACACTCCTAAAACAACTTGGCATGGGCATTGAACTGAGACAGAGCACCAGGTGGCATGGGCTTTAGTGAAAATCTTCCACATCGGCACGAGGGGTGAACTGGCTATCCGCACCAAGGCCAAAACATAGGTTTTGTGTGCTTTTTTGAGGAAATGTACAACAGGAGAAATGATGTCCTTATGCAAAAGGATGCAAAGAAGGTGTTCGCAAAGTATGACACTACTCACAAGTCACGGGAATGACCCTAAAATATGTGGGGTGAGGGATTGCAGGGACGGTGAAAAAATGATGTGTAATAGATGCCCCCTAAAGCATGAGGTCCGAGAGAGAGGGAGGGGTGAAATTCTGTATGAGAACACGTTCGACCCAAACACTGCTGTCAGAAAACCCACAATATAAATACAACTGATATCTCGGATACATGATATGTGGCATGGGCGCAGTCATCCATAATAGAGTACATAAAATTGAGATCCGAGGTATGGACGTAGCCATACAGCAACAAGGATCAACAAATAGACTCAGGTATGGTCGCATCCATCCAATGAGAAGAGTCATGTAATAAGTCATAGTAATCCACAAAGAACTCACATCCTATGTTAGGTCCCTATATTACTAGTATAGTCCCTTATTTTTGTTAGTGTAACCCCCTTATTGTTATTATTGTACCCTTGTAACTCCCATATTTTTATTATTGTGCCCTTAAATTGTTATTGTTAGGTCGGCTAGGATTACATTGTGGCCCCACTAGGATTACATTATGGCCCCATGGACTTCTATATATAGAAAGGAGGTTTTGTAATTTGAATCATCCAAGAATTGTTCATTCATGTAATGTATTGGAGGTTTTCCCCTTGAAGTTGCTTATTTCTAAGGCGTTGATATCTCTTTTCTTCTCTTTTTGGAGCTGGTTTCACAACATTTGGTATCAGAGCTTTGAGATTCTAGGGTTTCATCGCTCCAAACAGGTCATCGTGGAATTTTTGCTATAAATTTTTTTCTACGAAGGTTCAGAATCTGAAATTTTTAGAGTGCGAAGAAAACATCCTGAGGAAAATCTTCACAAAATTTCAGAGCTTGGTTCACAATATTTTCAGAGATATGATTTGTGCAAGTTAGGTCATTTTGCAGGCTCTTGAATTTAACCTAAACAAGTCATCATGGTATTTTCGTAATAATTTTTTTTCTACGAAGGTTCAGAAGCTGAAATTTTTAGAGTGTGAAGCCGAAATCTTGAGGAAAATATTTGATAAATTTCAGATATTGGTTCGCAATATTTTCAGAGATATGATCTGTGGAAGTTAGGGCTTTTTGAGGCTTCTGAATTTCATCTCAAAGAGGTGATCATGGAAAAATCTTCATAGCTCTCTCTCTGAGCATCGCATTGGAATTCTGTAAAAAGTGGCCACAATTACACAGATTTCAATTTTTTGTCTATCAATTTCAGAGCTAAAGGAGGAAACAATGACACGTGTCAAGTTGTACAATTTCGCTCTACTGAACTAGTCCAAAATTGGGTCATTGTGGGAGATTGGACATAAATTTTCCTTGAAGAATCCAAATCAGATCAGACCTATAGCATTTGAAAGAAGCTTCAGAGGGCTACTACAGAGCTGAGTTTTAGATATTTAGGATCCACAATTATAGAGATAATTCAATTTCAATATCGAGCTCCTCAAAAGAAAGTAAAAGGTGTGTATTTTTTTTTTCCGAATTGCATAAGTCTTGTTTGAAGAATCAAGTTGAATTGATTCCAAGGGCATATTGTAGAATAGATATCAGTATTGGATTCTAAAATGGCCACTAAAAATAATTCAACACCCATTAAGCCTTTAGAAATCTCTACTATGACTCATGAAGATGAAGAATGGCAACATGGCATATCAAAATTACAAGAGCAAGTGCAACAAATTTCACTCTCGTAAAGAGCAACAAAAAATGACATGGAAGTTTTGAAGAAAGGCGTGGAAACTAAGATGGATGGTTTGAATAAAGTCCTGGAATATAATATGGATGGTTTGAAGAATGGTATGGAATCTAAGATAGATGGCATGGAAGCTGGCATGGAATCTAAGATGGATGACATGGAAGAAAAAATGGAAAACATGAAGAATGATCTAAAAGTAGACATGGAAGGTTTGAAAAAGTTGATACAAGAAATGTTTCATAATGGTGAAAATATAGTAGAGGAAACTCATGATGAGAACAAAATAAATGTTAATTGTGATTTCGTAAAATCTAATTTTGGCAGGAAGAAGCACCATATTCCAAAAATGGATATGAGGAAGTTTGATGGAAAGGATCCTGTAACATGGATACTACAGATGGAGCAATATTTTGATCTCCATAATGTGCAAAACACAAAAAAGGTACGCATTGCAACTTTACATTTAGAACAAAATACATTTGTATGGTATCGATGGCTTTGCTCCCATAAAAAAATTGTCACTTGGTCAATTTTTATGGAGGAAATGATAGCACATTATGAGGATACGAAGAGAAACACCTTCTTTAGCCAATTGATAAATCTCAAACAAAAGGGTTTAGTGGGGCATCACATTGAGGACTTCCAAAAATTGAATATAAGGGTAACTGATATTCCAGAGGAACACAGGATTGATCTCTTCATAGGTACTTTAAAGGATAACATCCAACATGAAGTTCGCGTTTTGGAACCTGATTCATTGGAGAAGGCATTCATGTTGGCAAGAAAAATTGAATGTAAAATTATGGCGACAAGGAAGCCTACCACTCACTTATATAAAGAGGGAAGTGTTGCTACTCCTAGATTTCCACAACCTACAAGGTTGACACCACAAAAATTGGAAGAAAAAAGAGCAAAAGGGCTTTGCTACGGTTATGATAGAAAATACACTAAAGGTCATAAGTGTGTTGAGAAGAAATTATTTTACATAGATTGTGAAGAGGAAGAAGAAAATGAACAAGAAGAGGATATACACCAGGAACCAACCCAAGAAGATGAAGAAATGAGTCCGACCATATCGTGTAATGCATTGGCAGGAATTACCACTCCTCAAACTCTCAAGATAGAAGGACATATCAAGAAGAAAAAGGTAATAGTGTTGATTGATTCAAGTAGTACCCATAATTTTATTCATTGTAAGGTAGCCAAGGAATTGAATTGTTTCCTATACCCAGCGCCAGAATGTCAAGTGATGGTTGCAAATGGAGGAACTATAAATTGCTCTGGAAAATGCCATAATATAAATCTAACCATGGGGAATATGTATTTAATAGTCCAATGCTTTCCATTCCTATGGGAGGTGCTAATGTTGTACTAGAAGTATAATGGTTACAATCTTTGGGGATGGTAGCTTTTAATTTTCAAGAAATTTTCTTGAAATTTTTCTCAGAAGGAAAGGAAGTCGAATGATGGGGTATTGCAAGGAAGCCGGGAAAGATAATAAGCTCTAATGTCATGAAAAATCTTCTAAAGAAAGAACAACGAGGCATAATTGCACAATTATGCTCACTAGAAGTTCCAACATCAAAATCATCTATTTCTGCAGATCTCCAAAAAGTATTGGACAATAATTCCAAGGTTTTTGAAACTCCAAAAGGACTCCCACCTATTCATGATCATGATCATGCTATTCATTTGATTCCAGGAAGTGTTCCTCCAAACATCAGGCCTTATGGATATCCTTATGTCCAAAAGAGCGAAATTGAACGTATGATTGCAGAAATGTTAGAGGCGGGTATAATTCAACCTAGTCAAAGTTCTTTCTCTGCTCCTGTAGTATTGGTACACAAGAAGGATGGATCATGGTGAATGTGTCCGGATTATAGGGAGCTCAATAGGCTCACCATTAAAGATAAATTTCCCATTCCTGTGATTGATGAATTATTGGATGAATTACATGGAGCAATTTATTTTACCAAGTTGGATCTTCGTTCAGGATATCATCAAATTAGAATGAAGACTGAAGATATTCCAAAAACAGCATTTCGAACTCATGAGGTCATTATGAATTTTTGGTCATGCCTTTTGGCCTTACCAATGCACCTTCTACATTTCAAGGGTTGATGAATTCCATTTTCAAACCCTTCCTTAGAAAATTTGTGCTAGTATTTTTTGATGATATACTAATCTATAGAAAGTCTTGGAAGGATCATGTTAAACGTGTTGACAGGGTGCTCAAACTATTGCAGGAGAAACAATTATATGAAAAAACATCCAAATGTTTCTTTTGAGTACAAGAGGTTGAATATGTGGGAAATACTGCATGAACTAAAGAAATGGAGAGCTTACCTAATGGGAAGACACTTCAAGGTAAAAACTGATCATGATAGTCTTAAACACTTTTTGGAACAAAGACTATCTTCAGAAGAGCAACAAAAATGGGTCACAAAAATGTTGGGTTATGACTTTGAAATAATCTACAAAAAAGGGAAGCTAAATGTTGTTGCAGATGCACTCTCAAGAAAGAATGAAGAGGTGGAAGCATTGCTTTGTGCCATTTCTATTATCTAACTAGATTGGATAACCGAAGAAAGGGATGAATGGAAGAAGGACAAAGAAGTGTGGATACTCATTCAAAGGTTGCAGCACGATCCTAGTACATCTGATACATTTAGTTGGAAAAATGATTCCTTATGGTACATAGATTGCTTATATCTTTGTAAGAATTCCCAACTAAAACAACAGATTCTTTTGGAATTGCACACTTCTCCTTTAGGAGGACACTCAGGATTTTTAAAAACTTACCACAGGGTGAAGAAAGAATTTTTTTGGGATGGCCTTAAATCTGATATTCAAAAGTTTGTGGCGGAATGTTTGGTTTGCCAGCGGAATAAAGTTGAGACAATTAAGACACCGGGACTTCTACAACCTTTATCCATTCCAAGTCAACGTTGGGAGGAGATTTCAATGGATTTTATCACAGGTTTACCTAAGTCCGAAGGAAAGAGTGTCATCATGGTGGTAGTTGATAGACTTACCAAGTATGCACACTTTTGTACATTATCTCATCCATTTAAAGCAAGTACAGTTGCTACTACATTTATGGACACAATTCAAAAGCTACATGGAAACCCAAGGGTTATTGTGAGCGACAAAGATCCCAATTTTTACTGGAAATTTTTGGACGGAGTTATTTTCTTGTTTGGGTACTCAATTAGCTTATAGCTCATCTTATCATCCTCAATTCGATGGTCAAACTGAGGTAGTAAATAAATGTTTGGAAGGATATATTAGTTGTTTTGTATCTGATAAACAAACACAATGGGTCAAGTGGTTACCTCTAGCTGAATGGTGGTATAACACTTCCTTCCATACTGCAGCAAAAATAACCCCATTTATGGCACTTTATGGATATCATCCATCATCCATCACATCATATTTAAGAGAAAATTTGAAGGTTCAAGCACTGGAAGATATCATCGAGCATCAATAAGAAGTTATCCAACTCTTAAAGGACAACCTGAATTTGGCACAAAATCGAATGAAACAACAGGAAGATCAACATCGCAGCGAGAGAAGTTTTGATGTAGGAGACTAGGTATTTTTACGATTACAACCATACAAACAAATGTCCCTCAAGCAAGCTAAGAAGGATAACAAATTATCGCCAAAGTACTATGGTCCTTACAAGGTGTTGCAAAATATTGGTACTATGGCATACAAATTATAGCTTCCTACTTCTTCACGAGTGCATCCAATTTTCCATGTTTCATGCTTAAAGAATGTTATAGGTGAAAATATTCCAGTTCAAACAATATTTCCAGAACTTAATGAGGAAGGAAAAATCATATTGGAACCTGAAGCGGTCACGGAAACAAGAAATCGACAGCTATGGAATCGATCGATTTCAGAGTATCTCATCATGTGGAAGAACTTACCCACTGAAGATTCTACATGGGAGGATGATAATTTTATACAGAAGCACCCAGAGCTACTCAAGCATTGAGGACAACACTTTTTTGAAGGAGAGGGGCATGTTAGGTCCCTATATTACTAGTATAGTCCCTTATTTTTGTTAGTGTAACCCCTTTATTGTTATTATTGTACCCTTGTAACCCCCATTTTGTTATTATTGTGCCCTTAAATTATTATTGTTAGGTCGGCTAGGATTACATTGTGGCCCACTAGGATTACATTATGGCCCCATGGACTCCTATATATAGAAAGGAGGTTTTGTAAATTGTATCATCCAAGAATTGTTCATTTATGTAATGTATTGGAGGTTGCCCCTCGAAGTGGCTTATTTCTAAGGCGTAGATATCTCTTTTCTTCTCTTTTTGGAGCTAGTTTCTATGACCCTAATTTTCATCGAGACAAAACCCATGGTCTTCGCTCCATCTACGACTAATATTTTGTGGGAGATTCGAACGCTAATGAATAGTTGACATGAAGTCTAACATGCAAGAACACCATCTAATTTTGACCAATAATGAGAGCTATTAACGAAGTGAGAGAAAGCCACCAATAATGACAGCGAAACAACGTTGATAAAGTGTTTTGCAGTAGTTTAGCAAATCAAAAGACAAGGCAACATCAGAACCAATATTTATAGAGTCCCATGATCTAGTCCATCTTGTTCTCGAGAGAGGGATCTCTCAATTTGTTTTGCAGGTTTATCTTATGTTCTTAGAGTATGGATTTTAGACTAGTTATTAAGTGTGGATGTTTGATTGTTTGTTTGGTTGGATTGATACAGCAGAACATGAAAGGCCTAGGAAAGATATATAGAATGAAGGAACATCTGGTTCATTGGGCAATGGAGTCAAAAAGAGGTCATAACATACTTATCAATGGATATGGGATATCAGAGGGAAAATCTAACTTGGCCATAGGATCCTTTGGTTTTTGGAATGAGATGGACATCAATGATTTGAAAAGAGAAGTTTAATTCTCAACAAAGGGAATTTGAAAACACAATTTGAACAATAAAGAGATTTTTGATAGACAGGGCTAACCATGAATTCTACAAATCACACCTTTAAGCAAACAATGATTTCAAAACAACTTTTAAAATGAAATCTAAGATTCGAGGAACACCCTATTTCCTCAAAGATTTTATTTCAAATGACTTAGAAAACATAAAAGATTCACTGATAACTGCAGTCATAGAAGAGGGAACACCTAACACATCTATGATTACAACTATAAAGACCTTTGAGACAACTGTTTAAGTAAGGAAAAAGGGCAAGATCAGAACAGACCTCCTTGACTCACTGTAAACAGAAAACTTCAAAGGGAGACTTCAATAACAGTTTTAAAGTGGCAGCAGACAAGCAGGGAGAACCATAAATCATGCTGAAACCAACTATTTGAACTATTAAGGAAATAAACAAGCATGAAGACTAAAGAGAGAGGTTAAAGACTCTAAAATACTTCAGCAGAAGAAAACATGAAACAGTGAAGGATGAACAGGTCTAAGGTGCTTCCAGGAGTCATTTCTTAGCCTAAAAATTTCAACCTACTGTAGTAAGAAATCATGGAACAGAATGAAAACAGGAGAAAACATTAAACAGTTTAGAATACTTCACCAATAGCCAAGCTCATGGATCCAATGATAGAACCTTCACAGTAACAAGCATGCAACAACATCATCAGGGCTTCAAGACTTCAATTTCTTCTTCAACTTCAACAGACTATGTATTATTTCAGAGAGTTCCAATATTACAACTATTGATCAATAAACAACCAACCAACCAAATATTTATCATCTTCTACAGAGGTATTTATAGAAGAATGAGGAGGTGAGATCTGATAAAATATCTCCCAAGATAATTAATACAGATTAATGACTTCTCAGCCTTTGAGGGGCTCGATGGAGAAGTTTACAGGTGTTTGTTTGTATTAATGTTTTGTATTTAATATTTAAGCTCGGTGGGAGATTTTGTTGACCTTTAGGCTCTGCGTCATGCTATAGTAACTCTGCTGATATTTTTTTCATTAAGTTCTTCGACAGAATCAACTCTCTGGCTGCATTTGAGGCAAATATCTGATTTTGAACCATAACTTCGGCCTCTGTTTGAATGCTTTTAAGGCACAGGTGGCACTGTGGTAGCTGGGAGGAATCAATTTGCCTTAGATGTGGCGGTGGAGGCTTTTCTATCTGATAACACTTATGATGTTCCTTTAATTGTGTTTAATTCTGGGGATTAGGCTTTTGATAGTCATTCTTAGCCGTAATCCCCAAACCCGTCTTCAATATTCTGTTCTGGTATGTTCTGTATTTCGACAATGATACTCTTTAATTGTGATTTGAAACAGTTTCTTGTTGATGTGCAGACCGCGCAGGGCTCATATGGCATCAATGCCCATGAAGCATTGACGAAACGTGGATTTTGAACCCTGTGAACGGTTTTCCTTTTATGAATCGAAAGCACAGGAATCGTCATTCCCGGCCTTCAGCCTTTCTTTCAATATAATGTATAAACCCTTAAACACCTGAAAAATACAAAACTTATTAAGAAATCCTGCGTTGTGGGTTTAACTGCTGCAGAGGATGTGGGGAGGAGCGTAGTCGTTGGATGGCAACATCCAACGGTGGAGATAAGCCAAGAGAAGGTAAAAAGGAGAGCAGAGGGAAGAACAAGATGCATTGATCTGAGACCGTTCAATCTAGACACGTGGACGGTCTAGATCCAATCAGAGGATCACAATCAACAGAGAAACAATGTTTAAAGTGCCGGGCAAAAACTTGCGATGCGATGAGCAATGACCGTTGATCTGACGATCAGATCAACGGTGGGGAACAAATCGGAGGGTTATGAAGTGGAGGTAAGACTTGTGATCGAGGAAATTGTTGGCCGTTGGATCTGAGAAAGCGGAGAGGAGATCAACGGTGGAAAACTAATCGGGGATCGGTAATCACGGAAGGCCGATGCGATTGCGCGATCGGGACTTCGCAATCGGAAGTTTTTAAAGGAGCGCAATCGGAAGAGCTTTTGCAGAAGTTTCTGATGTGATAGGCGCCTCGAGACTTAAACTCTTGGTCGCAGGCGTAGGTTACATGAATGGAAAGCGGCGGGGGCGGGGTTTATATATATGGGACCCAATCGCATCGAAAATTTTGATGTGGGTCTTTCAATCAACCCATTGCGAATTTCCTCGATGCGATTGTGCTTCGGGTCTTTTTGATCTAACCATTTTTATATTAAAAACATGACTTTGGCGCATCAGATCAAGACTTTGGGTAAGTGGGTTATATGTTTTAACAGAGGAAATAGACCATTGGGAATGAATAATTTCAATGATTTAGCACCCGATGGCGGGCCCACGGGTTACATGAAATGATAATACGATCGGGGGGTATGTATAGGGGCTTAATCGCATCAGAACTTTTTAAACAAGGAAAAAAGACTTGCGCTCTCAGAATTTGCGATGTGATAAGCACTTCGTGGGTCTAGCACCTAGTTCTAGGGTGCGGGCATGTCGAGGGGAAGTGGTTTAAGACCTAGCCCAAGGGGGCTTAAGCCTTTATGCAAAAATGGGTTTTTTTATAGATTTTCAATGGTTTTTCAAAGGAATTTGAGGGTTTTGGTAAGGTTAGAAAGTGAGTTCTTAACCTTGTAAAAATGATTTTCATGAAGGGAAGAAGAGGGATCATGAAAATAGAGGAGTTTTATGGAGAAAAAGGGGAGCAAAATGAAGGTTAGTTTTGAGTGGAGGGAGGGAAAAATGATGATTTTGCAACAATATTTTCACTTGGGAAACAACAGGATTTTAGAGTATGAAATGGAAACAACGGTGAAGATTTGGACAGCGGAGATGATGTATTGTTGGGGCCCTTGTTTTTGTTTAGTTTTGAAATTTTGGCTAAGACATTTTGAATTTTGACCTTTTTTGAGTTGCGGTATGAATACACATGGCAACCGCGACCGCGCCGCAACTACCAGGAGTCGTGGAGCTATCAAGGTGGCACAGAAGCATGCGATAGCTGGAGATAGAACAGGGACAAGTGCAGATGAAGGAAACACACAGCAGAAGATAGAAAGTGGAACACGCAGATAACAGGAGAGAAGCCGGGAGAAGCTGAAGTAAAGACATAGAGGAACTGATAGTCGCAAGAACGGGTGAATAAATAACAGTCACCCGGCTAAAACGAGAAGAAGGCTGAAGAGGTTGCGAGGCTCGAGACAGGGAAGGACGCACAGAGTGATTATGGAAGAATCATGCATGTCCTTCCTATGGCTCCTCATCTTCTCCATTCTGCCCTTCTGTTCCGAAATCCATCTGTATCAGATTTGTAAGCTACCAGTGAGAATGCCATGTAATCATGTGTTTGGCCAAGAGATTAATACAATGGAATGTTGCTGTCTCAATAAGATGTTTATGTGCTTGCAATGTGTTTATGCTGGTTTAAAATTTTATTTGCAAATGTTTGAATTCTTATTAAGTGATCTTTCGTATATAACTATGTATATGTAATCGATGCACTGTCCTTCATGGGTTGCGGGTTTGTTCCTTGCCATTGATCTCATCCCCTTCTGCATGTGGTTGCGGCATGCCTCGGGTGAGACGCACTGCTCCCCAGAGCAGGGTGAAATTTCCGGCGTGTTCCTCGACTACACCGGACCCCTTTGTTGGCCACAACTCTTGAACTTGGGTCTTGTCCGCGAGACCTGACTTCTCGCCAACAAATGGTTCCATTGCCGGGACCTGAATGTTCTGAGGGGATCTAGATCATGGTATCAAGGATTTTTGAAGGAGCGATACGGCGATGGTGGGATGATCATCTTGACCAGTTCATTGCTCAACAAGCAGAGCTGACCAAGAAGAAGGAGGCGGCGATCAAGGAGCTTGTTCTTTTCTCTGACTCAGCCAGTGATACGTACGAAATTTTCTGGGGAAGGTTCCCTATGGACCTTTACAATTGGTTGCGGAGGTTACGCGCGACGGTGTCCCAAGAAGGCTTGCGGAAGATAAACCACAGGTGGGCGCACGAAGATCTGGTAGCACTGCATCGGGTAGACACCGAACTAACCCGCGCGGTGGATTTCTGGGTAAGGACCACGTTGGAAGGATACACTGTGGAGTTTTCTGCTGAGTGCTATCAATCCTTCTCGAAAGCCGAGGCTGTTTTCCACTCAGGGCTAAGAGGGAAGCTGTTGAAGGAGGTTCCGCTGTGGATCAAAGGCCTGATGGTGGACGAAGGGTTGATTGAATTTCACAAACCGAGTATGGAAGCGTAAACCTCCTGTTGTGGGGGAAGGGTTGAGGGAACCGATGCTGTGTAGAATGTGAAAGTGGGGAGTGGGGAATGGATGTTGAGGCTGCATGAAAGTTGCGGGAGCGACGTGCGCATCGGCGGGCACAGATCGCCGATAGGTGGCGAAGAAGGGTAATGCGAGATTTGAAGAGAAGAGAGATCGAGAGGAAAAATCAGAAGGAGGTGCCTCAAAGGACAGGAACTATGGGTTTGGATACCCGGGAAGAAAACGGGACAGCGGTGGAAGTGCAGTGGGTGCATGGGAGCCCAGCGACGCGAGAAAGAGAGATTGTGACTAGCGAAGATAACGGAAAGATGCAGCCTGAAGAGAGTTCCGATGATGAATGGCACGACGTGATGCAGCGGATGTTTCAAGATCAGATGGCACCCACCCCTCCAGGCAGCCCTACTTCTCACCTTCTGCATGGCCAGGATCCCGACCTTCCCCTGGTACTGTATCAACCTTTAAGTAATATTTTTATTCAGTTACAAGCATTGAGTCGGTCATACAATAGTTCATCAGTGTCAGTAACGTCCGGTAACAGCAGCGTTACTAGTAGTGGTATTTTTCCTAGTGGGACCGTTACGCAACCAGGACCTGGAGGCTTTATCCTGGTCAATTCTCCACAAGTACACATGGCTGGATCTTTGACCCGATATCCAGAGTTCTCTGGCCGGGGCAATGATGATGTAGAGCAACACTGGTACCTGTGCGAAGCCATCTGGAGGGCTCGCCAGACGCCAGATGTAGGGAAGTTAATAGAATTCCAAACCACGCTCAGAGAGAGGGATCTGCGATGGTTTATCAAGTGGTCCGAGGCTCATCCTAACCCCATAATCGCGGACGTGAAGCGGGATTTTGTCCACGAATTCAAGCTTCCCCAGGCAGACCAGTAGGGCCTGTCAGAGCTGTGGGAAATTAAGCAGAAGGAAGGTGAGACCGCGTGGGAGTTGATCCGGCGATTCAAGGACGCGATCGGGAAACTTAGCTACCCGATCGATCAAAACCACCAGAGGGATTGGTTCATCAAGGCTCTGCTCCCCTTGACATGAACCCCTCTCACTCAGCAGAAGATTGATAATCTGCAGGACGCTTTGGAGCAGGCCATGAAGATTGAAGCCATGGCGGGCTACCCCCAGGAATATCGGGGGGGGCGGCCCCGCAAGATCCTTCTTTGATAGGGTTGCAACACCAGATTGCCAGCTTGACTGAAAAGCTCAAGGAGCTTCAGCCAGTGAGACCAGCGCGACCGAATGTTTGGTGTACTCATTGCCTGGTCGAGGGCCACGTAGCAACCGAGTGTCCTCGGTTGCACGGCGCAGGAGCAGGACCCTCGGTCGCAGCAATCCAGGGGGGTCCACCACCAGGGGGTGGTGCAGCGATGAACCCGCAGGGAGTCTACCAGCCGCAACAGACTTACGCAGGGTTCCCACCACAACCGTGTTCCTCCACCACGGAGTACTGCGAGATTTGCTGGACGATGGGGCATCCTCCTCGGATGTGCCCGATATTACAGAAGTACTCCACGGTCCCGAATAATGTATACTGCGAATTTTGTGTGTCCACGACTCACAACACTGAGCAGTGCAGGGCGCTCGACGCACTTGCGGATCGACTGGATCGTCCCTCCTACAGGGTGAACGAGGCTCCGAGGGGAAGAGGCGGAGGCATGCGGGGAGGCCGCACAGGCGGACGCGGTCCGGTAAAATGTTACAACTGTGACCAGGAGGGTCATGTGGCTCGAGAATGTCCCCTTCCGCGGCGACCCTGGTGTTCCCAGTGCCGGGTCAACGCCCACGCTACAGAAGACTGTCCGGAGCTCATCAAGAAGTGGGAAGAACGGGCGAGGCAGAGGGGAGCGAATCTGATAAACTCAGAGCCGCGAGGGACCGCCGCCCCAGACTTGCAGAACGTCGCAATCGTGACGAGGGGCGGAAAGAAGACTGGAGAGAATGCCCACGGGAAGGAGCCAGCACGAGTGGTTCGGCCGGCATCCCCGAAGAAGTTGATCAGGCCCGAAGTCCAGAAGAAGTATTTCCAGGAGGCAGTTGAGGCGTTCGCCCAGTTGCGGAACGAGGGAGGTTTGGAGGAGCCCATGCTGCCGGAATCTGGTGCGCAGAACGTCGCAGGTACTGTGGTCGAGGATTGGCTCTGGCTATTCCTCAGGATTGTTGATAACGCTGCGCTGCAGCAGCAGCTCAAGCATGCTTTGGACGGAGCACTGCAGGGGCGCACAGAACTTAGAGATCCGGCGGACGCTGGCCCTCAATACGTGCAGCGTGTCAAGCGGAACAAGCAACGAACAGGCAAAGAATTCCGGCTTAACACGCAGGTCGCAGGGTTCCAAATCAGCGACACCATGTTGGACTTGGGGTCCGACGTCAACATTCTGCCACGAAAGACATGGGAGGCTCTTGGAAGGCCACGGCTAGCCTACTCACCAATCCAACTCAGGATGGCGAACCAGTATTGCATTTTTCCAATCGGCCGGCTCGAGGGTGTCGAGGTCGACGTTGCAGGGGTGAAGACATACACCGATTTTGAGGTTATTGATATCATGGGCGACAAGGATCCATATCCTGCCTTACTCGGCATTGATTGGGCTTTTGAGAATTACGCCATCATCGACCTTAAGAAGGAGCTGATGATCTTTGAGGATGGGGAGGTACGGGTCACCCAGCCTCTCGACTCGTATCAGGGCCCGCGATATATAGAAACGGTGGACAATCAGAAGGATGCTCAGATGATGGACCACCTTTATCACATGACCGCAGGAAAGCGGGACGATTATATTAACCCGACCGCGACTGGCTCCGTCAGTTGGCAGAGTGTGTATTGCTCGGAGCTCGGATCCGAACTCGCTTGGGAAGACTGGCAGCAAGGGGGGTATGAGACCACCATGCGGAGATGTGCCTCCATTGCCCAAGTCCGATGGGTAGGGACTGAGATCCGCAGATATCCCACCTTGTCAAACATGCGGGCAGTCAATACTTTTATTACCAAGGTGGAAGACATGGTCCCAGCTGAAAGCCGGATGCCACTTTTGGATGTGGCCTTGCAGTCAACGTCGGCACGGTGGTGGGAAAATCACCGCAACACTCTGTTGCGATGGGAGCGTGTGGCGGATGCTCTGCGGGCATGCTTTAAAGAGGACGAAGGACCCTGCAGTACGCTTAAGTATCATGGAACTTCCGACCCGCGACACCATTTGCGGGCCTGCGAGGAACAATGGCGTAGCACCCGGTACCCTGAGGAGCTGCGGGTCCACAGGTTTATCCACTCCCTGGGTACAATTCCCCAGGCCTGGTACCTGGAGGAAGAGAGGAAATGGGGCACTTGCTCTTGGCAGGCCGTCGCGCACAAGTTCGTGCGGTGCTTCTTGTTCGAAGGGGAGACGGCGCAGGAGTCTCAGGCCCTACAGGCAGTCAAGGAGGTCTTGTTTTTCCGCTATCCCGAGCCTGATGGGGGCCCGGTGGTGTCACGACCTGAGGTCAGGTGCGAGTTGGTTTGCCACCGGATTGACGGCGATCCGGATGACGATAGTCTGGAGGACCTCAGGCATCTCTATTTTGACGAAAGGGAAGGCGAGTGGAGCATCAGTGAAGAGCCGACGATTGAAGGAGTCCATTTACAGCCCCTAAAGACAAAGAAGCTGAACATTGGAACAGACGAGAGACCCAAGCTCGCAACTATGGGAGATTACTGGGACGAGGAGACAACAAAAGAAATTTTAAGCCTCCTCCGGGAATACGAAGATTGGTTTCCGTCTTCGGTTGTGGACCTGAAGGGGATCAAGGGGGATCTGGGCGAAATGCGCATCGCGTTGAAACCGGGGGCCAGGCCGGTGAAGCACCGACCCTACCGGTTGAACCCACGTATCAAAGAGAAGGTCAAGATGGAGATTGACAAGATGCTGGCTGCAGGTCTCATCTTTCCAGTAGAAGAAGCAGAGTGGGTGAGTCCCATTGTCATCCAGAACAAGAAGGACAAAGCAGAGATCCATGTCTGTGTAGATTACCGGAGCCTGAACAATGCCTGCATCCACGACCCGTTTCCCACTCCTTTCAGTGATGAAGTCCTAGATCACGTTGCGGGAAACGAAGCTTATTCATTCATTGATTGGTTTTCGGGTTACCAGCAGGTGCGCATTTCCGAGGAAGACAAAGAAAAGACGACATTCACCACTGAGTGGGGATCATTCACATACCACGTTATGCCGTTTGGTCTGAAGAACGCACTGGCTGTGTTTTCCCGGATTGTCATTGCTGCTTTCCGGGAGTACATTCACAAGTTCCTGGAGGTCTACATGGACGACTGGACCATCTACAGCCTGTTGAAGAATCACGACTCCCTGTTGCGTGTTATGTTTGACCGGTGTCGTCAGCTGCAGATTTCCTTGAACTTGAAGAAATGTATTTTTGCAGTTCCATTCGGCACACTCTTGGGCCACGTGGTGTGCAAGCAAGGGGTCTGCGTTAATCCTGCCAAGGTCGCGGTCATCATCCACATGGAGGCCCCCGAGACCGTGAAGCAGTTGCGGGCACTGCTTGGGCACACAGGATACTACAGACGGTTTATTTGCAACTATGCAAAAGTTACGGCCCCTTTGGAGAAACTGTTGTGGAAGTCAGAAGTGTTTCAGTGGACGGCGGAGTGCAGGAAGGCACTTGACACATTGAAGGAGAAGTTGGCGACGACACCCATACTTGTGCATCCTGACTGGGAAAAGCAGTTCCATGTGCATATTGATGCGTCTGGTATTGCACTCGGGGTAGTATTGGCGCAACCCGGGGAGACGACAGTTGACCACCTCGTATACTTCGCCAGTCGTCGGTTATCGAATGCGGAGAAGAATTACACCACGACCGAGCGGGAGGCGTTGGCGATGGTGTACTCCCTCCAGAAGTTCCGCCACTATCTTCTGGGCGGCAAATTCACATTCTTCACGGACCATTCTGCATTGAAGTATCTGGTGAATAAGCCTGTGTTGGAAGGAAGGATCTTTCGCTGGCTACTACTTTTCTAGGAATTCACGTTTGAGGTGATTGTCAAGCCTGGCAGGTTGAATGTTGGTCCCGATCATTTATCCAGGTTGGAGACGGGAGAGAATGAAGGCTCGTTGGACGATCAGCTACTGGATGCCGACCTCTTCCGAGTCGAAGCAGTACCAGATTACCTGGCTGACATTGCCACTTATCTGATCACGGGACAATGCCCCCAGGATTATACCCCACTCCAGAAACGCCACCTGGTTGTCCGGGCGGCCGACTACCAATTGATCGCGGGGCAGCTATACAAACTGGGCCTTGATGAGGTGTTGCGCAGATGCGTTCTTGATCATGAACGGGAAGCGGTGATGTGGGAATGTCACAGTGGTGTTGCGGGAGGGCATGTGGGTGCGAAACCCACCACAAGGAAGGTGCTCCAAGCTGGCCTGTGGTGGCCGACGGTACATGCTGACTGTAAGGCCTATGTGAAGTGCTGCGATGTTTGCCAGCGGATGGGAAGGCCTTCGCACCGGGACGAGCTTCCGCTACACCCAGTGCATGTGTTGCGGCCGTTTGAAAAGTGGGCTGTTGATTTCGTAGGTCCCATCGCACCAGTCACTCGACACTCCAAGGCCCGGTACATCATTACCGCCATGGATTACCTCACTCAGTGGGCTGAGGCAGCAGCGGTACGCGACTGCTCGGCAGAGACCGCTGCCCGGTTCATCTTTGAACACATCATCAGCCGCTTTGGCTGCCCACGGAGCTTGACCAGCGATCAGGGTACGCATTTCATTAATGCCACGGTCAAGTCACTACTAGACACATTTATGATTCAGCATCATAAAAGCAGCCCATACCACCCACAGGCCAATGGTACTGTGGAAGCATTCAAAAAGATTCTCGAAAAGGGCACTAAAATTTGCAATGCACAGCGCGACGATTGGGACGAGCGTCTCCCGGCAGCGTTGTGGGCCTACCGGACCACGGTGAAACGTTTAACCAACCAGAAACCATTCCAGTTGGTGTATGGTCGGAAAGCTGTGATTCCCGCTGAGTTCACGGTACCCAGTCTTCTGATCACAAGGTCTCTTCACTTCTCAGAAGAGGAGTCACTTCGGGAACGTCTCCAGGATCTGCAGGAGCTGGACGAGGCCCGATTCCTGGCGAAATTCCACTAGAAGGTTCAGAAGGCCAGGCAGAAAGCGTGGCACGACCGCCACATCAAAACCAAAGCCTTCCAAGTTGGCGGCAAAGTTCTCCTATATGATAGCCGGTTCCAAAAGTTTCCAGGCAAGCTCCAGATGCACTGGTTGGGACCCTACTTTGTCATCGAGATCCGCGACTCAGGAGCAGTTCGGTTGGCACAGCTGGACGGTACAGTTCTCCCTGGGTGGGTGAATGGCGCACGCCTGAAACCCTACCAGGAGTAGGTCCCTTTCACTTTTCATCAATAACTCTCGCAACCGAGAGAACCCGTAGAGTAGCTTAGTCGAATAACTCTCTCGCAACCGGGATGAGCATAGGGAGTCTTTTCCGTTCATAGGCAGTCTATCAAATAACTGGTCAGTTGCGGGTACCTCACCGCAACCGACTGTGGTCAGGGCGGACCATTCCATCGTGTCACAGCGCCAGTCCAGCATGTCGTTCGCGTAGGATCCATCCCCATGCCAGTGTCAGTCCAGGTCATTTCCGTCAGTCCTTTTGTCAGTCCATAGGATCGCTCAGATTTGCTTCATAAATTACCATAAGTAGACAGTAATCGTACTGTAATCATTTGCCATCACCCGCAGTTCCCTCAGCCGTCACGTCCGCCCATCTCCCCATGACGCCGTCAGCAACTGTCAGATTACACACAGGCATGCGATTGATCACACGATTATCGCAGGTAAGAAATATAGCACGAATTAATTTTCGTTATGGAGTCTCATCAACTCCGCTCGTGCCAGTAGATGACATAACTTGCATGAAGGCTATCAGCACGAGAATGACGGACCAGTTCAATTTGGAAATTGCAGCGACTCTAGAGTAGTTGCAGCCTCAAAGCACACCACACCCAGAAGGAAACTCCAGAAGAATCCTCCAAGTTTACCAGTGCCGCGCCAAGATGCCGAAGGCTCCCTTATCAATTCCTGAACCAGTGTTAGACAACCGAATCCACCGAACAGAGTCATTGATTGGGAAGTATGATAGCGCAGTGATGATGGATGCCAATCTGTCTAACCCAGCTGAATTCCCCCACCTCCATTGGCAGACCTACATGGAGCATCATTACATGCCAGGCAGTAGCTCCAATAGCCGGATGCGACCAGAATTCAGGGGCCTCCAACAGTCATCCTTGATGAATTTGAGGACTCTTCCAGTTTTTGGAACTACGGGACCGACCCTACAATGCACCCGGTTCCTCCTCAGTCGGATACAGAATGGGTCCCTGTGGCTCAATGAGGAAATTCCAATTCATGCCGAAGACATTCATCGGCTTACAGGGCTGTCTCAGAATGGCACGGATGTCTCCGCTGCCAGCCAGACATCCTCCAAGCGCGCCCGAAAGTCGGGTGACTCAGACCTGTACACCAAGTATGGCACTCGCCAGGGGGGCAAAGGTGCCAAAATTGATTTGATCAATAAGCCAGAAATTCGGTTCGCTTACTACCTTATCGCTAGTAAGACGATGCGGCACTACACGAAGGGAGAATGCACCTTGGATACAATCTCCATTGCGGAGCACTGTATCCAGGGCGTCAGGCTGAATTGGTGCTCTTTTGTGCTAAAAGAACTCTTCGCGGCCTGCGAAGAGAACTACAAGCGTACCACCAGTTTCATTTACGGTTACTTGATTTTAGCTTTCGCCATGTGGAAATGGCACCTTCCTCCTGTCCGGATGACGGCGGAGACTACCGCGAGCCAGCCTCTCGCGATGAAATACACCCCCTGGCAGGTGTCCTTGGACCCCAGCACCAAACAGGTGAACGCGGCAGCATTTCGGGTGTGGTACGGGTTGATGACAGACGTGGTGGCTAACCAGCAACGGGTGCGCAGGAACCTGTTGGATGAGTATAGTGAGCAGGTGTGGTTTGGGGTAAGCCACAGGCACACTTACCTCCGGCCAACTTGCGTGCCAGAATCCACCTTCCACATGGCGCCCCTCAGATTCCAGTTGAATGATGACACTTTCCACCGCGAGGTCTCTGCGTGGCCGGGGGTCACTAAGCACATCCGCGACGGGATCCCCCGATATAACTTTGAGCGGATGATGCCGGCACAGCGGCCTGCCGTGACCGGCGCAGCGGGGTCCTCACAGGTCGCGGCAGGACCTCCACAGGATGCAGCTGAGACTGCACAGGACCTACCCGAATCACTGGTCCCCATTGTACAACACCTCAATGCCTAGGTACGACGACTTAACGTGGTAACCCAAGTTGCTTCAAGTGGTGCCCCTTTATTTCCCTCATTTTCTGAATTTCAGATCGGTCGGTCTCTTGCTCCCTCCAATACTGCCCCTCTCATTTCTCCCATCCCCACCAACCTATTCACCTCTACCATCCCTATCATTACACCGATGGGCGAACCGGGCCCAGAACCTGATCCATCAGACCCCCCTCCATCCAAGAGGGCCTGCATTGCTGTCACCGATCCAGTGGTGGATCTTACCGACGATGATCCACCATCCACTCCACTCCCAGGAATGTTGATTCCGGAGGAACCCCTGATCGATCAATCAGAGTTCCTCAACATTCGTCTCCCCCATACCTCTCTCACCCCGTCCACCGCTCCCTCCACCGGCCGTCCACCTGCCACTTCCTCCAATCCATCCAACTCATCGGCCACTGTATCAGATCCTCTCATCCAGGAACTTTTCGGAGGCGACCACGGGGTGGAAGTCACCTCCAGTACTGAAGCCGTAGTACCGCCGGTTGACCCCGTGGCCACACCTCAGGATCCTCCCTCTACTATATCTACCCGGCTGACAAATGTTGGGGCTGATTCAGCTGACCCTCCCCCGGACCAGACCACGCAGCAAGACCGGCCAGAGTCCGATATGGCCACCTCAATGCAGCAACAGACGCCGGTCCATCCTCTTGAGACCTCAAACCGATCAGTGGCTAGTGGCCAACCTTCGTAGGAACGGACGCCGGAGTAAGGCGCTCCCAGCACGACCAATGCAGAACCATGGAGTACAACACAGTTGTACCTACTCATTCAGCGGGCGGCCCTAAAGGCCGAACAGATTCACTCAGAGCTGGAGCAGCAGTTTACCGAGCAGCACAACCAGATCATGGCGCTTACTGAACAACGCAATCAGCTGACTAGGGAGAAGACCTACCTACAGGAGCAGGTCACCATTGCTGCTCAAGCATTCTCCGACTTATGGCCCGCTGCAAGGGCTCATTATGCCCCACTTCCTGCCAATATAGCGGAGGACAGTGTAGCAATCCAGGCTCACCACCTCAGGACCATTTTCACTGATCTATGCAGGGAGAACCAGGAACTCCAAGCGGCGTTAGCCGCACGGCCTACCCTTCCAGATCCACAGATTGTCCACTCAGAACAGGTGACTGCCAAGCAGACTCAGGCAGTTAGTATGCAGGCGACTCTCCATTCCACTGCGGCCGAGGCTTACGCCCTTCTGCGAAGTCTGCAGGAGTGCTCACTTACTCTCACTGTCAAGATGTAACCTATCTCTACCCAGCTGCAACAAATTTCCTGTGAAATTCAGGAGACCGCGGACCCAGCACGGTTAGATCAGCTCTATGCCCAGGCGGACGAGCTTGAAATTCAAATGCAACAGACTGAGGTCGACTCGGCAGCGGCCAAACAAGTCATTCGGGAAATTCGTCCGCCCATCCGAGCCCGTGCCGAATCCATACAACAGCTGGATGCCAAGGCCGAAGCCCAGCTTGCCATGCTGTTTGGGGCTGTCCCGACGACTATAGACGAGGCCGCCACCACCCAGATCTATGAAGAAGCCGACTTGCTTATGCAGGAATGGCAGCAAGCGGTGGCGGACTTCACCGGGCTTAGAGATACCGCGTTCCGCAAGGTCCTGGAGTTGGGGCCCTTGTTTGAACAACCACTTGGCGGAGCACAGCAGGAAAGGGCGCGGGGTGAAGGCACAGCAGAACAGAGCACGGGAGTTAGCGGGGCAATGGAAGTGGAGACTGTTATTTGTGATTGACTCGGGGACGAGTCAAGGAATTGTGGTCGGGGCCTGTTGGGGCCCTTGTTTTTGTTTATTTTTGAAATCTTGGCTAAGACATTTTGAATTTTGACCCTTTTTTGAGTTGCGGTATGAATACACATGGCAACCGCGACCGCGCCGCAACTAGCAGGAGTCGCAGAGCTATCAAGGTGGTGCGGAAGCATGCGATAGCTGGAGATAGAACAGGGACAAGTGCAGATGAAGGAAACACACAGCAGAAGACATAAAGTGGAACACGCAGATAATAGGAGAGAAGTCAAGAGAAGCTGAAGTAAAGACACAGAGGAACTGATAGTCGCAAGAGCGGGTGAATAAATAACAGTCACCCGGCTAAAACAAGGAGAATGCTGAAGAGGTTGCGAGGCTCGAGACAGGGAAAGACGCACAGAGCGATTGTGGAAGAATCATGCATGTCCTTCCTATGGTTCCTCATCTTCTCCATTCTACCTTTCTGTTCCGAAATCCATCTGTATCAGATTTGTAAGCTATTAGGGAGAATTCCATGTAATCATGCATTTGGCCAAGAGATTAATACAATGGAAGGTTGCTGTCTCAATAAGATGTTTATGTGCTTGTAATGTGTTTATGCTGGTTTAAAATTTTATTTGCAAATGTCTGAATGCTTATTAAGTGATCTTGCGTATATAACTCTGTATATGTAATCGATGCACTGTCCTTCATGGGTTGCGGGTTTGTTCCTTGCCATTGATCTCATCCCCTTCTGCATGTGGTTGCGGCACGCCTCGGGTGAGACGCACTGCTCCCCAGAGCAGGGTGAAAATGCCGGCGTGTTCCTAGACTACATCGGACCCCTTTGTTGGCCACAACTCTTGAACTTGGGTCTTGTCCGCGAGACCCGACTTCTCGCCAACAATTCAAGAGTGTTCAAGAGATAACACTTTTTAGCAATAAATTTTGTTCCTTGAAGGCTCCGAAAGGGTTTTAGCCACCATTTGATATGACAAATTTTATAGGTGGCTAACAGCTCTCAAGGTACAAAAGGTACAATCCACAAAATGTGAACAGTGATTTGGCATCGAACACCCGCAGAATCATCCGATCGAAGGTCGATGATGTGAACCTTGCGTCGGATGCAAAGAACCTGCCATTAAGGCATGCAGGCTCCAGGGCACCCGAAGGGAGTCTCTAGATCAACTTCCCAGAAAATGTGCTAAAGTCGACAACAAGCGACCTGGTCGAAGGAGGGCCATGATGTTTCCTAGATCATCGACACAAGACAGAGGAATTTGATGATTTGCGAATCAAGACCGACAGAGAATCAGAGGGAGGTTAAAAATTGCAGAGGAAAAACTTCTCTTGAACATATCGGTGGCACGAAATTGGATTTGGTAGTATTTGACATCAAGGGATCTGAGGTCATGGTGACGAGGAAAAGAGAAGATGAGCAGTCAAAAGAGATTACCCAAACCCATGGAGGAAAACAAATGACGAAGTGAGATGTCCCCAATCCGACATGAATGCATACAAGTGCCATGTTCAAGAGTGACATACTGACGATTAAAGTCTGGTTCCATTTTCCCCCACCATTTTTGGAAAGTTCCCCAATTATTTTTGTAAACAAGCTTGAAGGTGATAGCATATGCTTGCGATGTAAGTTTTTCCTTCAGAAAAATCCAGCCTAGTACATTTTACGAGCCCTAGGAAGGAGGAACTCAAGTAACGTCATAACGACGGAGTCCGATGTCATCAGTTTTTAACGAGTTTGACAAAGGGAAAACTTGGCATATTTTCATGTTTAGAGAGTTTGAAAAGAAATCAGAAAATAAAACTCCAGTAAGGCCCTTTTTGTAAATAGTCTCTTAGATCCGAAAAGGTAGAAAACAACATCCGAGAGAACCTCTTAGTCATGATAGACTAAGGTATTCCTTTTTCATAAATAATCTATCCCAGCCCGAAAAAGGGGTAACCGTATACTGGGTAGATATTGTTTCGTAACCATTTAACGAGTTCAAAACGACAAGCGTCTCGACAATCTTTTCAGTTTTAGAGAGTCAGAAAAGAGCTTAAAGGTGACTCCAATAGTGACTTTTTTCGTGTTTTTACCGAGTCTAAAAAAGGTATAAAATATAACTCGTTTCTTCGCCATAACAATGTGAAAAACCTGTTGCTGCACAAAAGACATGTGTAAAACCCATTTCTCGAAAATAATATGAAAAAATAATCGAAAAATATGTTTTAAAACCTAATTTAAGATTCTGAAAAGTTATAAAATGCCATAAATGGTAAAAATTATTTACTTTTCACTTTTACCTCTTTGTGGAGCAACAATGACCCATTTGCTTTGCGATCTTGTGGTGACGATTGCGAGTGATCAAGTGAATCGATCTTGATTCCGTCAGTTTGAGGTAAGAGCTGACACCATTTGCCATATTTTAAGCTAAATTTCATTACATGTATTTGCCATTTTTATTTCTTAGGAGAGGATTTGTCAAAATTAGGGCATCGCGGTTGGTGTGGGTTTCGGGCATGGACCCGTGCCAATCGTCCATTTTTTTACACAGGGGGCACGCACATTGGCGCGAATATTTTTGAAACAGTCGCGCCAACTACGCAAACTAAAAATCCGCATAAATTTAAGGAAAATTTAGTCATTTTTTTGCAAATTTCAATGCCCAAGTAGACTAACAATGCTCATATGAACAATGTGTGCAGGTACCAAGCAGAAAAAATAGTGATTGAGTGGAAAGAGAGGGAACATAGTGAGGAAGATGAACTTGCCATGGAGAATGATCGATGCATGGATACCCTCAGATATTGTGGGCTAAAGAAATTCTTCCTAACACCATGCCTCTGGGCTCAGCCAGAATTTCTTCAGTATTTGATAAGCATCTGGAATGAAGACCAAGAAAATTTCGTGCTTCAAGATCAGGAAATCGAACTCAAAGTCTTTGATGTGTATTTTATCACAGGATTTTCATGGAGGGGTGCAGTCCCTATGCTGACTGGTACCCATCCCTCTGGGGAGAGCATGGGGATTGTGATCAATAGGGTGTTCTGAGGGGCACACAAAGGAACAGGGAGTGGAAAGGTTGACATCCAAACCATCCCAGATTTGACACTAAAAGTAGTGCTGCACACTATCACGCGGGTTGGAGGATCGCAAGCACCACATGAGGACAAAAAGACACAACTGCTTCTTGTCATAGACTGCCTGACCCCGAATCTCTACAACTGGACAAAGGCTGTGACTATTAACATTAAGTGGCAACTAACCAAGTGAAAGAAGACCAAACTGAAGAAGTTTGGGTATGGATCCATTTTTGCATCATTCTTCTTGGAACGACTACCGATATTCCAGTGTCACGAGGTCATTGTCCCGATGCCACCACCCAGAGAACCATGGATGGCCAGATGGGCTGCGTTGATGCCCAGAGTAGGGGGTGGCCAACAGATGTCCTGAAGGCCATAATTCTTTGATTGGCTCCACCGAAAACTGATTTTCGTGGAGGACTGGCCTTACTCTGGTACAGACTTCACCGGTGATCCAGACCTCCCGCTCCCGGAGGGAGAGGATTGGGATGAAGAACTAGGTGAGACTCATTTTTTATTTTCATGAGTTTATGATTTCTTGGTATAT
>CM076582.1:409331044-409695784 GCA_034641835.2 Pinus albicaulis
TTTGAACAGGTAATTGAAGGCTTTCGGGGTCCAACCGCTTCCTGATGGGGAGGTGTGATTAGGAGATCATGTCCAAGTTAAGAAAATGCTTAAAAATGGAAGTGCTCAGAAATGGTTGCAATTTAAATGACTCGAAAGTCCTCGTCACTACGATTCTATTGCCATAAACGGTTCTCAAAACCGAGTTTGTATGAGAAAGTTACTAAGGTTTGAAATCGTCTAGTGACCTCCAAAACATGACTTTTTAACTAATTGATTATGTCAATTTTTGTAAAAAAATTATATTGGCAAAGTGATTTTTATTACTAAATTTTGGGCCTATTAGTGCGTGCCACGTGGCCTACCCGGATGTTGCCACGTGGCCCCACGCCATTGGTTAAAAGGACTGTTCAAAATTATGAAGTTTATGGGGTTTGAACCCCCGACCCGACACCTTGTGCAGGGTGATCCGATTGGCTCGGCTGGGTAAACAACTTGATCTTCATGTAGTAGTGAAACGTGTTGTCGAGTTGGGTCACCTTATGAACAGGCAGAGAAAAGGTTAAGGGGCTAGCCCTTAGGGCTAGCCTCGACTTCATGTGCCCAACAGCTCTTGTCCGGAGGCTTAAACCTGCAAACCATAACCGCGTGGCAATGGTTTCCAAAACGTATGTGACAGCATAGAAGTTTGATTTTAATGCTAGGGTTTTTTAACATTTTTATCGTGGTTAGTTCCGACGGTTATGGCGCGACGGTCATGTGACCTCTCCCCACCTTAACATTTAAAATGCCATGACTGATTTGACAATAGTGGCGCGATTTAAAAGGCGGTTAGAGTGGGGGTCCATGTGACCCCATCTCCATAGCAGTTAACTTAACCATTAGCCGTTTCTGCCAACGTTGGAGCATGCCACCAAATCCGGCGGGATTTTTCATTCTAGTGGAGCTAACTGGAGTTCTCCCACTTTTAGTGGGGCTTTTGGGGGACATTGGGCATCTTTTTTTGCAAAAGTCATAACTCTCTCAATTTTTGACAAAAAAAGATGAAATTTTAGTCAATTTTGGGTCTCTTCGACCTTCTGGAGAGTTTGGAACAAATTTTAGAGAAAACAGAGGTGGTATACAACAAATTTTGCTTCAGGGAAGAGGAAGGAGCCATCAGGGCCATCATGGAGGAGGCACTATTTTGGGTTGTATTTCACTGTTTAAGGTGAAACAAAAGCCATTTCTAGCTATTTTATATCTTTTAAAGTCAAATTTACATTTTTTTTCCTGTTTAGGCATATTTTTCACTGTGTAACAACTTTGAGCAAATTAATAGAGTAATGACATGCCATTGGGGAGCCTTGGACCGGCAGATGTAGCCCAGGAGTGGTGAACTGCCTCAACAATTTGCTGTGTTATGTTTTGGTGAATTTTACTTGCTATGTATTTCTACTGTGATATGTTAAATAGTGAATTTAAATAACAAATCCTCACACATAAAACTCAAAAACATTACCAAAACTACCGTGTTTAACTTGCAAGTCATGGAGAACTCTTTGTGCACTAAATTACATGGAAATGGATACTTTGCATAGTATTACAAATAGTTCCATTTTCAAATCAATTGCAAACAATTCCTTCTCATAAATATATTTCTATAAATAATTTCCTTTGATTGGATGACTTTCAAAAGAAATAGGTCTTCATTCTTGCATTAAAACAACACCAATTCCATTTCTTGAGGCATCATGTTCCACAATAAAGGTTTTGTGAAGTCTGGTGTAGCTAAGACCGGTTCTAGGCACATTGCCTCTTTAAGATGTTCAAAGGGCTTAGTTGCTTCAAGATTCCATGAAAATGCATCTTTCTTCAACAATGTTGTAAGAGTTGCTTCTATTCTCCCATAATTATTAAAAAAATTGCGATAATACCCTGTTAGCTCGAGAAATCCTCGCAACTTCTTTATGGTTGTGGGGACTTTCCATTACTTAATGGATTTAATTTTGTTAGGGTCTACCTTAACACCCTCGTGAGATATAATATGACCCAGATATTCCACCTCTTGTACTCCAAAGAAACATTTGGATGTTTTTTCATATAATTGTTTCTCCTCCAATAGTTTGAGCACCCTGTCAACATGTTGAACATGATCCTTCCAAGACCTGCTATAGATTAGTATATCATCAAAAAATACTAGAAATTTTTTTCTAAGCAAGTGTTTGAAAATGGAATTCATCAACCCTTGAAATGTAGAAGGTGCATTGGTAAGGCCCAAAGGCATGACCAAAACTTCATAATGACCCTCATGAGTTCGAAATGTTGTTTTTGGAATATCTTTAGTGTTCATTCTAATTGGATGATATCCTGAACGAAGATCCAACTTGGTAAAATAAATTTCTCCATGTAATTCATCCAATAATTCATCAATCACAGGAATGGGAAATTTATCTTTAATTGTGAGATTATTGAGCTCCCTATAATCCAGACACATGCACCATGATCCATCCTTCTTGTGCAACAATACTACTGGAGTAGAGAAAGAACTTTGACTAGGTTGAATTATACCAGCCTCTAATATTTCTCCAATCATACATTCAATTTCGCTCTTTTGGACATAACGATATCTATAAGGCTTGATATTTGGAGGAACACTTCTTGGAATCAAATGAATATCATGATCATGATCACGAATAGGTGGGAGTCCTTTGGGAGTTTCAAACACCTTGGAATGATTGTCCAAGACTTTTTGGAGATCTATAGAAATAGATGATTTTGATGTTGGAACTTCTAGTGAGCATAATTGTGCAATTACACCTCATTGTTATTTCTTCAGAAGCTTTGTCATGACATTAGAGCTTATTATCTTTCCCATATTCCCTGCGATACCCCTTAATTCAATTTCCTTTCCTTCCGAAAAAATTTTCAAGAACATTTCTTGAAAATTAAAAGCTATTGTCCCCAAAGATTGTAACCATTGTACTCCTAGTACAACATCAACACCTCCCATTAAAATGGAAAGAATTGTACTATTCAATACATATTCCCCCATGGTTAACTTGATATTATGTCATTTTTCAAAGCAATTTATAGTTCCTCCATTTGCAACCATCACTTGACACTCTGGTGTTGTGTATTGGAAACAACTCAATTCCTTGGCTACCTTACAATGAATAAAATTATGGGTACTACCCGAATCAATCAACACTATTACCTTTTTCTTCTTGATATGTCCTTCTATCTTAAGAGTTTAAGGAGTGGTAATTCATGCTAATGTATTACACGATAGGGTTGGTTCCTAGTGTATATCCTATTCTTTTGAAGTTTCTTGTTCATTTTCTTCCTCCTCTTCATAATCTATGTAAAATAATTTCTTCTCATCACACTTATGAACTTTAGTGCATTTTTTATCACAACTGTAGAAAAGACCTTTCACTCTTTTTTCTTCCAATTTTTGTGGTATCAACCTTGTAGGTTGTGGAAGTCTAGGAGTAGCAACACTTCCATCTTTATAGATGTGAGTGGTGGGCTTCCTTGTCGCCATAATTTTACATTCAATTTTTCTTGCCAACTTGAATGCCTTCTCCAACGAATTAGGTTCCCAAAGGTGAACCTCATCTTGGATGTGATCCTTTAAAGTCCCTATGGAGACATCAATCCTGTGTTCCTCTAGAATATCAACTACCCTTATATTCAATTATTGGAAGTCCTCAATGTTCTCCACCACTGAACGTTTTTGTTTGAGATTTATCAATTAGCTAAAGAAGATGTTTCTCTTTATATCCTCATAATGTGCTAACATTTCCTCTGTAAAAATTGACCAAGTGACAATTTTTGAACGGGAGCAAAGCCATCGATACCATAAAAATATATTTTGTTCTCAATGTAAAGTTGCAATGCGTACCTTTATTGTGTTTTTTCACATTATTGAGATCAAAATATTGCTCCATCCGTAGTGTCCATGTTACGGGATCCTTGCCATCCAACTTCCTCATATCCATATTTTGAATATGTTGGTTCTTCCATCCAACATTAGAGTTTATGAAATAACGATTAACATTTATTTTTTTCTCATCATGAGTTTCCTATACTATCTTTTCGCCATTAGGAAACATTTCTTGTATCAACTTTGTCAAACCTTCCATATCTTCTTTTAGATAATTCTTCATGTTTTCCATTTTTTCATCAGTCTTAGCTTCCATGTCATCCATATTATCTTGCATGCCATCTATCTTAGATTCTATGTCATTCTTCAAGCCATCCATCTTAGCTTCCATGCCTTTCTTCAAACCATCCATCTTAGCTTCCACGCTTTTCTTCAAAACTTCCATTTCATTTTTTGTCGCTCTTTGCGAGAGCAAAATTTGGTGCACTTTCTCTTGTAATTTTGATATGTCATGTTGCACTTCTTTGTCTTCATGAGTCATAGTAGAGCCTTATGAAGGATTAATGAGTGTTGAATTATTTTTAGGCGGCATTTTAGAACCCAATATTGATATATATTCTACAATATTCCCTTGGAATCAATTCAAATTGATTTCAATCAAGACTTATGTAATTCGAAGAAAAAAAATACACAAATTTTTCTTTCTTTTGAGGAGCTCGATATTGAATATCTAAAATTTGGCCCCGTAGTAGCCCTCTGAATCTTCTTTAAAAAGCCAGAGGTCTGATCTGATTTGGATTATTCAAGGAAATGTTAATTCCAATCTCCCACAATGACCTAATTATGGACTAGTTCATTAGAGCAGACTTGTATAGAGTGCCGTGTATCATTGTTTCATCCTTTGGATCTGAAATTGATATAAAAGAAGCTACAGTCCATGTAATTATGACTAGTTTTACAGAGTTCCAATCCGATGCTGAGAGAGAGAGTTATGATGATTTTACCACGATCACCTCTTTGAGATGAAATTCGAGAGCCTGAAAACACCCTAACTTCCACAGATCATATATCTGAAAATATTATGAACCAAGATCTAAAAGTTTTAGACAAAGTTCCTCAATATTTCTGATTCGGGTGATAAAAACTTCAGCTTCTGAACCTTTGTAGTACAAAATTTATAGGGAAAATTCCATAATGACCTATTTGGAGCAGTGAAACTGTAGAATCAAAAGCTCTGGTGCCAAATGTTATGAAACTAGCTCCAAAAATAGAAGAAAAAAGAGATAAATGCCTTAGAAATAAGCCACTTCAAGGGGGAAACCTCCTTTACATTACATAAATGAAAAATTCTCGGATGATACAAATGAAAAAACCTCCTTCTATATATAGGAGTCCATGGGGTCACAATATAATCCTATCTGACCTAACAATAATAATGTAAGGGCACAATAATAAAAATATTGGGGTTATAGGGGTACAAAAATAACAATAAGGGGGCTACACTGACAACAATAAGGGACTACACTAGTAATATAGGGACCTGACAACCCCACTTTATGAACGGACCGATAGTGACAACAGGAAATTGCGTAGCTGAACGAGCGCACATCTTTCGAGTATAGACTTGACAAGGATGAAATTTTTTGACCACCTCAACACAATCCTTGAAAATCGAGGGCCAAAAATATCTTGCACCCAAAATCTTTTGAGTTGTTGCAAGCCCATATAAATGAACACCACAAGCTGCACTGTGGCAATCATTCAGCACAACCTCATCTTCTTTAAGAGTCAAGCAATGTCTAAGGATTGAATCAACCCTGCGATGATATAGGGTGTCACGGATAATAAGATAACTTTTTTCCAAGTGACGTAAATTCTGACCCTCATCTTTTGAAAAAGCTAAGGGAAAATTCGAAGTCTAGAGATAAACAATGAGATCTCCATACCAAGGATCTTGTGAAGAAATGAGGAAAAGATGTTCATCTGGGAATAACTCTTCATAAATGATATCCTCTCCATAGGGAAACTCATATATCAACTCTGCAAATACCAAATATTTCTTTGATTTTGCAGACATGAATTCGAGATCAAACTCTTGCAAAATGACAATCCATTGATTGTTTTTTCCCCCAATCACTCACCTACTTAGAACACATTGAAATGGATTAACTAATGCCAAAACATAAGTTTTGCAAAGAAGAATATAATTCCTGAGCCACTGGATAGCATGGATAGATGCCAAAGCTAATTTCTCAATAGGATAATACTAGAGTTCATGACCCACAAAGCCTCGACTAAGGTAGTAAACAACATGCTAAAAAAGAACATCATCCTCCTGAACCTGAACCATATCAATAGTATATTCTGCTGCGATGAGATACAAAAGGAAGTCTCTATTATAATCAGGTAGAATAAAAAATGGAGAAGAGGTAAATGCCTTTTTCAAAGCATAGAACGAGTGTTGAGAAAATTCATCCCTAATGAATGGAACTCCTTTCTTTAAAAACGTCATAAATCCTTTCGTCACTTCGGCATAATTAATAATAAATCTCCTTAAGAAATTGGCTTTTCTTCGTAGACTCTAAAGTGGCCGAATATAAGATGGGGGAGGCAACTGAAGTATTGCCTGAATCTTGAAGCGATCTACCTAAATCCCTTCTATAGACACGATGAATCCTAACAACCGACCAGATGTGACGATGAACACACACTTATTGGGTTCAACCAAATTTTATAATAACGACATCGTTAACAATTTGTCGAATATGAGAGGGATGACCAATTCTCTTTCGAGAAAGAGCAGCTAAATCATCCAAATGTGGTTCGATAATATGCTTAATGTCATGGAAAGCATAGGAAATGGCCTGTTGGAAAGTAGCTCCGGCATTTTTAAGGCCAAAAGGCATCTTTTTGTATGCAAATGTACCCCATGGGAAAATAAAAGCAGTCTTCTTTTGATCTTCACGACAGATAGTAATCCGATTATATCCCAAGAAACTGTCCATGAAGGAGAAAATTTCATTCCCCTCACACTCATCAATAATCTGATCAATAAAATATGTGGGGTAATTATCCTTGGTACATGCCTTATTTAAATCCCTGAAATCAATGCAAACTTGGATCGTTCCTTGTTTCTTGTCCACAGGCACTAGATTCTAAACCCACTTAGTTAACGGAACAGGGTATATGGAACCAACCTTTAAAAAATTCTAAACCTTAGCCTTGATAGATGTTTCCTTCCTAGGGTTGACGTGACAAAGGTTCTGTCAGATAGGCTTAGCATTTTCGTAAGTCTTGATCTCATGTTGGATAATAAATGGATCAATTCCAGGCATTTTCTCATAAGATGAAGCGAACACATCTTGAAATTCTCTAAAGATATCAGTGTAATCCTGAATCTCTCCAGGGGAACATTCAACTCCAATGAAGACGTTCTCAATAACGTTGGAATCTTTGGAGTTGTTCACTAGGGTAGTCTCAGAAATGACAGACATGTTCCCTTTAGCAAAAAACTGTGGTAGAGCTAAAGGGTTCAATATTGGGTGAACAGGACTAGAAGAGTGAGGGCTAGAAAATCTTGTTTCAACTTCTCGTAAGTCTGGTAGGAAATAGGACCGATGATGAAAATCATCCCACGGTCTTTCCATGCCAGTCATTCTTCAATGATAGCCTCTTTAGATGGAAGAGTAGTATCGGGGCAATCCTAAGTAGAAGATGGACTAAGATTCCAAGCCGGAGCCACATCTCCATCCAACTCATTTAGTGAAAGAGAAACTGGAACAAAATCTGCAGAGTCAACAATAGATTTATAGGCAATCTCTGCTGCAGACATAAGAAATTCCATTCCACCCACTTTACCTTCCTCTAATGTGGAGGTAGGAGAAGGAAAGGTCCAGGAATCCGAAATATAATGATATCGAAAGAAATATCTTCGAGAAGGAACCTTGGAGGATGAGATATCAATAATATTAACAGAAGGAGGCAGAAGATCAAAATTACCCATCAACGAGGTATACATTCCAACCCCCAAATTCTCAACAGGTTGCTTGACATCATTCACCAACGGTACAGTAGAGTTAGTAGATGAATTTGGATCTACAAGAGAACAATCCATCTGGTAAATAATGAAAATCCTCCCTTCATGGGGGAAACAAAATATGTGAAATAATGATGAAGCAATAGCATCCATCTGATAAGTCAAATTCCACCCCAACGAAAGGTTGTAGTCTAAATTTGCATCAACTATCTATTTCGCCTCAGTATTGATAGTTTTACCACCAACACAGATGGGTAAAATTGGAACAATTCCATGTGGCCTATGAGAATGACCATCAAATGCAGTGAGAACAGTAGGTGAAGGCATAACTGAAGGGGATCCAATGGCTTTCCAACATGAGATAGACATGACACATGTGGAAGCACCCTCATCGACTATTGTTCGAAAAATATTGAACTTTTGAAATGTAAACTTAATATGAAAATCCATGTGATGAGGAAGTCTCATCTTAAGATTCAACATGTCAAATGTGATCATAAGAGAGTTTTTTTGAGCAACATCACGGATCGCAGTGATAAATGCACTACTTTCTGCTGGGCATGACTGTGGTACCTCTAATGAAGACATGGCACAAGGACTCTAAGACATATATTCTACAATGGAGTAGTTCTAGGAAACCTTGGCATTAGGATTAATCGTCATACGATTAGTAGACCCTTTCGGCATCTGAGGCATAGGCTCAACTGCAGGCCTATCTATATGGAGTGGCTCAGAATTACTAGGAGCACCCTTAGCTTTTGAAGACTCAGCTTCTCCATAATCACGAGATCTCGTAGAAATATCAGTGTGAGTACTCATCATATATACATTTGAGGAATTTTCCCCTACCTAGCTGTGGGAGCTCCAGTATTAGCATTCGCACCAGCAAGCAACTGCTGCCCTTGGGGAAAAGTGTTTGTCAATACAACCTGGGAAATAAAGGAACCCTGCTGAGCTAACAAGGACTGAGCATCCTTAATTTTTGGGCAGAGATGAGTAAGATGGTATTCGGTGCATAACTTGAATGAAAAATTAAATTTCTTATTATTTTCTATCTTACCCTCTCCAACATTGTCATTGGATCTATTCGCATTACCCTTCCCATCCTTATCTTTCCTTTTATTATTCTGTTCCTTATGCTTCCCATCATATTGTTGATTTCCTTTGGGGTTAGAAGATTAAACAAAATTAATAGTTAAGGTCTTAGAAGGGGTTGACACTGACATCTTAGCCTAACTAGGATGAGCATATTGTAAAGACAACTGCTGTAGTTGACTCAATAGGTTAGCTGTGCCACTATCAATCCAACTGACAAGCCTGTCAACATGAGGACCTGGCTTCATTTTGGCTAAATTTACTTTGGAATGAGGAGCATTCAACAAAATCTTATCAAGGACAACATAATGAAAATAGACCAGTTCTAACTATTGAGCCCTAAAGATAGCCTGTTCCTCAGAGAATACCCATGAAAGGGATACATCCTTCGAGATTTCTAGCTGCAAGGATTTAAGAAAGAATTCGAGAAAGAATTCATTAGGAATAAGAGACTTGATGAGCCTCTTCCTTCTCATGCATTCGTGAATATGATCAGAAATATGTGTTTCCTTATCCTGCTAGAAATTGGTCGGGAGATCAGTCCCAACATCATAACGAACATGCAACTATAAATGGTTCAGAAACATAGTAGGCAACTTTCCAAAAGTATAAAAATTCCCCCCTATCAGCTCAATGTACCATTTTGTAGCGTTTCCAGTTAGGGTGCGTTGAAATAGCCTTAATCTAATTGAATCGTCGATAAGGGATTTTGACGAACACCATAAATGGAAAGTCATAACATGGTCATCCGGGTCCTCACCAGTATTCACTTCAAATTTTGGAATATCTGATGGAAGTTTAGTAGGGACCGAAGGCCAACCCAGGCTGTATTGAAATGGATCATTTGTCAATTTTGATAAATATGGAAAATTCAAAGTTTCCAGGAAAGGTAAGCATGGAGGAGCTTGAGAATTCCATCCCCCAAGGGAAGGATTCCCAACATTTTGAAAACAATACCCTAGATTTGTTGAGGGACCAGGTTGTTGGGCCATGAAAAAGTATGTTTTACTATCATAATTCGCTTGATTTATTGATGAATTTCATGTGTTTACCTTCAATTTGGGAATAAAGATGCAAGAATTAATTGTAAACAAAGGGTAAAACTAATTATCAACAAATTATCTAATTATGGGCAGAAAGGATAACTTTCATTGTTTTTATGTGCAGGAAATCCAAACCAATTAATCGTTGTTCAAACGACTGAACAACAAGAACCAAGAAAAGGAAAAGATCTCGTTCTGTTCATAAAAAATAGAGATGAATGAGGAGGATCTCTCTTATTCTATAATGCAAACTGTTGGACAACTGCGAAATCCTCAAGATCTCCTAATCTCGAGTATTCGCTATTATTCTTTCTGTTTTTTTGTAGGATATAAAAGACCAATAGATGGAATAGAATAGGATTTGTCGACTCATATGTTTCAATTTTATGTTATTTACATTCATTCGTAACAGAGTTTTCACACTCAGCGATGTTGTACCCTGATTGTTGAATTTAATGAAAGAGAAAGTGGTTTTTCCATAATTATGTTCTGAAGATCTTTTGGTAGAGACATCTGGAGGCTCTGGGACCAGTCACTAGGATCTCTACTACTGTCTCATGTTATATTATTATTTTCCCATTTTACAATTAATCATTCCTGTGTTTTATAGTATTTTAATTGATTTGAATTTCATCAACATTGAGTGGTTTACGTCCTCTTGATTTAAACTCTTAATTGCTTTCATTTTCCTCATGAATGTTACTTCTCGAATTTACTAGATTTATTTGAATAATTCAATTGTTGTTCATTCTGAGTGATATTGTTTGGTTGATCAGCCATTGAGAATTTCAATTTCAGAGCATGACTGTGTTACTCGTTGTTAAGTTAATGCAATATTCCCTATCTGGTTAAATAGACTGTTGTAGATGTTAATCAGTAATTCTGGTTAATTGTGAATTCCTTTAAGCTTTGCATTTATATTTTCTTCCGTAGAACAGATTAGAATTAACTTGAGTTTATTGGTTGAGTTATTTAATGATTGCTTTAAAAATTGCTTTGATTGAACTTCAAGAATTAGATTTTACTTCTGCAACGATTTCAATTTATTAACCTATGATTTCACTTGCATAGATTGTGCTGAATGTTATCACTCAATAATTTCTCAAGGTTAAATAAAGAAGTCACTATGGTAACCACAAACCTACTTTTAAGCCTTAGGATCTAGCCTTCCTAATGCTCAGAGAGGGCTCTCTCTATAAGATTTAACTTTGTTTCTATATTTCATTTTAGGCTAGTTAATATGGGGCAAATTTTTTTTGAGGTTTTGATTTGGTTTGGTGGGAAAATCACTTACTGATATGGATAGCTATAAATCTGTAACCCATTGGGAAAATGGAGTCAATGTGTCAAGCAGACAGATCACAATCAAGGTCTAAAGGAAAATTTTCACAGGGAAAGATAGTAGTGTCACTTTAGATCTTCAAAGGATGATGGTGGAATGGTTTTAATCGGGATAAAGAATAATTAAGGGCTCTTTAATATGGATAAGGAGTGAAAAGGTAGAGGTCAACCGAAATTAGGGAGCAATTAAGGGTTCCCTGATCTGGATATCAACAGAAAACATTTAAATGAAAATCAGTCAATAACAGAGTGCTTTTAACAAATTCTAAGATAACAATTCTTGATTTCACATTAAAATTTAGAACACATTCATGAATGGATGGAAAACATAAGAAAATTGAAAAATAACATGAGAAAATCCTTCACTTCAATGGCCCAACACATGACTCCTATAATATGATGCTTTATTTCCTGTGATCTAGTCTGCTGACTTGAACTTGATACAAAAACCCTTCAGGTGCAGAAAATATGACTACAAAATTTTTCAGCAATTAATCCACTCAATACTTCAAATGATGAAGTATTTATACAAATTCTAAACTAGAATATCTTGAAAAAATATCAAGATTGGTTTACAGATATTTCAAACTATATTACATAAATAGAACTTCAATAAAGGACACTCAAATCTAATGAATCTATTTGGAACTATATTTTTGGATTGATGGTGACAAAGAAGATAAATTCGAATTTAATAGAAACTCTTAGTTGATGATGAGGCTTCCAAGTCACTAATTGTCTCCTTCCTTTGTGCATTTTGCTCCCGAAATTCTGCAAACTTGGGGTCCAGGGATACCTTTGTATATCTCAATCCAAGATAGATATGTAAAAAGTGAAAGAGGTTATTGTAGATAAATATGTTATCAATATAAAACTCTCTCAGTTTCCTAAAATTCCGCTCTAGTTGTTCACAATAAGCTCTACAAAAAGATGTGTAAAACAGAACATTGCATAGTCCGAAAAATAGGTTTTGAAGATGTGAATGTATCTCTCAGTCTGTAATACCTGTACATAAAGTGAGATAGGTTTTTGTATCTTGGAATCTTAGGAACACAAAACTACTTAAGTTTTTCAAAATTCATCTTGGATTGGCCACAATAGTTTCTGCAAAACTATGGCTTAAACAGGAAATTTCTGGAAAATGTCCCTTCTTGCTTTGTTTTCATATTTTAACCTTATTTTTCTTTTAACTGTTTTTACTTTTACTTCGGATAAGATTCATTGTTTTTGGTAAAAGTGTTTTCATCTCTATTTACCATTTACTGCCTCCATATTTTATTTTCCCTCTGAATTTTATGATACACTTTAACTCTGATGTTCTTTGACTGTTATGTTTTCACTATCACTGTGAATTATTATTTCACTTTTACCATTCACTGTGTAAATTTATATCCCTCTGCATAAATGAATTCTTTATGTTATGTTTCTTGGAATATTTCGTTTAAGGAAAATCATTTGAATTCATTTCCTTGTTAGTTTTTTTGGAATAAACAGTTCGAACTAGTATCAACAGTTTTTCCAAATTCTCCTTCTACTAATAACCTGCAAAACAAAACAACAGATAATGAAACATAGTCTTGAAGGGAAGCAAATAGTGGCTTTAGGGAACTGGAAATTTAGTGAAATGAGATCTAGCCATAGCAGTGGGCTTTTTATTCGGGTGGCAATGATATTTTAGGTCTTTTTTTTGCAAATTCGCAGTTTAAACAGAATAAGTTATGGACAGAACAGTGGCTTTTAGATGACACAATAGACTCATTATATTGGATTTACCACATAGTGCAGGGTGCAGATAGGTTTTAGCATAGTGGCATCGAGGGTTTTTATATTGGCTTATGCCCTTTAGCGCAGAATGGAATGGTAGCTTTTTACAGAGGACGAGTTATTTAACGCACTATGCATGGGGTAAACCAATGGTTTATCACACAACGAAGTGGTGGTTTTCACATCGAGCAAAGATGGTAAGTGGAATTGGAAGTATTGATGCAATCTAATAGAAATATGATGTGTGGAGGTGAGAGAAACCTTGAAAACCATGCTTTTGACAAGCATCGGGGTTGGTTAACCAACGCGCAATGAAACATGTGATAGGAAATATCCACTATTAGATCTAGTAGGTGGAAGGAAACGGTTAGGATGACACGATGAAGTTGCAATGTCAAATGGTGTGGGGCCAGGTAATTTAAATGGTGCAAAAGGTTATTATGTATTAAATTAATGTTTAATACATAATCAGGGTTTATTATGATAGTCGTAGGTTAATGTATCAACAAAGGGGATGCGATTAAATATGATATTAAAACTCGCGGGGGTTATATATAGTGGGACTGTGATATATAACATGTGGGGAATATTACACCATATGTTAAAAATTAAAAATATAGGTTGCGAATATTATATATGTGGGAATTATACTAATACGGGATAAAAGGTATATAAAAGGAGTTAATACATTATGTTAGTGTTAAAAAATGAAATGAATGCAGGAAATAACAAACACTTAGAATAGTTTTAAAACATCATTTTAGGCAGGATTTTCATAGTGGGGGCCCAATGTTAACATTTTATAGTTGAAAACTTAGGATAAGTGCATTTTTAGGGGTTTTTTACTTTTCCAAAGGTGAATATGCATTTTGACTTAGGAAAAGGGGTTTTATTAGGGTAAAATGAATGATGTTAAGGGAAAAGGGTTTTTTATGAAGGGGAAGGGCTTCAATGAGGTGAAATCCAATACCTTGGTGCCAATCAGTCATTAAGACGTGGGTCCGGTCCCATCAAAAGTAAAAGAAATGCTCTGAGCCTTTATGACTGAAGGATTTAGTACTGGAACACATTGCGGGGAGGGAAATTAGTAATATGCCAAATGATGTTTATCCATGCCTTCTGAAACTGATTTTTCCTACCCATAAACTACCTTAACATTTTTTCTTCATTTACATGGGTGCATTTGAGCTTGCAAACCCTTATTAATTTTTATTTCAATCAAAAAACTAACCAATTCTATCCTTATTTCTTCCAAGGGCTCAGATTAAACTGTTGAGCTCCTTATTTATTCTCTACCTAACTACTAATCTACCAAGATTAAACTGTTTGGCTATATCTTTATTCTCTATCTAACACATGAAATTTAAAGCATGAAAATTTCAAGTTTAAGTTGTTTCACCCTCATGGATTGTGGCATTTAGGACAAGTTGCACGCAATATGATTTGCAAAATGTAAACTAAAGTAGTGGCATTTAAACATGCAACACTTTCATGATCTATTTCGGTGGGGTTCATGTTTAATATTCTTTTTTGATCTTTATTTCTTTTTGTCCTTTGATTGTTCTTTTAGGACATACCCTCTTTTCATTTTTAATTTGGGAATACATTTGCAAAAAGAAAAGGTATGCGCAATATTTCAATATTTTAACAAAGTCAAATCAAAATTATGAATCCTATATTTATAGGACCCTAACAGTGGCTTCACATGGGGATAACATCTCCTTGTGAGATGTCAAGAACACCGTCGACTAGTAGCCTAAGCCTTTGAGCCAATCCCAAACATGCATTTTCTTTGTTATAAAATCTCTGTGACTGAAACCCTTCAACTGGAATTTACATCCTTTTCTATAAACTAAAATTTGATCTGAGACAAAAAGGTCATGAAACATTCAAACCAAACAACTAAATCATCAAGACCTTACGGCCTTTTCCGTGGCTTCAAATCTTGAATGAATTATTTCATAATTAGTTGAAGACTGAAAAACTGAAAAAATTTGAAATCCTACCTACTTACTCTAATCAGTTGTCCAACTGCTATCTAGGTGAAATTAAACATCCAATACAACCATTCAATAATTATGTACCTTGATAGATTTTGCTCCATTCTCTTGTTGATTATCAAAACTGTAATTTTGCAACCTATTAGACACTTGTCAAAAAATGAGAGGATAAGGAAATACATGATTTCCTTTGTTGACTCTAGAAACTTTTCAAAATGATCTTCCAAGATATATACACTAATGTTTAACTAATCTAAAAAGTTGTACATCTATTCTGGATGGGCTCCATGGCGTGAAACTGAAATGTTATTTTTCATCTTTAACTCCTGCAAACTTTCGGATAAGATTTGTGATGATATTCCTATTGATTGTAATGTTTAACTACTGAAACCTTTATCATCTTGATTCTGAAACTCATAGTTAGTTAATGGAGGTAGTCTTTGAATGCATTCAATATCCAACATATCAGCTATTGGATCATGAAAAGCTTGGGAAAATGGCTGCAACCTATGGCATATAGAATTCCATGGGACTTCATAAATTTCAACAAGTTGCTCATCCTTTTCTTTAAAGATGTTATACCACATTTCCTTTAAAAGATGAAATGAATTAAAACATAGTGTTATGGAACTTTCTTGTGTCATTTGATCAAAGATTTTAATAAAATTTGATAATTGTACTTGTGAAAATGAAAAATATTTATCAAGAGTTTCATTATCTTCTTTGTTGTCAATCACAATACCTAAATACTGCTGATTATTGATGGATTTAAAGTTGTTTTTAATAAACTGAAATGAAGCAAAACAAAGAGGTAAATAACCTTCACTTATTTCCAAATTTTGTGCTTTTTCTTCCTCACTCTCATAGATGATTTGCATTAGCTTATCTCTGTATTCCATCTATTGAAAATGCATTTTTCATCCTCCAAACTAGCTACTGATTGCTCTGTAAAGCTAGTTTGATTTTAAAGAAAATAATTGTCATCATATTGATCATATTCAGGAAAATCATTAAATGAAGGACTGCCATCAAACATACACATTAAATCGGTAGATTCCTCTTCCACATATTAATCTGTAAATCCATTTTCTGATGTATGATAATTGGAATTAGTAGGAATTTTTTCATGGATATCAACCTCTTCTATTCCTTCATGGTGATTTTGAAAAAAAATCTATCTTTCATAGTGATCTTATATATGATTTGATCTAGTTTTCTTACCAAAAGGTTGAGTTTTACCTTTGCATTGTTTTTCTTCTCTTCTTCGGCTTTCAACTTTTCCTTTCTTATTTTCAAATTAACTTCCACATCAATTGCAATGTTCTGCATCTGTACAAGTGCTTCTGAATCTCTTTCTCTTAAATGAAATTCTATTTTTGGATCAAAGGCACTTGGGTAATGCAAGAGAGCTGAATCAGGAGGAGGTCTTATATTTTCTGGCATTGAATAATAAAATTGATTAAATCTATCAGAAAATTGTTGTATTGTTTCATTTGTATGCCTTTTTAACTGATTATATTCTTCTATGATCACAAAAAGATTGACTTAATTATCCATTTGTAAAGAAAAAGTTTGACAAACTGCTGGAAATTTGATATGCTTGCATTAGTTAGATTCTTGAACCAACTCTTTATTCTATTTTGCAAAGAAAGAGAAAAAAGTATGATTCTAACATCATCCTAATCAATCTCAAATAGCTCCAGATAATTCTCAAAACCTTGAATATGTTTTTGGGCAGTGATGTTATTATTTTCTCCATCAAACCTGGGAAGAAATTTGTAATAGTTATTAGAAAAATCATGGAGTATAGGAGGTAAAATGAGGGGCTTATATCTATTAGGAACTTTACAAGGTACAGGAATATGCACATGGATTGTAAGATCAGTCTCACTATTGAGGTTTAACTAAAATGATCAATTGTTAAGATCTGTAAGAAAGCTCGAAGGGATTAGGAGAATTAGTCTTTACAATCTTTAAAGGAAAATAATTAAAAAATAACCTAAGATCTTCTCTAAAATACAATATACATTGAAAAAATTTCTTAATGAGAAAGAACATGATGTCTTGGATTGTAATCCGGATTATGAGCCTCATCTTTTCCATATTTTCTTTTAGGTCTATTCCTCTAGTGGAGTCTATCAGAATGATTTGGAACCACTGTGTGGATGATTTTAACCTTTGTGTATCCATCACCGTCTGCCACCATAGATCAGATTTTATCCTATAAATATTTCTGAAGAAAATGTTCATTTCCTAGTGTTTTGTCAACCGTTATCACTCAGTAATTTCTCAAGGTTAAAGAAAGAATTTACCGAGGTAACCACAAACCTACTTTTAAGCTTTAGGATCTAGCCTTCCTAAGGCTTAGAGAGGGCTCTCTCTATAATATTTAACTTTGTTTTTATATTTGATTTTAGGCTAGTTATTTGGGCAATTTGGTTTGGAGGCTCTTATTTGAAGCCCAGGAAAATCATTTTTATACTCAGATGGATAATAGAATTCAGAATCCATTGGGTAAATGGAGTCAATGTGTCAAGCAAACAGATCAGGATCAAGGTCAAAAGGAAAATTTTCACAGGGCAAGATAGTAGAGTCACTTCAGATCTTCAAAGGCTAATGGTGGAGTGGTTTTAATCGAGATAAAGAGAAATTAAGGGTTCTTTAATATGAATAAGGAGTGAAAAGGTAGAGGTCAATCAAAATCAGGGAGCAATTAAGGGTTCCCTTGTTTGGATATCAGCAAAAAACATTTAAATGAAAATCAGTCAATAATAGAGTGCTTTTAACAAATTCTAAGATGACAATTCCTGATTTCACATTAAAATTTAGAACACATCCCATGAATGGATGGAAAACATAAGAAAATTGACAAATAACATGAGAAAATACTTCACTTCAATGGCCCAATACATGAATCTTGTAATATGATGCTTTATTTCCTGTGATCCAGTTTGCTGACTTGAACTTGATACAAAAACCCTTCAGGTTCAGAAAATATGACTACAAAAATGTTCAGCAATTAATCCACTCAATACTTCAAATGATGAAGTATTTATACAAATTCTAAACTAGAATATCTTGAAAAAATATCAAGGTTGGTTTACAAACATCTCAAATTGTATTACATAAATATAACTTCAATAAAGGACACTCAAAACTAATGAATCTATTTGGCACTATATTTTTGGATCGATGGTGACAAAGGAGAGAAATTCGAATCTGATAGCAACTCTTAGTTGATGATGAGGCTTCCAAGTCACTAACTGTCTCCTTTGTTTGTGGATTTTGCTCCATAAATTTTGCAACATTGGGGTCCGATGATACCTTTTTATTATCTCAATATGAGATATATATGTAAAACGTGAAAGAGGTTATTGTATCTAAATATGTTATTGATATAAACCTCTCTTGGGTTCCTAAAATTTCACTCCAGTTGTTCACAGTAAGCTCTGCAAAAAGATGTGTAAAACAGAACTTTGCACAGTCCGAAACATAGGCTGTGAAGATGTGCATGTATATCTCATTCTGTAATACCTGTGCATAAAGTGAGATTTTTTTTTTTTAGCTTGGCATCTTAGGAACATAAAACTCCTTAATTTTTTAAAAATTCATCTTGGATTGGCTACAATCGTTTCTGCAAAACTATGACTTAAACAGGAAATTTCTGGAAAACGTCTCTTTTAACCTTATTGTTCTTTTAACTATTTTTACTTTTACTTCAGATAAAAATTATTGTTGCTGGTAAAAGTGTTTTCATCTCTATTTACCATTTACTACCTTCGTATTTTACTTTCACTCTTTTACCTTGACTACTCTGTTACTATGTTTTAACTTTCACTCTGACTTTTATCTAATACACTATAACTTTGATGCTCTTTGACTGTTCTGTTCTCACTGTCACTGTGAATTATTATTTCACTTGTACCATTCACTATGTAAATTTATCTCTCTGTGTGTAAATGACCTCTTTTTGTTCTGTTGCTTGGAATATTTCATTTAAGGAAAATCATTTGAATTCATTTCCTTGTGAGATTTTTTGGAATAAACAGGTTGAACTAGTATCAACTATTTTTCCAAATTCTCCTTCTACTAATAACCTGCAAAACAAAAAAACAACTAATGAAATAGAGGCTTGAAGGGAAGTAAATAGTGGCTTTAGGGAACTAGAAATTCAGTGAAATGAGTTCTAGCCACAGTAGAGGGCTTTTGATTCGGCCGACAATGATCTTTCAGGTCTTTCTGTTGCAAATTCATTGTTTAAACATAATAAGTTATGGATATAACAATGGGTTTTAAATGACACAGTAGATTCATTATATTGGATTTACTGCATAGTGCAGGGTGCAGAGAGGTTTTAGCACAGTGGCATCGGGGGTTTTTATATTGGCTTATGTCCTTTAGCACATAATGGAATGGTAGCTAGTCGCAGTGGAAGAGTTATTTAACGCACTATGCATGGGGTAAACCAGTGGTTTACCACACAATAAAATGGTGGTTTTCGCATCAACCAAAGATGGTAAGTGGAATTGGAAGGATTGATGCGATCCAACATAAATATGACGTGTGGAAGTGAGGGAAACCTTGAAAACCATGCTTTTCACAAACATCGGGGTTGGTTAACCATCACGTAATGAAATGTGTGATAGGAAATATCCACCATTAGATCTAGTAGGTAAAAGCGAACGGCTAGGATGACGCGATGAAGTTGCAATGTCAAATGGTGTGGGGAAAGGTGATTTAAATGGTGCAGAAGATTATTATGTATTAAATTAATGTTTAACACATAATCGGGGGTTATTATGATAGGCGTAGCTTAATGTATTAACAAAGGGGATGTGGGTAAATATGATATTAAAATTTGCGGTTTTATATATTGTGGGACCGAGATATATAACATGTAGGGAATATTACACCATATGTTAAAAAATAAAAATATGGGTTGGGAATATTATATATGCGGGAATTATATTAATATGGGATAAAAGGTATATAAAAGGAGCTAATACATTATGTTAGTGTTAAAAAATTAAATGAATGGGGGAAATAAAATACACTTAGGATAGTGTTAAAACATGATTTTAGGCGGGATTTTCATAGTGGGGGCCCAATGTTAACATTTTACACTTGAAAACTTAGGATAAGTGCATTTTTAGGGGTGTTTTACTTTTCGAAAGGTGAATATGCATTTCACTTAGGAAGAGGGATTTTAGTGGGGTAAAATGAGTGATGTTAAGGTAAAAGGGTTTTTTATGAAGGGGAAGGGTTTCAATGAGGTGGAATCCAATACCTTGGTGCCAATTAGTTATTAAGACGTGGGTATGGTCCCACCAAAAGTTAGAGAAATGCTCTGAGCCTTTATGACTAAAGAATTTTGTACTGGAACACATGTAGGGAGGGAAATTAGTAATATGCCAACTGATATTTATCCATGCCTTGTGATACTGCTTTTTCCTACCCATCAACTACCTTAACATTTTTTCTTCATTTTCATGGTTTCATTTGAGCTTGCAAACCCTTATTCATTTTTCTTTCAATAAGCAAACTAACTAATTCTATCCTTATTTCTTCGAAGGGCTCAGATTAAACTGTTGATCTCCTTATTTATTCTCTACCTAACTACTGATCTACTAAGATTAAACTGTTTGGCTAGATATTTATTCTCTATCTAACAACATGAAATTTAAAGCATGAAAAAGTCAATTTTAAGCTATTTTACCCTCATGGACTGTGGCATTTAGGACCAGCTACACGCAATCTGATTTGCAAAAATTAAACTAAAGTACTGGCATTTAAACGTGCAACAGTTTCATAATCTATTTCGATGGGGTTCATGTTTAATATTCTTTTTTGCTATTTTTTTCTTTGTCCTTTGATTGTTCTTTTAGGACATACCCTCTTTTCATTTTGAATTTGGGAATACATTGCAGAAAGAAAAGGTATGTACAATATTTCAAGATTTTGACAGAGTCGATCAAAATTATGAATCCTATATTTATAGGGCCCTAAAAATGAACACTCTTGAAATAAACATAATTTCCCTGGGTTGATGATTAATGTAGGCATTAGGATTTCTTTTAAATAGACATCTTATTGAGCCAAAATTTTGGCGTCTTTGTCGAGTGGAGTGTTTACAAGTGATGTTTTTATTTTTCTTTTACTGAAGAAGAATTGGGTATTAAAAATGGAAGGTAAGAACCTGCATACCAGCAAGAAAAACGCTTGCCCATTGTCCCACTTTTAAGAAAAAATAAAGAGGTTGAATAGAAATACTTTTTTTATGAATGATTAGAAATAAAATGATAGAAACAAGTCATAGCCCCCCATCCAAATCCACGAAACCCAAGGGACCGGTGACCCTTGGAAGACCAACATTTATAGACGAAATTATAAGAAAAGCTGAATCTCAGGCATCTGTAGGACCTAAAACCATTTCTGAAAAGAGACATACTATAATCCCCCAGACATCAGGCTCACCATCTGAAGCTTATGCTGAGATCCATAGTGAAACAAAAGGGTCAGAACAAATATTTCAAGTCACAGAACATCTAAATCCTGACCCTACGTAGGAGGGAAATTCTTGCAACTTACAAGAAGGAGAGGGAGAAACCAGTGATGTTGTGGAAACAAATTTAAAATATCAAGAGCCTGCATCTCCTAAAATCTTGGTTGAAGAAGAAACACCCAACATCCTAGACCGTGGTAGTACTCTAAGACCTTTTCCAAAGCTAACTTCTATTCCATCCCAAATCAATCTCCTAGATCAGGAAAGCCCTGAAGGTTATTGTCACATATTTGATCAGATGGCACACAATCAACTCTAGGGATAAACATCAACATTGGAGTACCCCATTTTTGACCTATTCGCTAATTCCGCTATGAAATCTATTCTGTTGCAAAACATCCCCACTTTACATGGACTAAATTTGGAAGATATGTATGCTTTATTATTTGAATTTGATGCTTTGTGTAGGGGATAGGATTACACTGTTGAGCGTCATAAATTAAAACTAATTCCCTCTACATTAAAGGGGGCAGCTTTACACTGGTTTAGGGGGCTCGATGGAGGGACTATTAATAACTGGGATCAAATGAAAAACTCTTTCCTTGTTAAATATCAAGACTACTGCAAGACTACGTAATTAAAAGATGAAATATTCAACATGAATGCAAAAGATAACAAAAAATTAGAATAATATGTTGAATGGTTCCAATAAAATATACAAAGGTCCCCTTATAGTGCATTGTCTAAGGATGTCTTAAAAGTAATGATGATAAAAGGAATGAAATATTAATGGATAGAAACATTAAATATAATGGGGAAAGGAGACATCTATCAGGAAATTTATGATGATATTATTTCATTATGTGTTAGGTGCTCTAGAGGCAACATGCACATTAGACCAAAAGTTAGGGATTCAGCTGCCAGAAATAATAAACTTCAGGTGGCAACGTAACTTGAACATAAATCTGTAATATATTGGAAGACTTAACGATCGATATCTTGGGTACCCTCACAACACAATTGGATGTCCCGTAGGCCAAGAAAAAGAAAGCATTAGCAGAACAAAACTTGGTTGTCTTTTTCCCACACTATTGAAAGAAGAAAATCCAGTGAGAATTCCCATTAGACTTGGTCCAGGCATGCACCATATATACTAAATACCATGCCATTGAACAATGCTTGTCACTTCCAGGGTTAAAAGTGGTCTTCAAATAAGCAGAAGAAGAAACAGAACCAGTATACTTAATGAACCAATGTCGACAGTGGCAATCCCGAACTAAATTTATGTCACAAGACACATCTAAATTCTTTCCTTATTCGAAATTTAATCAACAAAAAAACCCTGGGACAACATGGAAAAATCAACCACATTTTTATACCTGGCCATCCCAACCATTCTCCATGCCCCCATGGCCAACTCAATCCTTTCCAGGAAGCAGTTGGTGTTGGAGAAGGGTTCCCTAAAGCTGCAAATTTTGTACCTTTTTGTATATTTTTGGTATTATTTAGTCTAACGGAGGGGTTTTGGGGTGGATCAAAGCCCCTAATTAATTTTAATGGGTCAAGGGTAGAGAAAGAGTCCACAAACCATGATTTGCAGACCATTGGATGCTTAGGATAAATCGATATAAATAGATGAACGTTTTGAGTCTTAAGAGGGAAAAGAATTGAGATTGATGCTAAGAAAAAATTGTTAGATCTGTAGTCAGGTTGTTTGGGTAAGGACTCCTACTGGCTGTGTCCATGGAGATCCTCAGTACTGCTATGTGCAGACCCTGTTGGCCATGTGCGCAGGCGATATTTTGGGACTATAAGTGGATTTTGATACTAATATATATGCGAAGTACTGTTCGATATCTGATGCTATCTAGATCTTTTTGGTTATGATTGATGCCAACCTGGGCCATATGATTAAGTTGCGAAAGTGTTTTTTTAATTCTTGTGAACTGTGAAAGTATCTATGTTTTTGGTATATGTATCTATGATATGTTAATTACTGCGATTATAGTGTTCTGTGCTATTAATTGGTATTATGCACGTGGATGCAGAGGTATTTACTAGATCTTTGCATGAGAATAGCTCTGTTATACTATGGATTATATTTTCAATAAGCCTGTGAATAGATCTATTTAGTGTGAACTTGATAGGCTGGGAGCGCAACCTTGCTTGACTTACCTACTCTCTCTTAGGGTACGGAAACCTAGTTCCAGCACCCTCCCATATTGCTTCGGGTGAGACTTTGGCCTACGCAAGCAGGTAACTGCTGAAAGGGCCAGTAGTATAGGGGTTTGTTGGCAAACCTTAACCTCCAAACCCGGGTCAGGACCCCTCGAGCTTAGTTGGCCAAAATATTCTTTCTCTCCTCCATTTTTGCAGAGCGATCCATATTCATCCTTGTGGTCTGCCTCTACCTCACAAAATCCAAATTGTTCAGGGAGCTATTAGAACTGCCTTTTTCCTCTTTTGGAATGAGAGAGGATCTATCTATGGACCACTCCATTTGTATGAGTAGAGGTTATGGTAAGGAACATGTTTTTATGCATAATTATTTACTTAATGATTATTTTCATTCCTTTACCATGTATATGTAGTCCATTGCTCCAAGAAGGATAATTATTCCATATAAATTTCATGGCCAACTATGGGCCATAAACATTTCTGAGCATGGCCACTCCCTAGGAGGATATAGGGAGATGAATTACCACTCTAGGTGCACTCCAAAGGCACCAAACATTTCTCACCTTTTTAGAACTTGTGAGAAAACTTGGGTAGCAAGGAAGTAGAGGGGAAACCACTTACCATATCATTATATGATCTATTTAGGAGATATACTGCGCTGGCTCCACATGTCGGACTATGATCCACCTCCATTTTTTCATATTTTTGTTTGTATGTACTTGGTTTTGATCCCGTACATTGATCACTTACTTATTATTTTTATGGGAATGATTGAAGGGAGGATGGGAGGACTGAATGTGCCCTTCGGGAGAGAGATTCTCCATGTTCATTATGCTTGATTTTTCAGGGAGGACATTAGGCAAACCATGATTGTTTCATTGGATCTATTTCTTCCTTGTGGGATGAGTCATTTGCATCTCATGAGAACTTGGGAGGAGCATTTCATGGAGGGATGGATTGGGAGACACTTGGATTATGAGGTAATATTATCACATGGAGGTGTCACCAATGGTGGACGAGAAGATTTGCAGCACTCAACTTTACAGTTGCTTGAGGACAAGAAACATTTGGAAGGGGAGGACTGTAATATTCCCAATTAGCCATGAGCTAGTTGGAATATTAAATTTTGTTTTTCTTTCTTGTTTAATGAATAAGAGGATAATAAAGATCCATAAATCTCCTCAATATGAATAAAATCAATTCCAATGTGAAAATAAGATATATTGGCAGCTTAATTAAGCACCCTTAAGTGTGAAAAGGGGTCGGAACACCTTGATTGGGTCAACTTTGACCAAATCAACAATGTTTTCATGGAGTAGTGGCATTCAATGAGGGACAACGCAATTTTACATGGAGAATATTTGCATGGAAGTAGTGACATAAATGAAAGGCACTTAGGGTTAGGAAGCTCATTAACTATATAAGGAAGATGATGGCAACCATATTTCATTATGATTTGGTATTTTATATTTCTGAATATATGGTTTGTTTAGACATATATCTTTCTTCAACTGTTTAGCTAAGATTGCACTGTTGTTTAGCACAGGGTGTTCTTGATCGGGAATCCCACCTCTTTCCTTGAGAGGCCTCTTGGAATAGTTTGCACTACATTCCACTATTAGGCATTTGTCCAAAGCTTCAGTCTTAATGTGCAGTGTAGTTCCTATTCAGGAGTTTGTGTTGTGTTGCGGGGCAAAAGTGTGGAGGTTTGATTTGGGAGATTTCTGAGCTAGAACTCATTTGAGGGAGGTTCCTTTCTCTTTGGAGGCTAGTAAATAAGGCCTTGGAGCATCATTGATACATTTGGAATCATACCATAGTGTTTTTATCCCCTAGAGTGCGGTATGATTTTGGTTCTGAGTTATTTTAGGGAGGAGTTGTAGGGGTTTCTGCAGTAGGTGATTTGGAGTGTGATTTCTTCAATGAAGGGGCTAGCCTTTCATTTGGATGATCCATTGGAGGAGAGCACATTCATTTTCATATCAGTTTCATCCATTTTCTCTTTAGTCATTTTTTGTAGCATAATTTCAGCCATAGGGATACAACTCATATTGTATTATTGGGTGTTTTCCCAGATACCCTTTTTGGGGTTATTTCTTGGAGGTTGTATAGAGCCCAGATCTTAATTTTTGTATCTATTGTGGCATATATCAGCGCCATATATTTTTTTTACTCATTTTCTATAGCAGTGATTTTAAAAATGTGTTGTAGCAGTGTCTCCGTCATTTTTGAAATATATATGTAGCACCTCTTATTGAGGGTTTGTTCATTGGAGGCTTATTCTATCTTGTAACATGTTCTATGGCCAATTATTTTATACTATTTTTTTGCTATTATGATGAATAGAAAGGCTCAATGTTGGCCTCCATTATTTATATAATGTTTTACACTACTATTTCCATGGTTTTGCACTATATTCTTGCTTTTCCCATTTGGGAATATTACACAAGTGTGAATGAATGAGTTGAAGTCAAACAATTTTTAGGAGATATTGATGTATTCTCACTGTCGATAGTGAAGGAGTATTCCACCAATGACTGAAAAAAATAAGGTACTGACAAAAGGACTCTAGAAATTATTCCTAGAGCAACGTGTCAGAGTCGATGGGAAAATATCTGCTGGCAGGAAGGAATTAAGGCATCCCACATCAATCTATCATGAGTGTAACCCACAGGCCAAGATTTGTAAGGAATTGGATGAAGAAAGATGAAGCAACCAACCCGAAGTATGTTTCCGGCATACACAAAATGTAGCTCATGCACGACAAAAACCCTCTGAACCAACCAATAATGAAAGCTGACAAAGAGGCGAGGAATCCACCGATAGGGTTAAATGGAAACCAAGGTACTGCATGAATCCCAGGTGTGATAATGAAAGCTGACGTCGAACACAAGGGAAAAAACTTAGTCAAATACCCATGGTGTTGATCAAATGCTGAGCACAAGGTCATCTATGAATAATGTAAATAGGGCCAGGGTGCGGCTCTAGGTTTACTCTCAGAGCAATTTGGCAAAGTCGATAAGAGAAAACCTGCCAGCAAGAATTCAATGGACACCTTCTCAAACCATCACGAGCAGAGGACCAAATAGTTGTTGTGATAGAATAAGACTCTGAAAGACCTGGTATGGGCAACTGAAAAATGAGTCAAGAGACACATTAGACAGGCTAACTGAAAAATGAGTCAAGAGACACCACAGAAAGGCCAACTTAGGTTTACTTCCCTTGAACAAATTCACGACTCAAAATGTGACTATGACAACATATGATAACTTTGTATAAGCTTGTCATATAGGAGGCATGAAAAAACCCTCTATATGATTAGAAGAGATAACTCCGGGGAAGTATTGACTCAATAACAAGGTTATGGCTCTCCTAAGTCAAACTAAATCCCATCCCAATCGAGGAAATGACTTTTTTTTTTGTACTTTGTTCAAGGGCGACACAAATGACTCTTAGTTGGCATCAAACATGGAAGTAATGTCCCATTCCCACTCTTTTTGGGATACTTGTTTTTTCTTTTTCTTTTTCATTTTGAAATCCTGAAAAAGAATAAAATAATGCCTATAGTAGAGTGAATAGAATGAGTGTTGGGAAACAAATGCACTAGTTCCTTGGATAGGAACAATCTTATGATGAATGCAAGGTGGAGAAACTGGTAGATGACACATAAAGGAATTTTCTATCCATGAGAAAAGGGTGTCAAGTGGCAAATGTTAAGTGATTGCAAGGCTAACTTTGTAGAAGGACATGGTCAAAAAGTTTTCTTATACACAATTCCAAGTGAAGCCGCTTAAGGCCATGATATAAAAATGGTCAATATTCAATGCAATAGAGAAAATCAACAATAGGGAACCTCTAGGATATAAATACAAAAATATAACAAAGAAAAAGAATAAAGCTTCGTCGCAGAAGTCATGGTAGGATTAAAGAGGACTCCCAAGCCTACAAAATTTTGCAGCATGGGCAACATATGCTAGAAAGGATCTAACTAGGAAGCCCATGCAAGGGATGGTTCTACCATCATATCATGATTTTATAAATCGGCAAGTGAAAATGGTTTTATAATCATAACATGAGGGGGTCGACCCTATTGAAACATTTCAGTATGGATGGTAGAATGCCTAAGTGCAACAGAAAGTGAATTTCCCTAACATATATTCTAGTTTTGAACACAATACCTGCCATGATGGTTCAATGATCATGGAATTGAAGCAATAAAAATCATCTCGAAATCGTCAAATGGTCCTGAAAAAAACATATTCCAGCACTTACAATCCAAAAGGTCATAAATTCTTTGGCAAATTAAAAAAGTAAAAACAAACTTTATACAAGTGGGTTTCGAAAATTTCTGAAATTTGGGCATGAATTGACCCTTTGAACTCACATTTGTCATTTGTGCATTGGAAAATTTGAGAAAAAGGGCTCTGAAGAAAAAAACCCCCAGGTTCAATCCGAACCATTTCTCAGCCAAATCACCTCATATATTCCAAGTAACATTCTTAAACCTCTTTCTTATGATTTATTTATCAATTCAAGTATTTTAAATTTAATTTCACCATAGGAATTAGATTTTTAGATTAACCCTCTGCTTATATGGGGGTTGAAAATATCCAATTTACGTACATACACAACTGTGTGAAAAAGAAACCCACGTATGCACTGAGTAATTTTTCAAAAATAATATCTAATGGATGAAAAATTGAATTGATCTAGGATGAGGATTAGTTGGAGAGAGAGGGAACATAGTGCAATTGATAATGATGTAAGGGAATATGCCTTGTCCTTGGAAGTTCTCTAAGGATGCAAATTGCTAAAATTCTTCAAAATGCCCAATATGAAAACAAATACCCAATTGCTCAAGATGCTTGTAGATTACTGGGACCCCGAATAAGATGCATTCATGATTGGTCAAATGCCATTGAGAATTTAAATTGAATATATTTACTTCATTAACAGGCTTTCTTGAAGAGGAGAGCCAGTGAATTCATAGGGTAAGGCACCAGGAAGGCTGAATGTAGATGACTACATCCAACTATACTGCTCAGAAGATACTGAGAATTTTGGGACCCATATCCCAATCAGAGATGTACAAGGATTACATATGAAGATCCTTCTTTTCACTATTGTCCGAGTAGCTAGATTGACTTCACTATACCAGGCCTCAATGGCAACCATGAGTTTGGCAACTGATTTCCTAACTACATTGTATGATTGATGCACTGCATTTTTGACCAATTTGAAAAAATAATTGACTTCAATATGGAAAAATAAGACCAAACACTTCGGATATGGAACTATCCTATGTACTTTATTTTTCGAGAGACTACCTAGGCTTCAACCCAAAGTGATATGAACCATCAACAACCCACGAGATCCACATATAGCATGATGGGTTGATCTGATGAAGAGACTAGGGGGCGGAAAGGTCCCTAGGACTACATGGGATGATGATTTCTTCCTATGGTGAGGAGTGATTGGTAAGATGACATTTAAATGATTTTTGATTATTTGATTTTTTGGATTTTCGAAAAATATAAGATGAGAATATTTTCGATGGGAAAAAGTGCTTACAAAATTATTGATCATGATGTATATGTTGGAACAGTTAGACCTGAGGGTCTACTGCGACACAGGCACTGTGAAAGAGTGGCGGAGAATGTCGTAGCAGATCCTGAGAGAGTTCTCCATGTCATACAAAGGAACTTGGAGGGTCTGACCCTCCAGGTCCCTACGGATGAAGTCGAAGACCTCCCAGAGGCTATTCAGAAATGTGTGGTTGGTGTACCACGTGATTGGGTGCGACTATTCTGTCATGTGGCTATAGCCATAGTGTTCTTTTGAGATACTCATCTAGGGCAGGGCCCCCCGACATAGATTTTTAGGATGACTGGATGCCTTGATATTTTTTTATGGACATGATTGGGAATAAGCCCTAATTTTGTAGGACATTATTGTCCAATTTTGTATATTTTTGAACATAAGAATCTGATCTATATACAACGATTTTGTGATGTGACTATCTGTAATATTCCTAAATTAGCCATGAACTAATTGGAATATTCAATTTTGTTTTATTTCTTTTTTTAAAGAATAAGAGGACAAAGCAGGTCCATAATTCTCCTTATTAATGAATAAATCAATGCCAAATGTGAAAGAGACAAATATTGGCATCTTAATTAAATAACCCTTGGTGTGAAAGGGGTTGGATCACTTTGACTGGGTCAACCTTGACCAAATTAACAATGTTGTCATGGAGGAGTGGTCATCAATGAGGGGCAGTGCAGTTTTAGATGGAGATGCTTTGTGTGAATGTAGTGACATTTTGGATGGGGATTGGGGTTTGCGAACTCATATTATATTTAAGGAAGAGGATGGTAGCCATATTCATGATTTTGATATATGATTTTATGAATATATGGCTTGTTGAGACATATATCTTTCTCTTGATGTTTAGCTGAGATAGAGTGTTGTTTAGCACAAGGTGTTCCTAAATGGGAATCCCACCTCTTTCCTTGAGAGGCCTCTTGGGAGAGTTTGTACTACATTTTCCACTATCAGGCTTAAGGCCAAGCTTCTTCTTTCAACTAAGCGCAGATCCTATTTAGGGTTTGGTTGTTTTTTCAGGTTGCAACAAGTGGTGATTAGATCTCTAGATCTAGGCCATGTCATTGCTTATTTTTAGTGGAGGAGGGTTCCTTTCCATTGGGAGGATAGAATTGAAGACCATTGAGAATATTTTTAGATCTTGGCATTAGGCCAACCATATTTTGATCCCTACATTGTAGTTTACTTCCAGATCTGCGTTATTTTTGTAGGAGGAGGTGTCGAGTGGTTTGGCACACCATTTGGAGAGTTGATTTTCAAGTGAAGGGGATCTGCCTTTCACTTTGAGGATCTATTGGAGGAGGATATTTTATTAATCATATTAGATCAGCCACACTTTCTAGATCTATATTTTCAGTAGATTTGTAGTCTTCGATCCTAGATTTACAACTTGTACTTGGTGTTTTGTGGGAAACCCTTGAGGGGTTCTATAGAGGATCTTGTATAGCGCTCGGATCTGGTATAGATTTATCTTTTGAGGCACATATCAGTCCTGGATCTGATGTATAATCATTTTCTGTAGCGGAGCCAATAAAATAATGCTATAAGGGTTTTCCAGCTTTTCTATATAGTTGCAGCACTTCATATTGAGGGATTTTTTTTCATTGGAGGATTGTATTTCCTGTTATGTATCTTATGGCCCATTTATTACGTGCATTTTTCTGTTGTAATAACATATGAAATGTCTCCATATTTTCCTCTTTCTTTATAAATGATATTGCAATATTTTTCCAACATTTTGCACTATATTCCTACTTTTCCTATTTGGGAATATTACAGTTGTATTAGAGCATAATCTTGGCATAGCCTGTGCGTTTTGAAAAGAAAATATGTCATCTAAAGAAGGAAATCCTCTTACTAATAGAAAGAGGAGGTATCAAAGAAGAAGACATCATAAATTTGATTATACAAATGACAAAGAAGACAAGGATAAAACCCCATTATCAGGAGGAATGAAAGGGAAGGAGTTCTCAAGACTTCTCCAAACTATCCATGAGCTTAAAATTGAAATCAAGGGAATGATGTGGGAAAGACATGAAGATCCCTCAAGAAGATTTTCACATGAAGAAATCCCTAGTTTGTCATATTATGTGTGTGAGAATTCAGCCACACAATCAGATCTACAACGTTGTACCATGCCTACATTCTTGGCAAGAGAAGAAACAAAAGGAGAAAGACCAGAGGAGACTCTTGGTGACTATCTCCAAGAATATGAATCTCAGTCTAAAATATTCAAAGAGCATCTAAACTTCCAAGGGTTTTGCACCTTAAAGAAGAGATAAGACCCAACAATTACAATAGAAGAAGATGGTGCATACAACACACTTTGGGTAGATTCTTCCTAACTACTTTTGATGGGTCACCGAAGAGCACAACCAAGGCTTGGGTAAAGAAGATAGCCATATATTTACAACTGCATCAAGTTTTAGAAGAGGAATCCATTAGAGTAGCAGTGCTACATCTGGAAGGTAAGGCTTATGCCTATTGGTTATTTGAATCTTCTTCATTGAAAAATGTAAACATATCTACTTATGCAAAGTTCACTAGGAGGTTAGTGAAAATATTTGATTTGAAACAATCTGAAAATTTCTTGGGAGAGAAAACCAAACCCAAGAAATAAGAGCCTTTTCATGAGTTGGAGAGATCCATGAAACCAACTCCATTTCATAACATTGTTGAAGGGGTCAAATATCTGCAACATAAGTTGCCAAGGGCAAAGGCCCCACTTTAGCAAGAACTTACTTCTCAAAAAGAATACATGAGGATTTCTCTTTCAAGAGGAGATAAAGATAAAGGATCTCTTAATGATGATTTATTCTCTATTGATGAGGGGAAGGAATATGAAGAGAAGATCCTCCAGCGCTGTGACAGCAGGAGGAGATTTACTTCTATTTCGAGATGGAGATGAAGCAAATGCTTCAACTAGAGGAACCCTTGCATCTTTGAAATTTTTTTCAAAGGATCTTACATATGAAGATCATGAGCAGCATGTGTCTATGTTGATAGGCAATGAGATAAAACAATGGAGGAAGTGTGTTCCAACATTGAATGCAATCTTAGGGACACACACTATGATAGATCATTCCTTTGTGATCAATACTATTGACACCAAGGAAATTTTGGGTGTACATGGGTTAACTACATTTGAAGAAAACGCCTTAGAATATGAGATCTTGCAAGAGGTAGGAGAAGATGAGAAGGAGGGCCAGAATCAAGTGACTAGGAACATACACACCCATCCTTTTCAAGAGGTTTATGCACAAAAGCAGGAGGATGATTTGTGCAATGAAAGAAGTGACAAATCAGCCCATTCACATGTAAAACCTGCTCTAAGCCTTGATGTTTCATTACATGGAGGAATTCCACCAAGGAGACCCCCTGATTGGGAAATAAACAAATATTTCTCTCAACATGATGCAACATTGATATATTTGGCTCATGAAGGGGCATTGAGGGGCCATGATACAACAATAAGAGTCTTGGTTAGATTCCAGGAGGAGGGAGACATTCTCCCAACATTTTCATCACTCACACTCATTTCAGATTCTTCGCTGTGGGAGGAGAAGCATGGGAGGAATGACCTTCCAACATATACCTTTTGCATGGGAGATGTCAAGGAGAATAATAGCCATATGACAAACATTCCTTTTGATAGATCATCATCGTTGTCACTATGGAAGATTGATCCATATTGGAAATCCCAACTGTTGGTGGATTATTCAAAGGATCTCTTCACATGCATGATACTTTATGACCCGCTACATGAGGAGGGCTATTCATTCCAAGATGAATTCATCTATTATCATGGTAGGATCTTCTTATCTAGAGCCTCCAAGTTCAAGGATAAGTTGCTACAAAGGGACTATGAAGAGTTATTTTTCAGCCATACTTATTCCATGAAGGCCTACAACACTATCATGGAAAGCTACACTTGGAAGGGCTTTGAAGAGGAACTATATCAGCATTTTCAAATATTCATGAACCATTTGGAGTTATACAGGAGACATGACTCTATGAAGGATTTATTTCAGCCACCTCTTTCCTCTTTCAGAATGAGAGGGGATACATCTATGCACCACTCCATTTGTATGAGTAGAAATTTTGGTGAAGAATATGCATGTGTATTTAATTACTAATTTGATTATTACTTGCATTATTTTACCATGTATATATAGGCCATAGCTCCAAGAAAGATTATTATTCCATTTAAAATTCATGGCCAACTTTGGGCCACAAAGATTTCTGAACATGGCCACTCCCTTGGAGGACAAAGGGTATTATTTTATCATTGTGGATGCATTCCAAAAGCACCAAATATAGCTCACACATGGACTGAAGGATTTTTTTTTTTCCAAGAGACCCATCTACAAAAATTTATCTCACTTTTTGCACAATTATTACAGAATGAAAGATACATGAACATCTTTACAGCATATGTTTCAGACTCTGCAAAACTTTGTTTTACACATCTTTTTGCAAAGCCCATTGTGACCAGTTGGAGAAAACTTTTAGGGAACTTAGAGAGGTTTATCTCAAAAACATATTATTATACAATAACCTCTTTCACTTTTTACATATCTATTTCGTATTGAGAAATACAAAGGTATCATGGGACCCAAAGTTTGCAGAATTGCTAGAGCAGAATGCACAAAAAATGAGACAGTTAGTGACTTGGATGCCTCATCATCAACTAAGAGTTGAGATAAAATTCGAATTCTCCTCTTTGTCATCACCTATCCATAAAAGATAGTGCCAAATAGATGCATTAGTTTTGAGTTTCCTTTACTTAAGTTCTATGTATGTAAAACAATTGGAGATATTTGTAAACCAATCTTGATAATTTTTAAAGATATTCTAGTTTAGAATTTGTATAAATACTTCACTCTTTGAAGTATTTTGGTGGAATAAAATTTCTGGAGATTATTATAGATATTTTTTTGACTTGAAGGCTTCAGAATTCAAATTAGAGTAGCAGACTGGATCACCTTTTTGGCATCATACTTTAGGATCCCTGTGATAAGCTATCTGGAGTGAAGTACTCTCTTTAAACTTGTCATTGTTATCTTCTTCTTTTTTATGCATACATATGTGTTTTAATTCTAAATATGAATGTATAACTAGGAGTATTACTACAGGACATGTTAATAGCACCCTGTTTTTAACTAGTTATCATTTCTTTTTTTTCTTATGATTTCTGGTGTAGGGAACCCTTAATTTCTCCCTCTCTCATTTGACCTCTATCTTCTACTTCCCTTTTCCGGATTTAAGGATTATTAAGTGCCTTTTTTCCCGATCATACCATCTCAAAAACCAATTTTCCGAAGATCTCCAAGGGTTATCTACCTTTCCCTGCAGACATTTTACCTCTTAGAACTTGATCCCAGTTCTGTTAGCTTGACTTAGACTCCATAGCCCAATGGACAAGTAGATTTCCCTCTATATACCCTCCAAGTGAAATTTTCCCACCAAATCCAACAAAACAAAACCAAATCTACATTTAATAACTAGCCTAATATTCAAAACTAAAACAAAGTTAAATCTTAAAGAGAGAGCCCTCTCTGAACCCTATGAAGGCTAGATCCTAGAGTTTGAAGTAGGTTTGTGGTTACCTCTAGTATTTTTTGACTTAAAAACCAAAATGCCACAACTTAAGAATTTACTGGAGTGATAACAGGATCCAAGGGAACAATCACTGTCATATTGTTTCCTTGAAATATCATTTGTCTCTTCTTTAGATTAATTATGGCCATGTTATCAAATGCCCATTCAATTCCAAGAAATGTAGGGTGAGGGTTACTTTCATCAAAAACCTCTATTACTTCAAAATTAGCACTAGTGCAGACTCCTTCAATATCCATTGTTACACCTAGTAGCCTTCCCATAGGAAAGAAAATTTTCTAATTTTCCATCCTTAACTGAATAGGTGACCACTGTAGCTTCAACTTACCCATCAATTCCCATGTATTCTTTGTCAAGAAATTAGCATTAGATCCCAAATCCAGAATAACTTGATCAATCTCATATTCTCCTATCTACGCACTGAGCCTCATTTCTCTTTTGGTTCTCTTATGTCGATGCAAATTATTGACTATGCATGTCTCACTTCGCAATGTTACTTTTGATGCATAGGAATCTATCAAATCCTCCATCCCTTCTACAACCTTTTGATATCCTAACAATCCCATACAAGTCTGTGTAAAATAAATTAAAATAATTACTTGGTTTTCCGCATCCTGGTCTTGTGTCAGAGCTTGATCCCGTGTTGGAGCTCGATTCAGCATCGTAGCTGATGACTCGTTGCAGTTACTTTTCTGTTTGGGCTTTGGTTGTGCACTAGAGGTCGAAGCTCCAAAATCCATAAAACTTCGCTTTTCTTCAATAAATTCTTCTTTTTATTTCTGAATATAAAAAATAGGATCTTTCTCAACATTCTTTCTAACCCATACACCTTCAAAATCCTTCTTTCAATCTCCCTTTTCACTACTGGTCGCAACTCCACTTCTAGTGAAAATATTAACATGAGGTTCATTAGTCCTCCTTTCAGAAGTCATCATTTGAATGTTCTATGTCCGCTACTGGTTCCTTTTTTCTTCATATTCACCATAAGTACAAAACATTCTTCAATTACATTGTCAAAATATTTATAGTACTTGCAAGTCGTTGTGGGGTTCTAGAAGTCTCTTGCAAAAGGACCTGGTTGGCCACAATTATAGAAAATGATATGTCCACATCCTCGACCAGATCCACCACCTCGACCACTTCCTTGGTAACCTTATAAACCACCTCAATTTCCATTGTCCTCATTTCCACACTCTTCTACATGCATTCTATAAGTTTCAGCATTGTGCTTCATCATTAAGTCATAAGCCCAACAATTGTTCTCATCATGTCTTACTATTTTACAAAAATTGCGATATAGATTCCTTGGAGTCTACACCTATTTTAAAAAAAAATAACAGTCTTCTGAGTGATGCTAGCCTCTAGGCTTACATATTTTGCACCACATGCTAGATCCTTCATTCAAGCAATTAGGTGATCCACCAACCATGTAATCCCTGATGATAGGGCACTGTTTCTTAGAATTGCCCTCTGATTTTCACTTCGTACACCATACTTCTTATCTAACTTCCTTTATTTTTTTGATATCCTATATCTGTAGAGTCAGGTGATATCCGTGGATATCAGTGGCCACCCACCTATTCCATTTTGACCCGCACCATCATTTCTTTCAGTTTTTCAGTTTTACCACAACTTACTATATTTAGCACGTTTTCGAGTCCTGCACTCCTGGAGCCGTTTTGGGGCGCTAATGATCCAGGTGGATATTTGTGGCCACCCACCTATTCCATTTGAACCCCCACCATCAGTTCTTTCAATTGTTCAGCTTCAACACAACTTACTATTTTTAGCATTTTTTCGGGTCCTGAATTTCTGGAGCCTGACATTTTTTGGGAAAATCAGGAGCAACATGGGTCTATAGACCGATGTTTCTCACTCAAAAATTTTGTAATATTCCAAAATGGAAAAGATAGGAATATAGAACATATGCAACATTCCAAATAAAGCAAAACAATAATATAGCACTAAAATCTGGAAAATGTTGGAATATATGTTGCAGCTGAAATGTACATCAAGAAATGATAAATATGAGCAGTAAACAATTGAATCATATTAGTAAGGATAAAAAATGATATAAGTACACATTGCTCCAAAAGGAATGCAATTAAGGCACAAGATGGCTGAAATATATTAAAGAAAGCTTGCACTGGAAAGTATAACTGTTGCGGCTGAAAACTACTACTACTATGATGAAGATATATGTGCGGAAGGCTATTGGAGTGCTCAGAATGATCCAAGATTTTAACCATGGATTCTACTCAAAAAACGTAGAAAAACCTAGAAATGTTTTGGCTAGATTTTAACTTTGGATTTTCGGCCCTTGTTGGGTTGCACACTGCACCTCTGCTGGCTGACTTATGCACTCCATGGGGATGACTGCTGGTATGGGACTAAAGGAATGATATATAAGTTTTAATAGCACCCAATCCTCTCACTAGATGAAGGGTTGGTACCCTCACTGGAAAACATGGTCAAGAACTTGGGTACTTGACCTCCCACTGCAACTGCACTGCAAAATAACGCAATTTATGGAGGAGACTGTGTTGTGGGTGAATGGTGCTGCTTGGCCTGATTTCAGATGGTAGAATGAAGCTCTAATAAATTCATCACTAGCCTCCTGGATGAAGGGTTGCTCCCTCCACTATAAAACAAGCTCAGAAATTGGGTTTCTCAACCCTCCACTGCTACAACCCTGCAAGACAACACAATCCTGAAAGAGAATGTGTTGGGAATAATGGATGAAGCTTGGCCAAATTTCAGATGGTGGAAATGCTGCTCAATATACCTCACCTGAGTAGGCACTCGAAGTACCCCAATAATGAGGGTGGGATTCCCGCTCAGGAACACCCTTGTGCTAAACAACACAAACAACTTAGCTGAACAACTCAAGCATGCAAATAGTCATACTAGACCAAAAAATCAATAATCCAATTAATGTCTTATATGGCTACCATCCTCTTCCTTATATGCTTGGTGAGCTTCCTCACCCTTGGTCCCACTCATTGAAGGAGTTACTCTCATGCATACACTCCTCCTTAATGACTGCGCTATCCTCCATTAATCCTCCACTATCTCCATCACAACGTTGTTGATCTAGTCAACATTGACCTTGTCCACATGATTTAGCCCCTTTTCACACCTCAAGGTGCTTTATTCAGCTAACCCAATGATCCAAATTCACATGAGAAGTGGTTTTATTCCTACTAGAGATATTTATGGGTCTCCCTACCAAATTATTCATCTATCTAAGTGACAAAAGCAAAGATTAATATTCCAATTAGTTGCAAGCTAATTTTGGAATATTACAGTCCTCCCCTCCCAAATGTTTCTTGTCCTCAAGAAATTGCAAGGAAAGATACTACAAAGCCTCCTCTCATCCTGCTATAGCATCCTCATCTGATAAGCTCCTCCACTGAACAAGATGCTCTCTCATCAATCTGTCCCCTAGTTTCTCCTCCCAAGTGTATAAGTTAGCCTTTGGTGATAAATCCAAATGGCTCTCATCATGAAGAATTTGGATATCCATGGAGGGAACTATATATTGTCTAGAGGCCTTCTCGAGGCATGGGATATAAAAAATGTTGGGAACTTAAATCCCCATGAGAAGCTCCAATCCCTAAGCTATCATCCAAACAAAATGAATCACCCTCCAAAGTGGTAACTCATAGAGAAACTCTTCCATATCTTGCTCCTACAATGTATATGGGTTGTATGGCTGAACATGATAGACCAAATTATCTATCCCACACTGTCTCTCTTTCCACTTTGATATGTGTAGAGCTGTTGCTAATTTTGGGCTGAAATATTTTTTCCCTCAAGAGGGAAAAATCCAACTAGATTCTCAAAGATCCACTCTTTGGTTCTATGGATCTTGTTTGCCCAAGCTATTCCACATACAGTGAATAGGACATCATCACAACATGGAATCAAAATGAGAAATATACCGAGTGTCATATGACATGTTAGATGGTTCCAATAGTTTTCCATGTGGATACAACATAGTTTTGCTACCTGCTACCTCTAATCATAGTGGGGCAAGTTATCTCCCAACCATTTGCCAGTTGTACATGTTTAATCATCTACTGGAAAGTATTAAATTTCCTTGTGGATCAACTGAGAATACCAATAATAGCACAATAATTGCCCAAAGCCATACAAGAAGTGGTTATCTCCATCACCGATGTTGGTCTTAGAAAGACCATGAAGCCTAAAGAGAAGCTTGCCCTCTTGTGGAGAAATGCACTGTATATAAATGGCAAGAGAATGCATTGTGAAGTACAAAAAAAAAACTCTTACCATGCATTGTGAGTAAGATGATGATGAGATACATGGATGAGCCCTCCCATGAAAATTTCTTGATAATGGTCTGATATATCTTCATGAGACCTTGGTGAATGGAAAGGAATGAACCATGTGTTTCATGTAGAGCCTTCTTCTTGTGCTTGGATATCCAAGTTAAGAAGTTCATTTCCTGTTAATAGGTGACTCCATCCACCCCTCTATATCTCTCATCTCCTACTTTCCCATCAAGTACCTCATGTGTGAAGTGATCCTTGGAACACCTTGTCAATAGATTCCAACTCCCAAGTGACAACAATGTTTGCCTTTGTGATAAGGCTCTTGTCATCTCATAACTTTCCTCTTTGACATGCTCAATGCCAAAGTCACATGCTGGAATGTTGATATATATGGGAGACTTCTTCGTGTGTGGAAGTACCTCCTGATCTTCCAAGCCTAAGCAGTAGCCCCATTGCACCATGATTGTGCCACCATCTACTCCTAAAACATCATGCAAGGTATGGGAGAAAATCAGCCCATACTCTCCCAAGAGTAACCAAAGCAAAAATAACTCTTGTTGCCTCCTCACATCATAATAATATAGACCATGGAGTAAAAAAATGATGATTGACATGAAAAATATCACATCTTCCCAATACAACCAAACTCTTTGTTGCCACATGATGTAAGTGTCATGCCATGTCCCAACCAATAGCACACCCTTTAACATAGGATATGTCACATGATGTCAAAACTCTCTCAAGAGTAGCCAACACAACCATGCCTACTGCTGCCCTGTGTCGTAGATCTACAAGTGGCTCACCAAACCCTTGCTAATCATCCTCACCCATCCATCCAACTGTGGGTGTCTCCTATCATGCTCCAAATTGATATCCACCTCATGGAGAATACCATCCTCCCAAATCTGATCACTATATTTTCACTTCATGAGATGTTGAAGTGCAACCTCCTGGAGATCTCTACATAAAGACCACTCATCAATGACCATGTTGAACCCATAAGGTTGTAAATATGTTATAGGAAAAATATTCTCATTGAGCTGTGAGGTGCTCAGAAAGAAGGATATATCATAATAGTGGGAGATGTTATCCATCATAAGATGTCTCTCATCAACCATATGCCTATCCACTGCTACAGAACTAGAATGGTCATTGGAATGCTCCAATAATAGTTGGGTCCCAAACTCATCATTGCTACTTAGTGACAACGCTGCTGATCTCCATGATGGTGCATATGCTGTCTCCTGATCATGCACAATGCTGAACATATAGTTTTGCATTGGATTGATTATGATTATGATCATCCTATCCTCCAAAAATCTACACTCCAACTCAAAGTCTTGTGCAAAGCTCATCCATGAGAAACCATGATGACTATATATCTCCTCCTTAAACTAGTCAAGGGTCCTCCGCATAGTGATAGTCTGTTGCTCCATATCAGCAATGTGCTTTAACCCTTCGTCATGTAATTTCCATGATGGTATGTCCCAAAAAATCTCTGTATGATGTGCTGAAATAATAGGAGGTGGAAATTATTTCATACTTTGGTTAAGCTGATCCTTGGGAACATCTTATACAACTACAAGGGTTCCACCTACCAGTGTAATGACTCCTCCAACTATTGGTGATGGTGATGAATGCTCCTCTTCTGCTGCACTAGTGCTGGTATATGTCTCCTCCTCATCATGCATCTCCTGAATAATGCATGGGACTCTCAATGTCAAGAGATCAAGACCATCTTGAAAAGATGCAAGTGTTCCTTCTCCTGATGCAAGTACTCCTGCCACAAGTGGTGGTGGAAGTTTCTCTTCTTTCGGAATGATAATGTTGACATCTTCCCTTGGCTCCTCATGTTCTTTCTCATCTATGTGAATAAATATATCAATAGGAACTAACTTTGGTTTCCTCTTATCAAACTTCTTGATTAACCTTTGAGTAAAATCTACATAAGCAGTCACTCTTGCATGTTTCAAATGGCTGAAACGCCAAATATTTTCTTCACCCTCAACGTGCAGCACTGCTATCTCAACAACTTCTCTTTCTCATACTAGATGTAGCAGGAAGAATGAATCTAAATTATTCCTCCAAGCCTTTTTTTTGCTTGTGGATGACCCATCAAAAGTAGATAATAGAAATCTATTATGTCTTTTTCTTCTATTGTTGTTGCAAGGTCTTTGTTCTTCTTGGATCTGAATGAACTGTTGGAGAGTTAGATTCTCCTTGAAAGCCCTTGATTGAGATTTTTACTCTCCAATATAATCACTTAAAGTCTCATGATCTAAGTTTCCTCCATCTCCATGCCTTTCACCTTCCTCTTCAAAGAAAGTGGACATAGTAGATTGCTTTGGAGCTCTATGTAATACCAATTTCTTCTGCTGCTTATAGGAAATTTTTAGACCTTCCTCATCTTGAAACCTTCTTGAGGTCTCATTGCATATATCCTTTCTCTATTTTTCTTTGCATGTCCCCAATGCAGTGAGGGTATAAGGAGTTAGAGCTCGATCTAGTTGAACCGTTGCAAGATCAACCTCGTGAACCTCGATGACCCCCCATGGCGGAAGGAAAGAAAGACAAGGGAGAAGGAGGTCCTATCAAAATATTGCTTAGGGAGGCCCTCAAGAATTAGAGGAACGTGATGATGGATAACTTTACCTAGATCCTTCGACAACTGCCCACTGGCAGCACATCTACATCTAGCACATCCGCCAATAGGTCTGCGACATCCTAGAGAAATCCAATACTAAGTTCAGCAAAATTTTCCTCTCATGGAGGGAATTAACACAATGGCGACCATTGCTTCCTAAGGAGGGAGGAATGATCTAGCTGGATATTGGTGGCCACCTCCACCATCAATTCTTTCATTTTTTTAGTTTCAGCACAACTTACTATATTTAGCAGGTTTTCAGGTCTTGCACTCCTGAAGCTGTTTTGGGGCACTAATGGTCCAGGTGGATATTGGTGGCCACCCACCTATTCTATTTGAACCCCCACCATTAGTTCTTTCAATTGTTCAGCTTTAGCATAACTTACAATTTTTAGCATATTTTCGTGTCTTGAACTTCCAGAGCCGTTTTGAGGCCCTAAACGACATTTTTTGGGGAAATCAGGAGCATTATGGATGTTTAGAATGATGTTTCTCACTCAAAAGTTTTAGTCCTAGGATAGATCTTTCTAACGATCTATTTAGTACGTCAAACGAAGATCATATGCCAAAGTTACGTCCCCGGGAAGTTGAAACACCAATTTACCGAAACGAGACCCACAGTTTTGGTGCTTCATCTCCTAGGGTTAGGTTTTTGGATGTTTAGGGTTTTAAATTGTTTTTAAAAAATAAATAGGCCTTTGAGCCTCATTGTAACACAATGGAGGGGCTTGTAGCCATCACATCTCTTATCATATATATGCTACTAGTGCCCTCACTCGTTCATTTCCATTATGTCTCATTGTAACACAGTTTAGATGCCTGTAGCCGCCACATCTCTTCTCAGATATAAGCCTACCAATGCCCTAGCTATTTATTTCTATTATGTCTGTAAGCATATTTTAGTATTTTGATTTTAATAAAAGGAAGCATTATTTCTACTGCATCTCTGTGTTTAAGGTTATATGTGTATTCTTTTGCGTTCCTGCATAAATCCAGATCATAAGGTTTTCCAACTGATTTTGAATCTGTTGCATACCTGGATTGGTATCTCCTATAAGCAAAGCTTGCAATTTCATCGCAATATCCATAGGTTCAAATTGATTTCCTATATTTTTTTACATAAATGGAAACTTGATATGTGGTAGAAACACAACTAGAAACCACTTTGATGTTGATGCGGAGCTATGTCAAAGATTGCCTAATCCTATAGTAGCTAAAATATCTAATCTAACTCCCAAACAGACTCACTAGATTTCTGTTTGATTTCTTTTAACTTAGTGATGCACTGCGACTTAGAATTTGGCTTCCCAAACTCTCCTACAAGTGTTGTTTTAATATCAACAAATGTTATGTTGTGATTAGTTTAATACTTCATATACCATGTCAATTCTCTATTGCACAATGTTATAACGAGCTACACCTTCTTTATATTTTCATCACTGATCTACTTCGGTATCCATACATATTTGTATAAAAACCAAAACTGTTCTAGATCCTCCAATCCATTTCTTCTGAAAACAAGTAGCTTAATATCATCAGCCATACCTCTTCTTGGGGGGCGGCGGAGGGGCGGGGGGGGATGGGGGGTACAAGGGGTAGGGGGAGTGGGACAACCACAAACACCCTGGCTATTACTAGATTCTGGCTTCGATGAACTCTCAGGCTGAGAGGGGGAATGGGGGTGGCTTTCTTCTCTTTCACTTTCAAATTCACACAAAAGAGGGCTATAATCATTTTCTACAAAGTTCTTTGGGTATTGTCCACGAAATATCTTTTTGGTATCTTCTCTATATCTCTTTCCACTTCATATTGTGCAGATATCTTACTAAGTTTTACTTTCTCTTCTTCCAAATGTAAGTAAAATCGTAATTTGTTTGCATCCGTAAAATTCTCTTTTCACACAAAAGCATATTAATGTACATTTTCAAAGATTTCAAATACTTACCTCGCATTCCTTTGAAGAATCGTTGTTCCACTTCAATGTAGGACACAGTCAAGTCTACTGAAAACTTAGTAATGAATCCTCCCAATATGCTATCAATAAAGAAATTAACAACCCTTGAAATCCTATTGTTAGCTCTCTTGAGTTGCTGTATCAATCTAGGAGTTCACTTCATAGCTTATCCACCCTTAAAACAATTTTTCCTTTCACTCAACCTTCATATCCACTCTTACAACTCAACGTGAAAATAGGAAAATAAAATTTCGTATTGGTCTGTAAAGATATACATCTCCAACCATGATTTGGATGTCAAACGAGGATTTATGTTTTCTTTATCTGTAAAATCTCTCTCTTTCATTCCAATCTAGTCTTGAATTTCATTCTTCGACACGTGCCACATCAACATATCCCTCAAATAGATTCTGGTCCCAGCAACAAAACCATTTTGTTGCTTGATTTGGGCTGACCCAGGTTCGGACTCACTGCACACCAACAAAACCCATGATCATTGGGCCTTTCAACAATGACACGCAAGAAGATCATAGTCTCACTCGAAGTCACTATGCGTGGATGCAGAACCGTGTTTCTAAATCCTTAAGGGGCTGGGAGATGTGATATTTTTATATTATCTTATGCTTACAACACATAAATTACTTCGCCACATTCAATTAATCTCATAAACATGTCATATAAATCCATAAGCCATTACTACGTTGACATAACATGCAACTGTACTAACTACTTCGCAACAACAAATATTAAGAAAATATATACATAAAATACATAAGAACACCAAAATATCATCCACAAAACTACTTCTTTATTATGATGAATCCTTGAATAAAACTAGCCTTGACCCACATAATAAGCTGTAAGATGTTTGCGCACTAAGCTGCAGACTCTTCCCATGTCTCTGCGCACTCAGCAACAGAGCCTTACCTTCACTACAAAATACATATTACAAAGAATTTCCCATAACGATCTATCATGTCATTATTTCGAAAAATAGCATTTCAACCCTTTATATACTATTACATCACTGGGATACATCATTAAATATCATGGTCCAAATACCTCAGATTCCATAAAACAAGCATCTATAACCCAAAACCCTTTACAAATTGTGTGCTTTACAAAAAGGAGGGACTTCAACTAGGCTCACAGCCCTTATTCCACTGCACGATACATTCAAACTTCTCCACTGTGTGGTCCACTTCACGCTCCACTCCAAAAAATGTAGAGTCTTAGAAAAAATCTAGGCCATGTGCCCAACATAGCGTCACATACTTATCTCAGAATCGCTAAGAAGAATTGTTGCCTCATAACATTAACTACATTATCATCTAATTGGGCATAGATACAATGTTGATTCATTTAAAAATAAAAACATGATGAGATCCATATCATCACCATCATAAAACACATTTGTAATCATCATATAGACAAGAAAAATGACGAGCACATAATAGTCGTATAATCCACATAATAACAATCATATTAACCCATCAATATAAGAGGAAAAGAGTTGTTATTTCCATAATAAAAATGCAGCCAAGTCTCGAACTTCCATTTTCCACCCAACCATAGACATGGCTGAGCCAAATATCTCTTCATCTAGTCACCTCCATGCCATATTCCAAGCCTGAATGTGGGGCCTCATAAAAAAATTCCATCACAACCAAATGAGGGCTTCTTGAGGCAAAACCACCTCAACCCTCAACCAACGATTCCAACTCATGATAGGACATCACAACCATCACCATATTGGTCTCCATACAAGTTTTCTAGGGCTCTAGATTTTTTTTTCCAACCAAGGCCGCATGACGAGTAACTCAATCCACAACTGTTGTCGGGTTGAAGAGTGTTTTTCCAACCTAGGCTACAAGACTAGTAACTCAACCCACCAAGGGCTCTGGAGTGTTTTTCCAACCAAGACTCTAGGACTAGTGACTCAACCCATGTTTTTACAAGGCTCCAGAGCATTTGGCCAACCAAGGTTCTAGGAACTAGTAACTCAACCCACAACTAAAGGAACATGAGACCAACCAAAAAACAAACAATGAAATGAACCCACAACACCATGGCTATCCAGGAAATGGCAAGGCTAGGCAACTCCACTATCAATCCAGGGAATCCTCTATGCCAATGAAAATAATAACCAAGAAACCACATGCAGATGCCATGCATGCCAAAACTAGTGATGATAACATACATGCAACTCGGTACCTAAAACCAAAACTCGTTGTAGCTGCTGATACCAATGTCCTCTTGCACTTTCCTACTCTTCATTTTCCTTCTTGCTCCAATTATCCAAGTATGCCACACTCTCCAAGAGTGCTCCAAGAACTTTAAGTATCCAAGAGTATGAGAGAGAGAGAGAATAGAATGAGAGATCCAAAACTGAACTGGCAAAAGATTTGAGAAAACCCTTGCTCACTAATCCTCATAAGCTTGTTTATCAACGAGGCCTCTATTTTCTTTATTTTCCATTATTTTCCTTCATTTTCCTCCTCACATGCAACCTTCGACCTTTCACCTTCATTTTCTCCTATTTTCCTTTATTTTCATAATGAAAATGCCAATTAATTCCTCATGCCTTTCCAATAGCTTTTCCATTGCATTTTATAATTTGCTTAAGCATAATAACCGAAATGAACACCCACTAGGATGTTTTCCCCAAAATTTAGCTTGGAATGTGTGTCCTATGGTCTTTGTCTTATATATATATATATATAGATATCTACATGGATTTTTAACTAGGGTGTTACAAAACCCTCCCCCTTGGGGGAACACCATCCTCGGTGTTCAATGAAACCTACAACCAAGAAGACTCCTCAAAGAAAAACATACCGCCCATGGATCTTTATAACACAAATCATTGCAGTATTTACAATGACCACCTATTGAAAACATGACAACCATACCGCTTACTGGAGCTTTATAACACATCTCATTACCATATTTATAATAACAACCAAATATACAACCATACTGTCTATGCACATTTATAAATCCTCAAAACAATTTTTATCAATTGGGCCTCTATTTTCTTCATTTTCCATTATTTTCCTTCATTTTCCTCCTCACATGCAACTTGCGACCTTTCACCTTCCTTTTCTCCTATTTTCCTTTATTTTCATAAATAAAATGTCAATTAGTGCCTCATGCCTTTCCAAAAACTTTTCTATTTCATTTTCAAAATTACTTTAGCCATAGTAACTGAAATGCCACACACTAGGATGTTTTTCCCAACATTTATCTTGGAATACGTGTCCCATGACCTTGGTATTTTTTTTTTTTTACATGGATTTTTAACTAGGGATGCTACGTTCAAGGAATTGAAGGCACTCATAGATATTCAAACATGGAAGAATATGAAGGTATTCAGGTTCGAAAATGGTGGAGAGTAAATTTCCAATGAATTCATCAACTTTTGTAAGCAGTCTGGAATGAAGAATGAAACTATTGTACCTTATGTTAGCACTCCACTGGATCTCTAATGATGAGAAGGGACCAGAAAAGGTAACAACAAACAAATATTTCACCAAGTAGCAAGCCCTACTAGGTAGGAGAGGTCTCTCTCAAATGGATCTTATCCAATATGATTGGATCAATGAGATACTAGGCTAGGTATAGTAGCATAGGGGTTTGATTGATTGAATTGGGTGCTGGATGAGTGAATTAGGTCAAAGAGGTAACTAGGTCAGGGAAAATAAGATGAAAATTGCAGACATATGATGGGTCAAGATAGGTAGGAACTCTAACAATTTAGGGTTCTTAGGTGAGATGGAAAAGACTGGTGAGGTGCTAAAAATAACATGATAGTACATGAATTCTTTTTAAACTGAAGAAATTAAACAAATTATGATGATTCTCCCAAAACAGAGCATAAAACATGCATTCTTATTATAATACTTGATAATCAAACATATCATAGGAGTGGAATGAACATGGAAGTAAAAAAAATCATACATATGCAAGAAAATAAGAAACTATGTCAAAATACAGTACCACAATAATCCCACCAAAAAAGCTGCAACTCATCCAATATATTCCTGTCAAAATCTAAATACACTAGTGTCCTTGATCAATACATCAACATCCAAACCTCTCTAATGAGTGAAGAGGTTAAAGATATAGGCAAGAAACAATTTCTCCCAACTTTAGGGGTTGAATCCTTGAGTTGAGGAGATGATCCACAAAAGGCTGAACTGAAAATCCAAAGACTAGGGAGGTCAAACAAACTCTCCCCTATTTTTGGTGAAACTGATTCATTCATCCATGAAAACACTTTTACTTAATGCATTTACCCTATAGTAAATAAAAAATATCTTAATTATGTTTACAACCATCATTTAAATCAACAAAATCATGATTTTCCATGGTCAAACTCAGAAAAATAGGAAAAAAATTGGGAAAATTAGAGAATTGTCTGGAGTGCGGTGCCACTGTCAGGAGCACAGCACCAACTTCAAGCCAACATTTGAGGGGGTCGTTGATGTCCAAATTGAGATCACGATAGCTGATTGGAAATCATGTCCTGTCTAGTTTCCAAAAATGTACTTGGTCTCAAAAAAGGAATAGTGTTAGCCCTCAAAAAGTTAAATATCCCAAGACTCGTCAGGAGTGCAGTGCCTGCCTAAAAATGAGGGCAGAAATGTCATTTTTGAGGTGTTTTTGGCCATTTCTCCTTGCCATATTATCCAAATTGGGTGTGAAAAGTGTCAAAATTGCATTTTTGCTGCCTTGTAAATCTAACGGTGGTATTATTTTTTTATTTTAAGGCCCCTAGAAGAAGTGCATCGCCTAGGGTGTTGCGCTCTAGAGAGTCAAACTGTGTTGAAGACTGTCAAAAGTTTGCACAAAAACCCAAAATTGCAAAAATTGCTCAAAAAATATTCAAAATTGGTATGTGGAATGCTAATGGAGTATGCTAAGCAATAATAGAGGCCTCAACAAGGATGTCAAGTTTACTCTTCTCTGATGCAGGAGCATTGGACCACCCTTAATCAAAATTGAAAATTGAAAGCTGCAGAAGGAGAGACGTGGACAATGATTTGAAAAGGGGGCTAATTTCCATGAACTTTTGTTAAACTGATAAATTTGTTATCTCAAATATGGAATCGAAGTATCTATAAGATATGATTAGTTTTAAAATCAAGCATGTAATTAGAATAGAGTGATCTCAGGGATTAGTTAAGCCATTGAGGGAGGAAATCGTGGATCTTAGATGATCCACTTATTTTGTGATTTCCTTATAATGTGAAGACTGTGATGTATGAGGGGGGATAAAAATGCAACCTTAGAGCAAAATTTTGATTCAGGCCCATAGTGGCCTTAGCCTGTAACTCGAGCTCGATAATAATGGAGTCTTCTTATTTTTATGTATCCAACAATGTTCTGGATCATGTATTATCTGTGTGTGTTATTTAATTCCGATTTCACTATATATACATATTCTTTTTGTTGGAGATTAATGTATGGCAGAACATGATTTTATTGAGACACGATTCTATCAATAGATATCAGTGTGCATGTGGAATGGAATTTGATGCAGAAAAACTGAGCTTTGAGGAGAGAAGCTTAGTGAGGTATCGTGTAGCAAGGAGGAGGCCTCCTACTGCAGAGATTTTGTTGCAACTCACGAGTGCTGTTATGGAAATATCACGAAGGAAATTCCACAGAAGTGTGGGTAGAATTGCTAAGAGAAAGAAAAGGACTTGGTACTGATAGAAAGTAGTAGACTTGTTACAGAAATCAAGAAGGCATATGACCAGGAGGTCATAAAATTTTTGTACCTCGGGAGTCTGATGTAGGAGCATCGGACCACCCTTAATAAAAATTGAAAATTCAAAGTTGTGGAAGGAGAGATGTGGAAAACAATTTGAAAAGGGGGCTAGTTTCCATGAAATTTGGTTAAAATGATAATTTTGTTATCTCAAAGATGGAATTGATGTATCTAGAAGATATGATTAGTTTTAAAATATGCCATGTAATTAGAATAGAGTGATCTCAGGGGTTAGTTAAGCAATTGAAGGAGGAACTCGTGGATCTTAGATGATCCACTCGTTTTGTAATTTCTTTATAATGCGAAGAGTATGATGTATGAGGAGGGAGCACAATGTAACCTTAGAGAGAAATTGTGGTTCCAGCCCATAGTGTCCTTAGCCTGTAACTCGAGCTCGATAATAATGGATTCTATTTGTTTTTATGTATCCAACAATGTTCTAGATCATGTATTATATGTGTGTGTTATTTAATTCATAGTCCAAATGCATCACATATAATCACTCAAAATATTGAAAACCACATTAATTAAATACTTAGGAAAACCAACTCCCTTGAAAACATAAGACCCCCTATATTCTTCTAAATGTACAAAATTTTGAACCATGATACTACTGCATCATTCTCCTTTTGCTTGGCTAGGGTTTCCTGCAATTTTTTCTTCAACTGCCTGATCTTGATGTTACAAATATTGTTCCTAGTTTGATAATGGTGGTCCATGTGCCTTAGCATCTGATTGTCTTTGTTTTCCTTTTTCAGAAGCTTCTCTAGGTGGATGTTGGTCTTGTCAAGCCAGATTTCCCTATTCCCATCAATTTTCTTAGCAATTCTCTTTCCCAAGGTGATTTTTTCTTCCTCCAATGCTCTTTGAGGCTTCTTGTTTTGGGTCTCTTCCTGGTGGTTTGAGCCTCATCATGTGCCATCATTGCATTACCTTTGATATCTTGTTTCTTGGCCTTAAACATATCTAATTCTAAGAGTATTTTCCTGTCACTGAGCTGCTTGTTTTCTTTCTCAAGGCAGGAGATGAAAAACTTGGCTCTTGCCAAATTATCTTGTAATTCCATGATCTTGGCATATTTCTCTTGGATGACCAGTCTTGAGTTGTCATGGTAATCTATCTCATCCAAGTCCACCAAGTCAAACTTTCTCTCTTACTCATGATGAAGGTCTTCCTTTTTTCATGTTTCAGTTGTGTTTTGGGAAAAAAACCTTGGGAAGAAGGGGAAGGGAAAGCAAGTAGGATAGTGGGGTTAGGGAGTTGGGATGGCTAAGGGGAAATTTAGGGAAGTAGGGAAGGTGTTTAGGGAGTTGTGGGAAGTGATGGGAGGGAAAAAGGCTTAGGGAGATAGGCCAGTGAATTCAATTATAGGGATTTTCTTTAGGTAGCTAGGAAATTCCACCTAGATTTAGGGTTTTGGGAATAGAGCTACAGAAAAGGGATTGGAGGAGTGTAAGGACAAGGGAAATATCTACGGAGTGTGAGGAAGGGATATAGGGTAGAAGGGAAGTTAATTCAACTTGGTAGGGGGAGGATTAGGGTTTACTTACCGAATTTTGGAGTGGCATATGAGGGATATTTAACACCATGAATTATTAATTATAAACTTAAAAAGAGGTTGGAGGAGGTCAAAATTACATGTAAATAACTTAAGAGGAGTTTATTTGATGAAGAAACCACTTGGAAGCGGGTGGGCGAAATTTGGCAAGAGCACAATGCCACCTTCAAACCTACTTGTGGATGACTTCCCGAAGTCCAAATTGGGTGAATGAGAGATCATTGGAAATAAATTTATTTCTACTACACAATGGAGCTATCAGGAACTGAAAATGATCAAGTATAGCCCCTCAAAAATAAATTCTCCAATGACTGGTCAAAAAATGCAGAATGGGGGTTCAAAAAGCGTAGTGTGCTCTTGCAAACCACTTTTGGAGGCCTTCCTGAACTCCAAATAGAGGTCATGATAGCTCATTGGAAATCTGTCTCTTTCTTGTTATGATGTGATTGATCAAGAAAGTAATTTGGACACTCCAGCTAGGAGAAAAGTGAAGTTTCCCAAGGTCACTCCAGAAGTGAAACAACTCTCTTATAGAAACTATAGTTTGACATTAGGAGGTTTGTCTTCCTTTTTCTATTGTTAACAAAAACCTCTTTCAATTTTTGAAATTCATCTCCATTTTGTTAGAAGCATACTTTGAAGAAAAAATGGCCTTATGTGAGCCAAATGATTTCGTCCCTTGGAATGACTTCTTGAAAAATGATGGAGACATGATGTTTATGAGCTGAAATAGCATCATATTTGATTAAATTTAATGAATTGGCTTGGGACCCACATTTACTCTAATTGATGGTGCAGGCTAGTGCAATTTTGTTTTTGGGGACCTTGAAAACCCTAATACTTAACGGAAACTCTGACTGAATGAAACCATGATGAAAATTACTGAAATAATAATGACAACTCTTGGTGATGGTACACTCAGAAAACTAGTGAAATGAGCTAGAAGTGATGAGATTTTTGGAAAGAGTGAGGTCTGACCTAGGACTACCTCTAGTGACCAAATTTTTGCATGATGACCTAATGGGATAACAAAAATTTTAGAATGGGACCCTAATATGATATGAAAAGATATTTTTTGATCACTGCTGGTAGGATGAAAAAACTGACACTAGCATTGGCTCCAACTGGGGATGACAGATCCTTGGAGGTGTCAAGAACACTATAGACCAAGTAGCCTACCCATTGGGCATGGAGTAAAATATCATAAACCAAACTAAATGTTGAAAAATTGATATAATAAACTGAATCAAGACTGACTCAAAACTAGCTGAAACAGATGCTCAGAATTGAGCTTATTCAACAAAACCTACTTTAACTGATCGATTCATCACCTTATAGAGAAAAATGGAAGATCCAATGCAACCATGTAAGCATTCTTGATGCTAGTTGAATTCTCTGCAAGTTCTTTCTCGTGAGCAAAAAAAGAGAACTACTGAAAGGAACCTCCCATGAAAACTTGTAATCAGATTAAATCTTAATGAAACTGCAAAGCATGAGCCAACCAGCTGACCTCAAGAATGCTAGAAAATGATATTCATAGGAATACATATTAATTTCCAGCCCATGTAATGCATTACTGCTCTGCTCTAGGTAGTCTTCATACCTTGATTTTAAAATTTTCCCAACATCCGTGCTTTCTTCCCTTGATGATTGCAGCAAGTTGACAAAAGGATCTTGAAACTCGTGAATGACTAATTTTTCCTGATGCTCAACAATAAAACAAGAATATTCTTCATTACTATGATGATATGGCTTCAAATATTTGTATGAGATTTGTAATGAGAATCATGTTGAACTATACAATGAAGTCAGGTGTCTAATCAAAGTTTTATCATCTCCACTTTGAAGCTCATAACTAATTAATGGAGAAGGAATTTGACTGTAGATATCATCCAACACATCATCTATTGGTTCATGAAAAACTTGAAAAGAATACTGCAACCTATTTTCCATTAGTTCCAATGATACTGCATGAATTTCTACAGGCTGCTCATCCTTCTCTTTAAATACATTAAGAACAATTTCCTTCAAAAACTAAAATTATACAAAACATAATGGCACAGAATCATCTTGCATCATTTGATCATATGTTTCAGCTTCCAAGCCTACATCTACATTTTTAAATTTAATGGAACTCGGTGACTGCAACTCTAGAGCTAAGGAGGCTTCTATGTCACAAATGATTTCCTCAACCATTTCAGGAGAAGGTTTTTCATTAACAACTTTCTCAAGCAGTTCATGATCTTCCTCAACCTCAACATCAGAACTGAAATATTTCTTATTTATAGTCTTGCGAAAAATTTCTCTCAGAAATTGAAATGAAGAAAAACATAAAGGAAAATATCCTTCACTTATTTCAAAATTCTTTTCATTTTCCTCATCATTGTCATCATATATATGCGTTGGTTTATCACTGCATTTCAGTTGCTAAAACCGAGCTTCTTCCTCCCATAAACCAGCTATTGATTTCTCTGCAGAATTAGCTTCAATTTGGAGAACATAATCATCATCATACTGATCAAACTTTGGCAAATCATAAAAAGAATGAATGCCATAAAACATACACATTAGATGAGAAGATTGTTCCTCCACAGATTGATCTAAAAATCCATTTTCATGATTGTCTATAAATGAATACAAACAACAATCATTTTCTGATCTATGCTAGCTGGAATTAACAAGATATTTTTTAAGGCCATCAACTTCTTCTTCTTCCGCAAGTAAGACATGGTGATATTGAACAACAAATTCATCTCTCATGGGGATATTTTTCATCTTTTTCTCTACTGTACTTACCAAAATGTCGAGCTTCACTTCTGAAGATGTCAAGCATTCTTTCTACATGTTCTCCCTTTCTTCTTCTTTAAATCTTAACCTTTGGACGAGAAAATTATCTTCTACCACTATTTCATTGTCCTTCATTTCTTCGAGTGTTTTAATTTCCCTTTCTCTCAATCGAAATTCCATTTCTAGATCAAAGGCATCTGAGTAGTGTAATAGGATTGAACCAAGAGGCAGTTTTATATCAACAGGGATTGAATGCTATACTTGATTGAACTTAGCTAAAAAGTGCTGCACTGTTTCTTCTGGATTCCTTTTCAAATGATTATATTCTTCTAAAATCAGAAAAGGATTCCTCTTAATCACCCATTTATCAAGGAATAATTTTACAAACTGATGGAAATTAACAATTCTTGCAACTGAAAAATTCTTGAACCATTATTTAGATTTTCCTTGCAAAGATAAAGCAAATATCCTGATACTAACATCATCTTCATCAACCTCAAAAAGGTCGAGAAAATTTTCAAAAATCTGTATGTGTTTTTCAGCAGTGGTGTTACCATATTCTCCATCAAACTTGTGAAGATATTTGTAATAATTTTCAAGGAAATCATGGAGTATAGGAGGTAAGATGAGTGCTTTATATCTATCTGGAATTTTACAAGGTGTAGGAGTATGTAAAGAATCTATAGGATTAGTCTTGATCTCTTGAGGATCCTCAAGTTAAAGATGGTCATCATAATATTCAGAAAAAGGGTCGAGACCAAGATCGAGGCATACAGTGAATTTGAATTTACAACCTTCAAAGGAAATGAATGCAATGGAGTTCCGTGATATTTTCTCAAACATAATATACTTTGGAAAAATTTCTGGACATTCTCAGGAAAAGAGAAGAAATATTTCATGATAAAGAACATGAAGTCTTGAATGAAAGAGCAAGTTGAATACCTGATCTTCCCATGTTTTCTTTTCATATTTTGTAATATTCCCAAAATTTTCACATCATATTTGGAATATTAGAGTCCTTGGTTCTCTTAATAAATTAAGTAAATAAGAGGGTGGAGGGACCCACAATCCTCAATATGAATAAATATCCACTTTTGTGTGTGTGAATCTGGATTCATTTAGCCTAGATCTGCATAACAAGGTAGTTGAGAAACTACTAATGTGAATGAAATTGGAGAACCTGTCTCATTCATGAGATATATCATGGACGTTGACACAGTCAACTAAGATATTGAAGGGATCAAACAGAGATGATTCTGTCAATTAAGGTCTTGAAGATGTCAAATATCATGGGACACTCATGATAAGTGATGGAGAACATTGTGCCAACAAGGCACACTTGATGGAAGGTGTACATTGCACCTAGACATGATGGTTGATTTGGTCAAAAAACGCAATCCAACTTGGAGGATCTTGTCCACATGAGAAAGTGCAGTCTAGATGAGGGCCAAGGCTTGGGAAGGCTCAAATGTTATTTAAAGAAGATGAAGGCAAGGATGAGGGCATGCTGATTATTCTTGATGTAAGATCTTTTCATATCTGGAATTGTCATGTGACATTCCACTGGTTTCTTGGGTTGTTTAGTAGAGATTGCAGGTGTTGTTTAGCACAGGGTGTTCTTGGTCGAGAATCCCACCTCTTTCTTAGAATATCTCTAGAAAGAGTATTGTACTTCATATTACATTAGGCTTTGAGTGCCACATCTCTTTTCCTACTTCTGCAGAACATCCATATTTAGAAATTGCAGATTTCTGAAGATCAATTTGGAAGGAGGAATTTGTCTTCAGTACTTCAGCTAGAGAACTGGTGAAGGATTATTCTTATCACCTTGGGCTTAAATATCAGCTTCCCAGAGCTTCATTGTAGATCTGGCATCAGGCCAAAAGTTATTGACCTCCTAGTAGCATTATTCCCTTCGGGAATAACGTTGTTCATTTTGTAGATATAAAAGGAGGAAGGAAGTTGCTAGTATTTCAGCTAGAAATCCTATGAGGGATCATCCCCTCACATTTCCATCAGTATTTCCATCAGCCTGGAGCTTATTGTAGCATTTTTCAGTAGGCATAAGGCCTCTCTTTCCCTCACAACACAGTTTCTAGAGGCAGTTGTGTTGCGTTAGCTGCAATCATCATTGGAGGATTGAGAAGCTAGATCTAGAGTTTCTAGCTCATAGATCTGAAGAAGGGATCAACCCTTCAAGCATAGATCTAATATGATATCATATTTCAGCCATATATTTGTCAGATCTAGCTTCAGATCTGTATTTCCCAGTAGATCAAGGATCAAATCCTAGGGAGGTGATTTTCCCAAGTTGCAGATCTAGAAAACCCTTTCTGGATTATCTTGGGAATCCATCACATTGGCTAGATCTTGAATCTTTGCATCATCTGAGCTTCAAATTTGAGTAGATATGCATTTTCCTTTTTAGCCTCCAACTATATGTTCATATTCTGCTGAGGGGAAAATGTAGTATTTGCTTCAGTGCCTCTCTAGCTACGCTGTACCTATTGTAGCTTGTTTTTTGGGTACTTCTAGACCATCTCTTTGGCTAGATCTGCTCATATTTTGTGTAGGGTGTAACTAATTCTTCTCCAATATAATAAAATGGCTCAGCTTCTCTGTAAATTCTGATGTTGTCTTAAGATTTATTGCTTATCTTGTTGTAAGTTCTTATATTGTGTGAAGTATTATTGCATTCTCCCTTTTGGGATACTACATTGGTATTAGAGCATGATCTTTGGCTCAGCTTGTGGACACTTCATCTTTTGCAGAAGAAGATAGATGAGATCTATCATGGACGAAGAAAATTCTACCACTCATTTCTGTAGATCTATGCAAGATCTCCCCAAGGAGGCCTATCAAATGAAAGAGGCAAGGCAGAAAGAAGATCCAAGAAGAAGATGTGATGAGGAAGGCCCCAACACTTCCTATCAGCAAAGAAGAAAATAGGAGAATCCTAGATCTTCTCATAGATTCACTATGCCCACTTTATTTGAAGAAGGTTAAGGGTATAGAAGTGAAGGAAGGAATGAACCTCAGACTCATGAGACTATCAGTCTATATCTTGAAGATTACAAAGCACATTCTAGAGCATTCAAGGAGAAGCTAACTCTCCAACAATTGTTCAAAATCAAAGAAGAAAGAGAATCCTATAACATCAATAGAAGAAAGAGGCATAATAGATTCTATTTGCCTACATTTGATGGATCTTATTCAAGCACTTTCAAGGCTTGGAGAAGAGAGTTAGATACATTTTTCAGGCTACATCCTGTGGCTGAAGAAGAGGCTATCCAAGTTGCAGCACTTCATCTTTTAGATGAAGCCAATGATTGGTGGTTTGGTCACATGGAGCATGCAAGGGTGACTAAATATTCAGATTTCTTTAACAAGTTGAGAAAGAAGTTTGATGTGAAGAAGACAGAGATGTGCTACAAAGAGACATTTCCTAAGGAGGAGGATGTCAATCTTGTTACTCTGGACAAGAAGTCACTACATTCACCACCAGCTGCAGAAGTACTTACATCCGGAGAAAAGAGACTTGCATCTTTGCAAGATATTCTTGAGTTCTTGACACGTGGAGTCCCATGCATGATTCAGGAGATGCATGAGGAACAGGGGGAAGATTCCAGCACTGGTACACTTGGAGAAGAACAACTATCACTCTTACCAATAGTTGCAGGCACTATTGTCCCGGTTGGAGGAACTCCTGTGATCTGTCAAGAGGTTCCCACATATAAGTTGAGACAAGGTATGCATACACATTCATCACCGATTGTTTCAGTAGATCTTATTGCAACTTATGGGGACATGCCATCAGGGCCAACGCATAACCAAGGGTTAGAACATATTGGTGATTTGAAGCAAGAACATATCACAGCGCAGAGGACCCTAGATCTAATCAAGGAGGAGATGAAAAGCTATCCTAGTTTGTCATGGATGAGCTATATTCAACCTCTTGACTTGAAGTGTAGAGCTTCAAAATAAGGGATGAGAATAATCCTTTATACAATGACTGGTTGTGAGATTGGTATTATACCTTTCTTTGAGGCAGTTTATGTATTACCTTGCAGATCTACAACTCTGTCACTTAGAAGCAGTGATAATGATGAGGTCCCATCATTCTTAGAGCATTTTGAAGGTATCTTCACTCATGAAGCAATGGAGGTAAAGATGATAAATGGTAGGCATCTAGATATGAGAAACCTTTTCTCCTTTCTTGATGACACTTTCTCAATGAGCATCTCATAACTCAAAGAGAAACTTCTACCTACAGCAGATCCAGAACCTCATTGGTTTTGGAAGGACATGGATGAGAAGAAGGTCTCATTAAGAGATCTCAAATTATGCTGAGGGGACAACGCAGTATTTTCTTCAGTGCCTCTCCAGTTACGTTGTACCTGTTGTAGCTTATTTTTTGGGTACTTCTATACCATCTCTTTGGCTAGATTTGCTCATATTTTGTACAGGTGTAACTGATTCTTCTCCAATCTAATAAAATGGCTCAGATTCTCTGTAAATTCTAATGTTGTCTTAAGATATATTTTTTATCTTGCTGTAAGTTCTTATATTGTGTGAAGTATTATTGCATTCTCCCTTTTGGGATAATACATATTTCTTCGCAAGGTTCATCCTCCAGTGGAGTCTTTGGATTTGATTTTAAAACTGATTTGGAATCTCCAGGTGGATGATTTCAGCCTTAATGTGTCTGATCACTATCCACCATCAGCAATCAGATATGATCCTTTTGTGCTTTCCCATGGAAGATCTGTCACTTCGTTCCTCAGTATGCTAGCCAAGATGTTAGCAATCCACCGAATCTCCGAGGCTGAGAAGAGACCAACAAAGGTAACCAGAAACCAATATTTCTCCAAGTAGCTAGCCCAACTAGGTAGGAGAGGGTTCTCTCCAATGGATGTCAACCAATATGACTTGATCAATGAGATATTAGGCTAGGTATAGTAGCACAGGGGTTTGATTGATTGAATTGGGTGTTGGATGACTGAATTAGGTCAAAGAGGTAACTAGGTAAGGGAAAATAAGATCAAAATTGTAGGCATCTGATGGGGCAAGGTAGGTAGGAACTCTAACAGTTTAGTGTTCTTAGGTGATATGGATTAGACTGGTGAGGTGCTAAAAAGAGCATGAAACTACATGAATTATTTTTAAATTGAAGAAATGAAACAAATTATGATGATTCTCCCAAAAGAGAGAATAAAACATGTATTCTTCTTATCATACTTGAGAATAAAACATATCATAGGAGTGGAATAAACATGGAAATTAAATTCATACATATGCAATAGAAGAGGAAACTACGTCAAAAGACAGTACCACAAGAATCCCACCAAAATAGATCCATCTCATCCAATATATTCCTGCCAAAATCTGAATACACTAGTGTCTCTGATAAATACAACAACATCCAACCTTATTTAATGAGTGAAGAGGTGAAAGATATAGGCAAGAAACAACTTCCCCCAACCTCAGGGGTCAAATCCTTGAGTTGAGGAGCTAATCCACAAAAGGTTGAACTAAAAACCCAAAGACTAGGGAGGTCAAACAAACTCTCCCCTAGTTTTGGTGAAATCAATTCATTCATCCATGAAAACACTTTTAACTAATGTATTTTCCCTCTATTAACTCAAAACTATATTAATTACATTTACATCAGTAAAATCATGAATTTCCATGGTCAAACTCAGAAAACTAGGAAAAAAATCAGGAAAATCAGAGAATTGTGAGGAGCGCAGCGCCAATGTTAGGAGCGCAATGCCAACTTCAAGCCAATGTTTGAGGGGGTTTCTGATGTCTAAATTGAGCTCACAAAAGCTCATTAGAAATATCGTCCTGTCTAGTTTCCAAAAATTTACTTACTTTCCAAAAATGATGAGTTGTAGCCCTTAAAAAGTTGAATCTCACAAGACTAGTCAAGAGCACAATGCCTGCTTGAAAATGAGGGCATAAATGTCATTTTGAGGTGTTTTTGGCCATTTATCCTTGCCATATTTTCAAAATTGGGTGTGAAGAGTGTCAAAATTGCATGTTTTCTACCTTTTGAATCCAATGGTGGTATTTTTTTTCATTTTGAGCCCCCTAGGAGAAGCGAAACGCCTAGGACGTTGAGCTCCTGATAGTTAAATTATGTTGAAGACTATCAGAAGTTTGCACAAAAACCTAAAATTGAAAAAATTGCTCAAAAAATATTCAAAATTGCTATGTGGAATGATGATGAATTACTAAGCAATCATAGAGGCCTCAGTAAGGATGTTAAGTTTCCTCTTCTCCTTTTTCTTAGCTAGGGTTTCTTGCAATTTGTTGTTCAGCTGCCTGATCTTGATGTTACAAATCTTGTTCCTGGTTTGATAATGGTGGGCCATGTGGCTTAGAATATGATTGAATTTGTTTGCCTTTTGCAGAAGCTTCTCCAGGTGGATGTTGGTCTTGTCAAGCCAAATTTCCCTATTCTCATCAATTTTATTGGCAATTATCTTTCCCAAGGTGAGTTTTTCTGCCTACAATACTCTTTGAGGCCTATTGTTTTGGGTCTCTTCTTGGTGGTTGGAGCCTCATCATGATGAGACTCATCATGTTCCATCATTGAATTAAATTTGGTATCGTGTTTCTTTGCCTTCAAAAACTCTAATTCTAAGAGTATTTTCTTGTCACTCGGCTGCTTTTTTTCTTGCTGAAGGTAGGAGATGACAAATTTGGCTCTTGCCAAATTTTCTTGTAATTCCCTAATATTGGCATATTTCTCTTGAATGATCAGTCTTGAGTTGTCATGCTAATATAGGTCATCCAAGTACACCAAGTTAAACTCTCTATCTTGCTCATAATGAAGGTATTCCTTTTCTTCCATGTTTCAGTTGTGTTTTGGGAAAAACCCTTAGGAAGAAGGGGAAGGGAAAGGGAGTAGGATAGTGCGGTTAGGGTGTTGGGATGGCTAAGGGAAAATTTAGGGAAGTAGGGAAGGGATTTAGGGAGTTGTGGGAAGTGATGGGAGGGCAAAAGGCTTAGGGAGATAGACTAGGGAACTCAATTATAAGGATTTTGTTTAGGTAGTTAGGAAATGCCACCTAGATTTAGGATTTTGGGAAAAGAGCTAGGGAAAAGGGATTGGAGGAGTATATGTATAAGGGAATTTTCTAGGGAGTGTGAGGAAGGGATATAGGGTCCAATGGAATTTAATTCAACTTGGTAGGAGGATGATTAGGGTTTCTTTACCCAATTTTGTTGTGGCATATGAGGGATATTTAACACCATGAATTCTTAATTATAAACTTAAAAAGCAGTTGGAGGAGGTAAAAATTACATGGAAAATAACCTAAGAGGAGTTGAATTAATTAAGAAACCACTTTCAAGAGGTCTGGATAGATGTGGGAAAACATTTGTAGGAGCGCAACGCCTATGCTAGGAGAGTAGCACAAAGCCCAAGAGTGCAGTGCTAAAATGCTAGGAGCGCAACGACACCTTAAAACCTACTTTTGGATGACTTTTCGAAGTCCAAATTGGGCACATGATATCTCGTTGGAAAAATATTTCTATTTATTACACAATGGACCTATCAAGCACTGACAAGGATTGATTATATCCCCTCAAAATTCAATTCTCCCAAGATTGGTCCAAAAGTGCAGAATGGGGGTGCAAAACGTTCAGTGTGCTCTTGTGCGCCACTTTTGGAGGCCTTCCTGAACTTCCCATTGAGGGCATGATATCTCATTGGAAATATCTCTCTGTCTAGTTATCATTTGATTCATCAAGCAAGTCATTTGGACGCTCCAGCTAGGAGAAATGTTGAGTTTCCCAAGGTCACACCATAAGTGCAACAACTCTCTTGTAGCAACTATATTTTTGACATTTCTCCCAAAAAATAACACCTGTGTAAAAACAAAGGACATTTTTCTTCCTTGTTCTATGATTAACAAAAACCTCTTTCAATTTTGTGAAATTCATCTCCATTTCTTCATAAACATACTTTGAAGAAAAATTCGCCCTATGTGTGGCAAATGATTTGTCCCTTGGAATGAATTCTTAAAAAATGATGGAGAAATGATGTTTATGAGATGAAATGGCATCATATTTAATTAAATTTTATGAATTGGCTTGGGACTGAAATTTCCTCGAATTTATGGTGCAAACTAGTGCAATTTTGTTTTTCATGACCTTGAAAACCCTAATACCTAATGGAGACTTTGACTGAATGAAACCATGATAACATTGACTGAAATAATAATGAAAATTCTTGGTGATAGTACACTCAGAAAAATGGTGAAATGAGCCAGCAACTGATGAAAATTTTGAAAAGAGTGAGGTCTGACGTAGGACTACCTCCAGTGACCAAATTTTTGCATGATGACCTAATGGAATGACAAAAATTTCAGAATGGGACCGTAATATGATATGAAAAGATATTTTTTGATCACTGGTGGAAGGATGCAAAAACTAACACTAATACCTTATAAGCCCTAGTAGAATGGAGTGGACAAAAGAAATAACGGGTGCATTTTGGAAGCTACCCGAGCTATGCTACATGATAAAAAGTTGCCGAAATTCCTCTGGGGAGAAGCTACAAATAAAACATTATAGGTGTGAATCTCGACATTGGACATCTCAGGATATCTGGTTTCCCCATGTATTTCCATCTTCCAATGGACAAGAGGAACAAGTTGGAGGATGCTAGAAAGAAAGGTAAATTTGTTGGATATTGTGAAAATTATAAAGCATTTAGAATATATATTTATGGTCAAAGGAAGTTTTATTTTATCACGGATGTAACATTCGATGAAGATGCCGCCCTTGGAAAAGAAAGGGACCTTCCTCCCCCTACCATTTATACAAAATGTGATGATGACATACTAGAACGTACTTTTATGTCATAATCTGAGAAGGGGATATTTGATGATCGCATGGAACCTATGGACCCCTTGGATCCTCCTCTAAGTGATCCCCCTTCCAAGAAGAGACCATTATGGCTTAATAATTTATAGGATGCTGAGAGATATGTTCATACCGAAAGGACCTTTAGACAAAGTAAGAAGCCATGCTAATATTAGGGATATCTTATGGCTATGAGAACTATAATCCAGGTTGAACCTCCCACTTTTGAAGAAGTTGTGAAAGAACAAGTTTGGAAGGATTTCCATGGTCGAAGAATACACATTGGTTATGAATAATGATGTATGGGATCTTGTGTAGAGGCTTAAGGAAAATTCTATCATAACTTCAAAATGGATATAGAAGATCCAAGATGGAGCTGTTTGAACCATTCAAAAGTACAAAGCAAGGTTCGTGGCCCAAGTTTTATCCTAGAAAAAGGGAGAATACTATGACGATATATCTTCTTCCATTTCCCACTACACTACTATTAGCTCGATTGTTTCCCTTGATGTTAGTAAAGGACAAACACTTCACCAGATGGATGTAAAGTTGAGATTTCTTCATGGAATTATACAAGAAGAAGTATATATTGAACAATAGTAGGGTTTTTAAGTAAAGAACAGGAAGAATAATGCCTACAGGTTGAAGAAATCATTATATGGTTTAAAGCAAGTTCCCTGAGCCTAGTATTCCCATATTAACAATTACTATGTGAAGCTAGGATTCACAAGAAGTGGTGTTGATCCAAACCTCCACTTAAAATTGGTCCACAATATTCCTTTGATTTTGGTTTTATATGTTGACGATCTGTTTTTGACAGGTAGTGAGCCCCTGATGCTTGAGTGTAAGAGGGATTTTTCCTTAGCATTAAAAATGAAGGATCTTGATATGATGCATTACTTTCTGGGACTAGAGGTATGGAAAATACCTAGATAGATTATTTTTTTTTAAGAAAAATATGTTTTGAAGCTATTGGAAATATTCAAAATGAATGAATGCAAGTCCTTGGACACACTGATAGGGATTAATTTCAAGAAGTTATGTGAAGATTCTACTGGACCTAATTTGGAGAATGCTTCTGAGTATCAAAAAAATATTGGGGAATTGATGTTCCTTGTGAACACCTGTCTCGATATATGCTTTTTAGTGAACACTTTGAGTCAATTCATGACTGAGCCGTTCATGCAAATCAGTTTGTTTTCAAACACATATTGAGATATTTGCATGGGACGATTAACCTTGGTATGAGATATTCTATTGATTTACGAATTCGCGGTTACACTGATGTTGAATAGGTTGGAAATGTTATTGAAAAAAAGAGAACATTTGATCAAAGTGTAAAATAATTACTGCAATTAATAATTATTTTTTAATAAATTATTGTTAAAATCATGTATAATGCATGATAATAAAAAAATCACAATATTAAATTGAGAATATAATGGCATAATAATATAAAATTTACCATCTTAATTATGATTCTCACCCATGGTATTCACCCATGGATTTTTTAAACCATGGTATTTACACATGGTATCATAATTTATTATATTTTCTCATGGTATTCACCCATGGATTTTGTAAACCATGGTATTTACCCATGGTATTTGAAATGTAATAGGAGACATGACTCTGGATGAAAGATATCTGTAAAAAGTATAAATATGAAACTTCATTGTAGAGTAAATCATCCTTTTTCTCATAGTGGAGTAAATCATCCTTTTTCTCATAATGTAGTCACATGGTATGTTACCCATTTCAATAAATATTTGTGTTATTTTTCTTCAATATTTCTCTTACGCATTGAGTTCTTATTCCTTTTCCATTCATGAAGTTTCCATTGTTAAAAAAATTGGATCACGATGATATTAATACATTATATCTCATGGAAACTATGCAATTGAGTGCACTTGAGATACAATATTACTGGGATGTTTGACTTGTTGGGAAGTTTTAATGTTTTATTCTTGTGTCAATATTTAAGTCTCATGGATTCTCTTGTGTATTTTTGTGTGCATATCCTCAATGAGGTTAGGGTACAAGGAGCTCATACTCGAACTATTGCAACTTTTGAAAGACTGTCCTCATCGACTCCAGTAACCTCACATGGCGAACATAAATAAAAATGATGAAGTAGGATATCATATTAAATTGTTGCTCAAGGAAGCACTTACATGATACATGAATGAGATGATGGAGGCTTTCACAACATGTAATTGTATGGTGAGAATTTACAAATAAAATACACTTGATCTCTACTAGGAAGATGAACAAGAAAACTATATCAACACAAATATTTGCCAACCACATAGAACCCTTGCCACTAAAGTCCATTTTCTAGGTTGCATATTGTAAACATTACAATTGGCCCACAAGGATCATAGGGTACCTATATCCTTAGACTTTATTCATCATGGTTATGGGTCAACCACACAAAACCATTTCTACTAAAGTCCAATTGCTATGCCGCACAACGTCAACATCATAGTTGGCCCATAAGCATTAGAGGGTATTTTTGTCCTTGGATATTTGTTCATCATGGTTAAGGGTTAACCACACAAAACCCTTGTCTTCAAAAACACTTGGTTTTGGGTCAGCCACAAACCCACAATTATTCTCCTATTCAACAAAGGCTTCTCGAGAATGGGGACCATTGCTTCTTAAGGGGTCAGGTTGAAAAGTGGAAAATAACTTGATCCAGGTTGAAAATAATTACAACAATTAATAATTGTTTTTTTATCAATGGTTGTAAAACCATGGATAATGAATGATGATAAATAAAATAAATAATAATATTAAAGTGAGAATCTAATGCCATGATGATTTCAATTTTATCATAATTATGATACTCACCCATGGTATTCACCCATGGATTTTGTAAACTGTGGTATTGACACATGGTATCATAATTTATCATATTTACCCATGGTGTTGTAATATATTATATTTTCCCATGGCATTCACCCATGGATTTTGTAAACTAGGGTATCTACCCATGGTATTTAAAATTTAGTAGGAGGCATGACTCTGGGTGAAAGATATGAGTAAAAAGTATAAATATGTAACTTCACCCTAGAGTAAATCATCCTCTCATAATGTAGTCTCATGGTATGTTACCCATTTCAAAGTTATTTTCTGCAATATTTTTCTTCCGCATCGAGTTCTTATTCCTTTTTCATTCATGAAGTTTACTTTGTTAAACAACTTGGATAAAAATTATATTAATGCATTATATCACATGAGAATTCTAGAGTTGAGCGCACCTATGAAATACTAGTATTGGGATGGGTTACTTGTTGGGAAGTTTTGATGTTTTATTCTTATGTCAATATTTAAGTCTCATTCTGCCAATGATCCATATCAGTGGTATCAGAGTGGAGCTCCTCTTGTCTATTTTATCGCACATGTACCCAATGAGGTCATAGTACAAGGAGCTCAAAACCTTTGCAAGATCATCATCTGCAATATTCCTAATTATCTTTCAACTAGTGGGAATGTCAAATTTATCTTTTGTCATTTAGATAGATGAATAAGAGGGCAGGGATACCCATAAATCTCCTTAGTGGGAATAAAACCAATTTTATTGTGAATGTGGATCATCTTATCAGCTGGATAAATTACCCTTATGTGTGAATAGATGTTGAAGCATGTGGATGGGGTCAAGTTTGACCAAATCAACACTGTTTGTATGGAGCTAGTGGAGAGTTATTGGGGGATAATGTAGTGTTAGTGGGAGGGAGTCTCCATGATAGTTGCATATTTAATGTGTGGGGCCAAGGGAGAGGAAGCTCAAAAATAATATAAGGAAGGGGATGCCAGCCATAAAAGGATTCTGAATATTGTTTATGTCTTGGTAATTTATGACTTTATGCACGTTTCAACTGTTTAGTGGAGTCCATTGTGCTATTTAGCACAAGGTTGTTTCCGAGTGGAAATCCCACCCTCATCCTCGGGAGACTTCGAATGCCCACTTAGGAGAGGTTCATTGAGCTCCATTTCCACCATCTGGCATCATGCCAAGCTTCATCCATTATCCACATTGTAGTCTCCTTTAGGATTGTGCTGTTTTGCAGGGCAGTAGCATTGAAGGGTTGATAGACCCAATTTCTGAGATTGTTTTTTAGTGAGGGGAGCAAACCTTCATACGGGAGGCTAGCAAGGAGATTCCTTGAGGATTGTTTCACCATCCGGCATCACACCAAGTTTCTGTCATCATCTACAGTGTAGTCTCATTCATAAACTGCATTATTTTATAGGGCAGTTGCAGTGGGGGGCTTAGTGCCCAAGTTTGTGAGTTAGATTCCTAGTGAGGGGGGTAGCCCTTCATCCGGGAGATCTATTGGAGTATCATCCATTTCTATATCAACTTAGCCACCTCCCAGTATTTATCTAGTTGTAGAGCATTATTCAGCACTAAGGTTGCATTATGACAATTTTGTATGTTGTGTATTTCTGGAAGCCCTTTCTGGGTTGTCTGGAATAGTGCTAGAAAGCCTAGATCTCTGATCTCACCACTTTCTAAGCACTATATCAGCAGATCCATGTACTTTCATTTACAATAGCAGTTATCCCCAGCAAAACTTGCATTGTCTTAGACTCCGACATTCTTATATAGCGGTTGTTCTTCATGTTTTATGTACTGGGTTCTTTGAGGCTTTGTTAGGCGGATAAATCATTCTTGTAGACAAGAAGGATCTCCCTAGTATCACAAGGATAGCTAGAAACAAATAGGACAAATGTAAACTACTTTATCTAGATTATGTATGATTTAGAATTTTCTATGATGAAGAAAGGACCTACCTGTGATCCAATGCTAGTTGTATTCTTCTTTCCATCGCTCCAAAGAAGTCACCTCTTAAGACCTGCAATCAAAGACATGGAAGAGAATTAAAAGCACCTACATAATATACTAATTCATAAATCATAAATCTATCTTAATGATCAAGGAATTTAAGAAATAAGTCATTCAAGTAAACACATAAACAACTTATTGAGAAAACAGAATCCATTTGTATTATCTTTAAATAAAAGAAGGAGCCTTACAACCGTGTTCGCCTTGATGTCGTACAGGTCCTTCCGTGGTCCGTAACAAGCGTTTTCCTTTGGTCTGACAAGCCCTTCCACTATTTGAACCAGCCTAAATACGAGTGTGTAATCGTTCTCGCATGGATAATGGCTAGCAAAAGGAGTATGTTTCTTCAACAATTCTCTTCTCTAATGTAGTATGAAGTACAAAGCAAGTACCTTTTTACATATTAGTATCTACCCTTGAGACTGAACCATGGCTTCAATTTATAGGAGAAGGAAAGTGGTTAGAGCTCCAAAATGGAAGGGATAGAGTCCTCTTATCAAGGGATTAAGTTCCAAAGGCCAAGGAATAGGCTCCTTTTGTGAAGGGATGAATGTTCATAAGTGGAGGGAGTAGAGGCTTCGAATGGATAACGCCTTCTAGAAGCTTCCAGTTGGGAGAATATTCGACTAGCTAGGCTTCTAGAACTTACTTTTTCTCTCATTTTACCTTTTACAGGGGTCCGCAGTTTTAATGAACAGAACGTATGGAAGGTATCATATTTTTTCTCTACAAAAGGTGCAGTATCGCAGGTAATGGCTAGGAAAAGTGTGGAACTAGGGTTTTTATGATTTTTATGAGCTTTTCTCCAAATCCAAGACTTGATTTAGGAAATTTACAGTTTTAGATCTCTAAGGGAGCATTATATATGTAATGATGAACCCATATAGACGGTAAAATGTCATGGTGACAAAATAATCTGTAACAGATTGCCCCCTAAAGCACGAAGTCTGAGATAATTCGAAGAGTGAAGTGCTTTATCATTCCAAGGATTGGCTTGTGGACACACCGGTTGAGACCTATAAAAAAATTTAATGCAAACATATATATATGTATATCATCGCTGAGGTAGGCATTCCCATACTCAAATTAAAAACTAACTAAAATGTTCTGATATAGAAATGATCTTAATGTTACATTAATATTAGACACAGTATGGACACAACCATCTGTCATGAATAGTCTACTGCATAATGAATAATAAAACTCCTCGCAGCCAAGATGGTGGAAACTATAACCAGGGTCTTGATTTCCGCTACCCGAACTAGTACGATTCTATCCATGCGATTGATTGTGTCAAAGTCGAACATGGTAGAAACCACTTGATTACCAGTCAATGATGTGAACTGTTAACAAGTGTGAGAGAAACCACCAATAATGACAATGATTCTCAAATTACTCAGTACAATCCATGAAGTGTGAATAAATGATTTGAAGTCGAACACTTCACGGAATCATTCGATCGAAGATCAATGATGTAATCTGCAGTCAAAAGCGAGAAACCTGTCATTAAGGCATGCAGATTCCATGGTACTAAAGGATTCTAGATCAACTTCCTAGATGATATGCTATCATCTATAGAAAATGATCCATCGTAGGAAAGCCTACAACATGAAACCATTAGATCAAGTTTTGTAGAAATATTTTGCAAGGACTGACTCAGGGATGGTCAACGCGAATGGAGACAAATGTTTGTAAATGAATGGTTTATTTGAACTGTCCTCTTGAACACATAAAGACACTTCAGATGGTTTGGTCACAATTGACCTAAAGCTAATACCCAAAAACCTGCCATTAAGGCATGTAGATTCCATGGTACTAAAGGATTCTAGATCAACTTCCTAGACGATATGCTGTCGTCTATAGAAAATGATCCATTGTAGGAAAGCCTACGATACGAAACTGTTAGATCAAGTTTTGTAGAAATATTTTGCAAGGACTGACTCAGGGATGGTCAACGCGAATGGAGACAAATGTTTGCAAATGAATGGTTTATTTGAACTGTCCTCTTGAACACATAACGACACTTCAGATGGTTTGGTCACAATTGACCTAAAGCTAATACCCGAAAACCAGTTGAAGACTTTCAATGTGGTTTGATTAACTCATAGGCAAAGGATTTTCCCAACCCAAGTAGAAGTGCGACAAAAAGTGTCATGTTCAAGAGTGGTATACTGATTTTAAACAAATTTTAACAACTGGATCCATTTTCTCTCTTTTCCCCCCACCATTTCTGGCAAGTACCTCTTTATTTTTGACAAGCTTGAGGAGGATAACATTTGCTTGTTATGTAAGCTCATCCTTCGGATGAGTCCAACTTAGTATAAATTCGAACCCTAAGAAGGAGTGGTTCATTTCTGTTTGTAATCGACAGGTCCTTTACTATTTAGTTTTAACGAGTCCAGTATAGGAGAAACTCGATGTTTTTCAGTTTTAGGGAGTCAGAAGAAAAACTTAAGAAAACTCCGTGGGTGTACTTTTTCGTAAATTTAGTCTCTCAAGCCTGAAAAAGGATAAAATAATACAGGAGAGAACTCTATTGACCATGATTAGTCAACGTATACCTTTTTCATAAATAGTCCCTTTCAGTCCGGAAAAGGGGTAAACTTATACTGAGGGGACGATCATTCATTTCCTTAAAAGAGTTCGAATAGTCAAGTACTCAGCAATCTTTTCTTGTTTAGAGAGTTTGAAAAGGGCTTAAAAGAGAACTCCAGGGTTTCACTTTTTCATAATTTTCAAGAGTTTTAAAAAGTGATAAAAGTATACTCATCTTGCTTCACTTTTTCGTAAGATTTAACGAGTTCGAAAAAGGGATAAAAATGTACTCATAGCTTTCGCTTTTTCGTAAGTTTTAACGAGTTCGAAAAAGAGATAAAAATGTACTCATGGTTTTCACTTTTTCATAAGTTTTAACAAGTTTGAAAAAGTAATAAAAAGTGTACTCATATGGTCAAATTTCAATTTAATTAACGAGCAGGAAAAGACAGAAAGAACTCGGCATTTTCATGTACGTTTTAATAGCATGAAAAGAAAAGAAAAAGAAGCTTGCGATTTTCATGAGTTTAACGAGTCTTGAAAATAATAACTGAAATGGACTTAGGATAGGTTTCATTTTTATACAAGCTTGAAATGTAGGAAAAATATGCTTGAAAATGGTTTGTTTCATTTTTACACAAGCTTGAAATGTAGGAAAACTGTGCTTGAGAATGGGTTTGTTTCATTTTTACACAAGCTTGAAACGTAGGAAAACTGTGCTTGAGAATGGGTTTGTTTCATTTTTACACAAGCTTGAAACAAAGGAAAAATCATGCTTGAAAGTTTGAATGCCCCCCAAGTGTAACTTGCTAGAGCACATGCTCCCCAAGCTTCATTACATTCAACTAAGTAGACTATTAGTTACTAATAGCTGGATGGAATGAAGGTGCATTTACGAGATCAGATGAAAGACTCGAATTTGACTAGGAGAGGATTTGTTTCATTTTTTAATGAGCTTGACACAGGAAAAGAACTATGCTCATCATGGACCGGTTTCATTTTTTAACGAGGTTGACACAGTAATAGGAACATTCCTCAAAAGGGCCTATTTCATTTTTTAACGAGGTTGACATAGTAAAAGGAACTATCCTCATAGACATGTTTCATTTTTTAATGAGGTTGACACAGTAAAAGGAACTCTCCTCATTACCCACTGATTCATTTTTTAACGAGGTTGACACAGTAAAAAGAACTTTCGTCTTGGTATCTGTTTCATTTTTTAACGAAGTTGACACAGGAGAAGAACCATCCTCATGGTTCTCTGTTTAATTTTTTAATGAGGTTGACAGAGTAACAGGAACTATCCTCATGGAAACATGTTTCATTTTTTAATGAGATTGACACAATAAAAGAGCCATCCTCATGGAATCTATCAATATACTCTCTACAATCTACCTACATAACCTATTGATTAATTTTTTAATGAGGTTGATACAGGAAAAGAACTGTCCTCATGGGTCTGTTTCATTTTTTTAACGAGGTTGACACAGTAAAAGAACTATCCTCATATATACTCTCTACGATCTACCTATATAACCTAATTATTCATTTTTTAATGAGGTTGACACAGGAATAGAACTGTCCTCATACCTGATTCATTTTTTTAACGAGGTTGACTCAGTAACAGGAACTATCCTCTGTAATCAGTGATTCATTTTTTAATGAGGTTGACACAGTAAAAGGAAGTTTCCTCTATAACCACTGATTCATTTTTTAATGAGGTTGAAACAGTAAAAGGAACTTTCCTCTATAAGCACTGATTCATTTTTTAACGAGGTTGACACAGTAAAAGGAACTTTCCTCTTTAACCACTTATTCATTTTTTAATGAGGTTGACACAGTAAAATGAACTTTCCTCTTAAGTGACCTTGTCATGGCTTCCAATTGGAAGAAACACATGTCAAGGGACACTCCTCGATCATGGCTTCCAAAAGTTCTTCATCATATGGAAGAAAAATTATATGGAAGGAACACATGTCAAGGGACTCAAAAGGGATAGGAACATCGCATTCAAATAATCCCATAGAGTTTTCCATGTCAATTACCAGATCTAAGTCAAAGGAAGTCGAGCAAACAGTGAGAGGTTCGCTTGCATCGGTAACTGAAAACATGGGACTGGTTGCCACATAATTAACCCATGGTAGGGTAGATACCACTTTAGTATAGGGAACATTTAGGGGTGTCAGATTATTGGCAGTCGAATCAAGACTAGTTAATGAAAGTTGGTCAACAGTCACAATGTTTCCATTGTGAGGGAAAGACATCACGCGAAAGAGTGTCGATACGACAAATTTCATTGCATAGACATAGTCTCGCCCAAGGAGTAAATTGAAATCCAAGGGGTCTCAAACTACTATAAAATCAATACAGACAGTTTTACCTTCCAAGGTAATAGGAAACTTAGGAAGGATCCTTAAAGGTTCACTAATGGTTCTGTTAAAAGCTGACAGATTCTGTGTAATAGGCACAAGCTGAGGGGAACCCAAATCTTTCCAAGCATTTGAGGATAAAATAATAACAGAAGCACCTTCATCTACATGTGTGTGGTGTACATTCTTACCACAAGCCTTCACAATGATTTGGAAAGGGATGGAGGAAGGAAGACGAGGTTCTGCCAGTCTATTCCAATCAAAGGAAAAGACCTCGGTACTTGGAGGGGGTTCTGTAGGAACAGGTGAAATGCCCCCTGGCGTAGTAGAATCTGATGTAACAAGAAGAACCTGAGTGGTATGAATTTCACTCTCTACAAGGAGAGTGGGATCAACCGAATGTGAAATTGAGTCGACCACTTGATCAACTAATGAATCATCAACCTGAATGATATCAGTTTCACTCTTTAATGGAAGAGTGGTATTGACTATACTTGGAATAAGATCAATCATTTCTTCAGTTGACGGTAGGTTGGGAGAAAGTTGACGATAACCGATTGGAAGTTTTTGCTGTGGAACATTAAGGTTTTCCAACAATTTTGAGGTTTCATCCATGTGAGGGAAAATGTGAGTTTGATGACTCCCTTTGTATAACCTACAAGGAAACCTAACTTTACCCTTTTTCCCAAGAACCTGAAAATCACTGGTTGATGGATCAACAGTAATTTGATGGCATTTTTCTGACCATACTTCCAACACCTTAGGAATACCAGGACAATTGATAAGGAAGTGGTCACCCTTACAAATCTTGCAAGGGAATTCGGGTTTACGATGCATGTTGGAGGTTTCCTCAACACTACTAACACTTACAGCCATGGTTGACTGGTTGACTTCCTTCTTATCTTGCTTCTTCTTCTTCTTCCCTTTCTTCTTCTTCTTAGCCACTTGGTTACTAGTGTCAAGGCTTTTACCAAGTGAAGAGGAAGAAAGGGAGGAAGAAATATTCGGCGAAGAAGGTAAAGGGTCAACATGAGGTTGGTGATGTTGAGATTGTGAGCTCTATTGAGGTGAAGCATCTGGTTGAGGTGGAACAATTGGAGTATTCAGGGCCAACGAAGTTGAGAATAACCATACCGGTAAACCTATTGTAAATCCAGGTAATGACAATGTAGCCATATAAGGAGGACCAACATTTCCAAAGCAAGGAAAAGTACTAGGATTCTCATTAAGAGGGGTTCCTTGGTTGGTAAATTCCAGAACAATTGCCATTAGATTCAACTTCAGTGAATTTTATTAACAATTCAAAAATAAAATTAACAATTCACAATTCACACCTAAACAATTAAAATTCACAATTCACACCTATGGTCTCTAAAAAGTAAAAACAAAAAAATGAACATGTGCTAACAAATCTAGGAGTCAAACCACACACAAACAGTAGATTCCCACACTAAAAACACTAGTTGGTGATGAAATCCAACATCGTAGAATTTTAATGCAGAAATGACAGTTGGAGTAGTTACCCCGAAACCCTGCTTAATGAAACACATCAGTGCAAGTTTCTCCACTTAAACCATCTCGAGTGAAGATAACCCTCTGGAGAGTCCAAGTGAGTCTAGTCGACGTCTACTGCAGGTACAATGGGACCTTCCCTCCACCGTCACCTTGGGAAATAATCTTAAATATTATAGCCACTAAGGTCACCAATCAGAACACATATACCTGGGGGAACAGTCTACAATCTGATATACACGCAAGGGCAGAGTAAAAAGCTCAATCCCCTTGAAGGCTCCTTGACATAATCCAAGGTTTACCGACAAGTGACCCCAGGCTCCTCGACAATGGTCTATCCGAGGTTTACCATTTTTAATACATGCACATCTTCTATCGTTCCCAATGAGATAGATATGATTACCTCACTAGTTCGGATATGATCTCGTGCTTGAATCCTTTAGGAGGAGCTTCCCAGAGCATACATGCAACAATTGGAATTTTTCCTACTACAAGATGCTACTGTTTGTTTAGTTGCTTTGGAAAGTTAACTACAACCTATTCCAAAGCACTAATCCTGAGCTAGATTGGTGGAAAGAGCCCTAAAAATTTAAAAATTACTAGATGAATTTTATTAAGCGCTGTATTATTTGGGCTATTATTACTCAAAGTGTAAATGGATATGAAACCAATGGTGTTATGACCTAACCCAAAACTAAATGCAATCGAATATGATAATGTAATATTTTCAATTCGATGAATCCTAACTAAAGTAAGGAAAGAGTTTCCATTCACTTCCAACAATGCAAAAATTGATCAATAAGAGAAAATATAACAAATTCTCTAATGCACTAATTTCATCAAGAAAAACTAATGCTAATAAATTCCAAATTTTCTTATTTTTATGTTTTTAAAACAAGCATAAAAACATGTAAATTCAAATCAAAGAAACTGATCTAAATCTACGATTCATTTTTCTAGAATTTAAACTATGCAGTTGTAATCTATGCACAATTCACATGAAAACTATGAAAATGTAATCTATGCACATTTTTCATTCATATCTGAAAATGAGAATTCTAATTATGAAAATGTGATCTATGCAAGAGAATTATCAAACACAAGATGATTCTAATGTAATCTAAGAACCAATCAAGTGTAAGTAAAGAAAATTGGGTGAGAGTTCTAAAGATCAAAAAATAAAAACACTCAAAGGCGATTAACACTCAAACACAAAAACAAAAGCAAAAAGATGCAAAATTGTTAAGATACTGAGAAAAAAATTGAAGTAATGGCCAAAGAAAATCAAATTAAGAATTCATCCAAAAAGGAAACTCAAAACAACCAATTAACTTAACGAAGACTGATGAGATTGTAAAATTGCTGAAAAGAAATTCACACAAGGATTTTGACAGTCAAGACAAGTCTGGGCAAATACAGAGAATCATGTAAGCTGGTTCCCGAAAAGAGAATCTTAAAATTTTCAAAAATTTTCTTGGGTCCACAGGTTTAAGTATAAAAAGGTGCGGTACCGCACTGTTTACACAGAGAAACTGCAGAGGTTACCACACTGTTTTCAAAGAAAAAGTGCGGAGACCAAAAAAATAAAGAAAAATAAAAAATTCTAAAGTAATTTTTAGGGATTCTACCGAAATAATTGCCCAACCCAGTGTAGACTAATCAAAATCAGAAAAATAATTTCATAAGTCAAATTCAAAGATAAAAACAAAACTAAGTTCAAACAAAATTCCCCAATGGAGTCACCATTTTCTTAGGCGGATAAATTGTTCTTGCAGACAAGAAGGATCTCCCTAGTATCACAAGGATAGATAGAAACAAACAGGACAAATTTAAACTACTTTCTCTAGATTATGTATGATTTAGAATTTTCTATGATGAAGAAAATACCTACCTGTGATCCAATGCTAGTTGTATTCTTCTTTCCATCGCTCCAAAGAAGTCACCTCTTAAGACCTGCAATCAAAGACATGGAAGAGAATCAAAAGCACCTGCACAATATACTAGTTCATAAATCATTAATCTATCTTAATGATCAAGGAATTTAAGAAATAAGTCATTCAAGTAAAAAAATAAACAAATTATTGAGAAAATAGGATCCATTTGTATTATCTTTAAATAAAAGAAGGAGTCTTACAACCGCGTTTGCCTTGATGTCATACAGGTCCTTCCGAGGTCTATAACAAGCGTTTTTCTTTGGTCTGACAAGCCCTTCCACTCTTTGAACCAGCCTAAATACGAGTATGTAATCGTTCTCGCACGGATAATGGCTAGCAAAAGGAGTATGTTTCTTCAACAATTCTCTTCTCTAATGTAGTATGAAGTACAAAGCAAGTACCTTTTTACATATCAGTATCTACCCTTGAGACTGAACCATGGCTTCAATTTATAGGAGAAGGAAAGTGGTTAGAGCTCCAAAATGGAAGGGATAAAGTCCTCTTATCAAGGGATTAAGTTCCAAAGACCAAGGAATAGGATCATTTTATGAAGGGATGAATGTTCATAAATGGAGGGAGTAGAGGCTTCGAATGGATAACACCTTCTAGAAGCTTCCAGTTAGGAGAATATTCGATTAGCTGGGCTTCTAGAACTTACTTTTTCACTCATTTTACCTTTTACAGGGGTCCACAGTTTTAATGAACAGAACGTGCAGTAGGTACCACAAATTTTCTTTACAAAAGGTGCAGTACCGTAGGTAATGGCTAGGAAAAGTGTGGAACTAGGGTTTTTATGATTTTTATGAGCTTTTCTCCAAATCCAAGACTTGAATTAGGAACTTTATGGTTTTAGGCCTCTAAGGGAGCATTATATAGGTAATGATGAACCCATATAGACAGTAAAATTTCATGGTGAGAAAATAATGTGTAATAGGCTTGTGTTTCCTAGATTGGTTGTCTTTTTCCTGAAGATTTTGTACACATTTCCTGCTATAATGTCTAATATAATGGCTTCATGATCTGCTCTCATTTGATGTGTTGATATTTCACTAAAATTTCCAGTTATATGTTCTACATTTCTCTTTTTCCTAGTTTGGAATATTACAATGGTATCAGAGCATAATCTTGGTTCAACATGTGTAGTACAATGACTATCTCATCTGAAGAAGAAGATCCTCTCACAAAAAGGGGGAAGCAATATATTAATAGAAACCAGGGATATGATTATACAGACCCCAAAGGAGAGAAAGGAAAAACTACAATATAAGGAGAGATGTATGAAAAGGATTTTCCAAAGCTTATTCTCAAAACCATGCATGATATTGGCCGAGAAATCAAGGAGATGAGGATGGAGAGACATAAAGAATCCCCTAGAGGGTTTCTACATGGAGAAAGCTCCTGCATTTCACATCACTGGTATGATTAACCAATGAATCAACAATTTTCCCAACGCTCCACTATGCCTACATTCCTAGCACTAGGAAATGCAGGTGGAGGACCCCAAGAACAAGAGACTCTTGAAGACTATTTTCTAGAGTATGAGTCTCAATCTTAGAGGTTCAAAGATAATTTGAAATTTCAGAAGTTTTATCAGATCAAGGACAATAGGAGACCTCAAAACAAAAATATAAATGGAGGGTACATGTAGAACAATGATCTACAACGTACTATGGTAGATTTTTTCTTCCCGCTTTTGATGGGTCATCCAAATGCACAACCAAGTCTTGGGTGGAGAAACTAGGCATCTATTTTCAGTTGAACCAAGTACGGGAGATTGAATCCATTAAGATAGTAGCACTACACCTTGAAGGTGAGGAACGTGATTGGTGGTTTCATGGTATTTATACATTGGGGCATGAAAATATGACTTCATATTCAGAGTTCACCTGAAGGTTAGTAGAGAGGTTTGATCAAAGAGATCCAGAGGGATGTTTTATTGAGCTAGCCAAGATCAAGCAGTCAGGTAGTCCAAAGACCTATATCTCTGGATTTCTAAAACTTTCTATCATGGTTCTAGATTTATCTTCATCTAGGAGGGTTTATATGTTTATTTATGGGATAACAGAGCCTCTACATGGGTTGGTCAAATCTACTAAACTAGCTACACTCGAAGATGCTATTGAGAGGGCTAGAGATTTACATGATGCTTTTCGAAAAGAAAGAGCTCCATTTCAAAAAATTCCACCCTTTCAGTCAAAGGGGAAATATGTGAAGGTTCTTCCTCCAAAGGAGAACCAGAACAAAGGGCATATTAGTGATGATGTCTGAAGAGACTAGAGGAGAAGGAAGCTTTGCTTCACATGCCAAGAACCATGGGCATCGGGGCATCAGTGTGCTACAGGGAGGGAACACTATATAGAGGTATTATCTGATATTGAGGAGGAGGAAGAAGAGGAGCGATCAGGATATAAAAGTGCTGTGATAGCAGGGGAGGATCCACCACCACCAGGAGGTGGGAATGGGGTATTTTCTCTAGTTGGAGGGGCCCTTGCATCTTTGCAGGGAGTACCCAAGTATCTGAATTTCAGAGTCCGAGGTACCATTCAGGAGAAGAGGGTATCAATGTTGATTGAGAGTGGGTCTACCCACAATTTTGTTGATGCTTAGTTAGTACAAAGGAGAGAAATACCCATTGATGGGTTTAAGGGACTATTAGTGTTGGTTCCAGGATCCCGAACCATGCAGTGTATGAAGTATGTTATGGCATTTTCAGTGACTTTGGGGACATTTAATTCGACTGATCACTTATTTTTGGTTGACATTCCTAACACCAATGTAATATTGGGTGTGGTCACCATAGATTTGGAGAATTTTCAGATGGAATGGGTAGATAAGAAGAGTGGTAAAAATCATAGAATCAGGGGCATGCACACTTATGCACCTCAAACAACCTCTGCACATAAGATGGAGCTTGATTTGTGCAGTGGGAGCAAGGAAACTTCAGTCCACTCAGATATGCAGTTCACTCTGAACCATGATGTTGTATTTTTTGGAGGCATTCCACCAGAAAGGTCCCCGAACAGGGAGTTAGCTAAAGGGTTATCACAACTAGTTGCACCATTGATAGACCTGGCTAAGATGGGAGCCTTGGGTGAGTCTAGCACAACGCAGAGAGTCTTTTGTAGGCTCAAGGAGGAGATGGATATTCTCCTAGTATCGGTATTACCAACTCTCACCAAGAATCTTGTGCTGAGAGGAGATGTTTCAGGAGTGGATGATGGCACAATCATGGTGCAAAGGGGCTACTCCATAGCTTTTGAGAGTCAGAAGATACTTCCACATAGGAAGGAGTCTTCCATATATGGTGGAGGGTTTTTGGAATTCATGCATACATTGACCAAACTTAGGAAGTTTTGGATGGGCAATAACTTCCGAGTGAAGAATAACCTCCATAAATTTCAACCCCTACTTGAGCAAAAGAAACTGCAAGGGAGGAAACAAAAGGAGGAGAGAATTATTTCGGCATATGGCTTTGGCATTGAGCATGTCAAAGAGGGGAGTAGTAAGATGACAGGTGCCTTTTCACAAAGGCCAACAATGCTGTCATTGTTGAGTATAGATCCATATTTGGAGTCCCAGTTATTGGTGGAGTATTCCATGAATCACTTCACATGTGAAGTGCTTGATGGATAGGTGACAGATGAGGGGTATAAGGTGATGGGTGGAGTCATCTATTACCAGGATCAAATATTTTTTACTAGAGACTCTCAGCTCAAGAAGAATATTCTACATACAGAACATAACTCACTCCTTTCCGATCACCAAGATTTCATTGGGACCTATCAGGCCATTGGGGAGATATTCTCATCGGAGGGTCTCAAGGAGGATGTGCTTCAACATATCAGGATATTTATGGTTTTATTGAGAATGAGGAGGAAAGAAATCACCCTGGAAGGTTTTTACAACCACTTCCCTTTCTGGTAGAGAGATGGAAAAGCTCATATATGGACCTCTTCACCAGGTTACCAACGGTACATGGTAAGGGTTGTGTCTTTGTACTTATTGATCAACTAACAAATTATTTTCATTCCTTTGCCATTGATTAACAATGCATTCCTCCACAAGAGGGAAAACCTCTCTTTATACTTCATTGTTTTCTTGGGGCCACAATCAGTGATGGGGATGGCCACTCCCTAGGAGGCTTTCGGGAGATGATACCTTATTCGGGGTGTGCTCAGTTGACACCAAACATCACTACCCCTAGGTTGAGGAGGAGATAGGGGCAACAAGCAAGGGGATGAGAAGCTACTTTTCACATTGTGTTCAGGGGTAGCAAGGAGCAGAACTACGCTGGCTCCACTTGAGGGACTATTATCACCCCCCAATATTTCATATTGCAGTAAGTGCATATCTAATTTTGATTCCATATGTTGATGATTTTTTTATCATTGTTGTTGGAATGGTTGGAGGAATGACACATGGATTGGAGCTGTTCATTAGGAGTAAGATCTCCAACATTTCTCATGTCCCATGCTTCAATGGGGACATTAGACAACATATATTTTCCACCATGGATCTCTTACTTCCTTATGATGTGAGCAATTTGGCTAACATGGAAACTCCGGGGGAGCAACTAAGGGGCAAATTGATGGGAGAACATCTGATTCAGTGGAGGGGATTATCGGATGTGGATGCCACCAGGGAAGGAGAGGAGGTTTTGCAGTAGTCTTCCTTACAGTTGCTTGAGGATAAGAGACATTTTGGAGGGGAGGATTGTAATACCCCTAATTAGCTTTCAGCTAGTTGGAATATTAAAATTTTCTTTTGTCATTTAGATAAATGAATAAGAGGGTAGGGAGACCCATAAATTTGCTTAGTAGGAAAAAACCACTTTTAATGTGAATGTGGATCATCTTAGAAGGTCAATAAATCACCCTTATGTGTGAATAGATGTTGAAGCATGTGGATGGGGTCAAGTTTGACCAAATCAATAGTGCTGGTATGGAGGTTGTGGAGATTTATTGAGAGACATCACAGTGTTAGTGGAAGGGAGTCTCCATGAGAGTAGTATCTCTAATCTGTGGGTCAAAGGGTGAGGAAGCTCAAAAATCATATAAGGAAGGGGATGGAAGCCACATAAGGATTATAAATATTGTTTATGTCTTGGTCTTTTATGACTTTCTGCACACTTCAGCTATTTAGTGGAATCTGCTGTGTTGTTTAGGACAAGGGCGTTTCCGAGTGGAAATCCCACCCTAATCCTCGGGGGACTTCGAGTGCCCACTCAGGAGAGGTTCATTGAGCCCCATTTCTACCATACGACATCAAGCCAAGCTTCATCCATTATCCATAGCGTACTCTCGTTCAATATTGTGTTATTTTGTAGGGCAATAGCAGTGGCAGGTTGATAGACCCAGTTTATGAGCTTCTTTTCCAGTGAGGGGAGCAACGCTTCATCCAAGAGGCTAGCAAGGAGATTCCTTGAGCATTATTTCACCATCCGGCATTAGGAAAAGTTTTTTTCATCATCTACGATGCAGTCTCCTTTAAAAACTCTATGATTTTTTATGGAAGTTGCAGTGGGGGGCTTAGTTCCCAAGTTTGTGAGTTAGATTCCCCGTGAGGGGAGCAACCCTTCATCCGGGAGATCTATTGGAGGAGTATCAGAAATTTCTATATCACATTAGCCACCTCCCAATAGTTATCCAGTTGCAGAGCATTGTTCGGCCCTAGGGCTACATTTTGGCACTTTTTTATTTTGTGTATTTCAAGAAACCTTTTCTGGGTTGTCTTGGAATAATGATGGAAAGCCTAGATCCCCAATCCTGACATTTTCTGAGCACTATATATCAGAAAATCCATGTACTTTCATTTACAATAGTAGCTATCCCCAGCAAAAACTGTGTCATCTTAGCCTCTGGCATTCTTATATAGCAGTTGTTCTTCATGTTTTATGTACTCGGTTCTTGGAGGCTTGTTTTTCCTAGCTTGGGTGTATTTTTCCTCAAGATTTTGTACACATTTACTGCTATAATGTATAATATAATGGCTTCATGAGCATCTCTCATTTGATGTGTTGATATTTCATTGCAATTTCCAGTTATATGTTCTACATTCTTGTTTTTCCTAATTTGGAATATTACATCATCACTGATAGTAACAACCTCACATGGTGGATAAAAATAAAAATTATAGAGAAGGATATGCTGTTAAACTATTGCTCAAGGAATTACTTACAAGACAGAGGAATGGGATGATGGAAGCCTTTACAAAATCTTATTGGATGGTGAGAATGTACAAAGAAAAGTCACCAGATATGTACAAGGTGAATCGACAAGCGAACTATCTTAGTAAGATTATGGGTCAACCACAAAAAACCCTTTCCACCAAAGTCCATTTGTTAGGTTGCATACTGTCAGCATCAGAGTTGGACCACAAGAATTATCAGGTATGTCTATCCTCAGATCTTAATTCTTAATGGTTTGGTTCAACCACAAAAAAACCTTGCCATTGAAGTCCATTTTCTAGGTTGCACACTGTTATCATCACATTTGGCCAAAAAGCATTACATGGTATCTCTGTCCTCTAATATTCATTCATAATGGTTAAATGTCATCTACAAACCCACGGTTCTAGGTCATCCACGCAAAACCCTTGTATTCAATAACAGTTGGTTTTGGGTCATCCAAAACCCACATTTATGCTCCTATTCAATAAAGGCTTCTCTATATCGAACTTTATGCAAGAGGGACCATTTCTTATTAAGGGGGGAGGATTGATCTAGGTGGAAAATAATTATCGCGGTTAATGATTTTTTTTTTCAATGGTTATAAAACCATGTATAATGGATGATAATAAACAAAATAAATCATAATATTAAAGTGAGAGTCTAATGGCATGATGATTTCAATTTTACCATTGTAATTATGATACTCACCCATGGTATTCACCCCACGGTTTTTGTAAACCATGGTATTTACCCATGCTGAAATAGTTTATTATATTTTCCCATGGTATTCACCTATGGGTTTTGAAAACCATGTGTTATGCATAGTTTTCATGATTGTGGATAAAGATGAATTCCCTATATCTAGTGCTCTGATATAGAAAAATAGAAGACAAAAATCATGAAGTTTTCCTTAGAGAAATTAGAGTATGGGAAAGAAGCCTACCTAGATCTGTAGCAATCCTTCCTTTCCTCCTTGCTTTTAAGCTCCAATTCTAGATCCGAGTGCTATAATTAGAGCTTACGCATATCACTAAAAAAAACAAAGGATCCGCAACATCCACATATCATAATCTATTATCTCTATTCAATGAATCAATATGGCATTGAAATACATGAGTGCAAACATAATACAACAAGTATAGGAAAACAATATATTATTTGTATTAACAAATATAGGAGAGAGTTTACAACCATAAGAGTAGTTGAATTTGTAGGTGCCTCCCCAAGTTGACCTGTACTTCATCTTAACAAAGCACACCTCAACATCAACACTAATGCATGAATATGATAACTCTTTTAGGTCCAAAGTAGCATCTTGAGGGAACTAACAGTCTCCAAAATCCAACCCAAACTTTATAGGAGGAATTAAATTTATAAGATGAGTGTGATAGTCTAGGATTTACCATTATGGGCTTGAGATCAACATATTATGGGAGGAGGAGCTAAAGAGATAAGACATAAGGTCTCCAAGATAGGATCAGATAGAAATTCAAGCTCTTTATCCATGGTAACGAGTTAAAACTACCTTGGAATATTATGATAGAGGAAGCTTCATAGATATTATTTTATTTTCCCGAATTTATAGAATCAATGCCCCTGTAGAAGGGAGAAACATGTGCTGACTAGCGCTAGTGAAAAGGCATGCAACATGCGTTGAAAAGAGGTGACCAAGCATGCAATGTACGCTGGGGGTATAAACATTGTTTTGGAGCTATTTATCCCAGAAACTTAGAATATTTGGAGAAGTGATTCTTATGGATTTATGAAGGGGTTATGACAAAACATTCAAGGATTTTGATTGATCCAGTTTCCAGGCCTATTGACTAGATGTGATAAAATGGCTTGTACCAGATTGTGTCCCAAAGTAGAAAGTCAGAAGGAGTAGTTGATGGATGAAGTGATTTACCTTGTTACAAGTCCAGATTAGAATAATAGGTCAAGATCATCATCCTTTACAATAAATTTTCATCATGATATAATTATTGAGGGAGGCATAACCATGTTCAACATATAAGCCAATATTATATGTACAATGATAAAATAGTCCCGTCCATTGATTATAGAGTGTGGACCCATGCTTGGATGATAGTCTTGATGATCATAGCCATCATACTTTGTAATATTGTATTAATCATAAAATTATAGCATGGATGGATGAAACTAGATTCAGAGTCTTCTATCTTGTTCACTTGATTTCTTAATGAATGACTCTAACCATTCACATAATTCAGTTTAAGTCGAACATAGTATATGCCATCTGATTATCGACCAATAATTTAAGTTGTTAAATGACACGAAATAAACCATTGATGAAGTTAGTGGATCTCAAGATACCATAGTACAATCTATGTGGTGTGAATAAAGGAGCTAAAGTCAAATAATACATAGAATCTTCTGGATGAATTCCAATGATGAGGACCTATCACCGAAAGAGAAGAAAATTCCATTGATGCATGAAAGTTCCAAGGCACAAAATGGAGTTTCTAAGTCAACCTATTGGATAATGAGATGATTTTGATAGGAAGTTCCCATCGTAGGAGGGCCTTGATGTATCCCCCATCAACAACACAAAACAAGTATCAAGATTTGACATAGAATGATGTTGATGAAGAGATGGCTCAGGAGTGGCAGACATGAAATAAGGCTTACGAGTATTGTAACATATATAAACTAAAGGAATTATCTTAAACATATTAACGAAACTTTATGGAGTTGACAAAATTGACCCAAAACCAATTATGGAGGCTTTTGATATCGTGTGATGAACCAAAGAGGTAAGAATATTTCCCAACCCAAAAGTCACAAAGATGAAGTGAAAGAGTGTCATGTTCAAGAGCGACTCAGTGCCAATAATAGATCAAATAACTAATTTTCCCAATTTCCCTAACCATTTATGGTTAGTACCTCTTTATTTTTGAAAATATTGAGGGGGATAACATATGATTAGTCTATAATTTCATCCTTCGGATGAATCCCTCTAAGTATTCTTAATGAAAATTGAGAAGGAGAGGTTTTATATCATCATGTTCGATGAGTGCAACGTTGTTTGATGCTTTTAAAAGTCCGGCAGAGGTGTAACTAAAATTATTTTTCATGTTTAGAGAGTTTGAAGAAGAGTGGAAAAAAAAACTCCAAAGGTGCCTTTTCATAAAATTTTCTCTTGAGTCTGAAAAGGAAGAAAATGATACTAAGGAGAACCTCTTAGCCATGTTCGACTAAGGTACTACTTTTTCGTAAATATTCGATCCCAGCCTTAAAAAGGGCTAAACTTATATTGGGAAGATGTGTTTTCATTTACTTTAATGAGTCTAAAAAGACAAGTGCCCGACAACATTTTCATGTTTAGGAGGTCTGAAAAGAGTTGAAAGATGACTCGAGGGGGTTCCTTTTTCATGAATTTATAGACCCTGAAAAAGATAAAAGTATGATCCTTCATCAAAATGACCTATTTTCAACTCAAAAATGTCATAAAATCCTTTAAACAAATTTCAACATGCTCATAACATCACACAAATATTAAAAAGATACATGATATATGGTAAAATTAGGTCAAAATTAGGTCAAGATAATAAAATATAATTAAATCATAATTAAATTGACCATAAATAGGCAAAAAGTAGATTAATTTTTATCATTTTCATTTTACCTCTTTATGAGTGAGGTCTCAGTGCTTTTTTTCAGCAAACTTTAGCAACTAATTGCGGCCAATCTAGTGGACCATTCCTAGTGTCGTCAGTTCCAGGTAAAGTTTAGAGGAATGAGAAAATAAAATAAAATAAAATTAAAAAAAAAACGTAAAGTTTAGAGGAATGAAATTTCAAAACCCAACAACGAAATGGTTTTGGATAACTTAAGTGGAATATATGCTTACCCTTATGGGAGACAGAGTCCCAAAAGATCATGAAAGAAAATGAAAAATGCCAGGGCAACGTTGCCTTCTTGCATATATTCAATCTGCGTAAACCTCTAATACATCATTTTCAAGCTAAGGTTGTGTGGACCAAGCCGAGTTGCAGAGTCGAAGACAAAAATTACAAAATGAAGAATGACAAAGCAAGTTAGGGTTGGATAGTCGTAAATCCATTCATAAAATATGAATTGATCCAAACCGTCCACGTGGATTACATAAAAGGGAGAAGACGAGAGACCATGTGAAGGCCGTAAATATAAACGTATAGGCAATAAAGAAATCTGAGATGATAAATGCAAATCCCAGTACGAAATACAAAACGTAAATCCCAAAATAAACATCTGGTATACAATTTCATCAAATATTAATACATGATAGGAATAGCATTAAATAGGTATTTAATAAATGTTGAGTCACAAAAACCAAATCCATGTCATAAAATATAATTCGAATAGTGAGCGAATCAACTATAGTGGTTGATACATATAATGTTGAGATATATAAATGAGAGTTGAAGCATATAAATCTCTTATATATTCATGACTAAGGATTATTGAAATTCGAATTAATTGCACAAAGAATATAAACCAAAGTTTACGAAAGTGGAGTTCATATTCCATTAATGGTATAGTATATTAGGATAAGGAGAAGAACTCCTTGGAATAGGTTAAACATACCTTCGGAATTAGGAACACAAGCATTATAATAAATTAAAATTATAATAATATACTTAAGGTAGAATAAATGTAATAGTGAGGAATTACTATTACAATATTTATTCACAGTTAAGGTTATAAGGAGGGTAAGATGGACCTCACTTATATTATGAGAATGATAATATAGAAATCGGTCAAGTAGAAGTGGTTCAAAAAATATATGACCTTGTATTCATAACATACAAAAATTATAAAAAGAGATTCGTTTAAGCCTGACGAAATAATAACGAAATTCGTCAAACTTATAGAAATTTGTGGACGCAAAGTAAGCAGTTATACTATAAATAGAAAAAATAATTGTGGTAAGTGGAGTTGTTACAAATCTTCACATTAACCTTATACCTTCACCTAAGAACATCATAGTTATAATAGGTTATGGGCATATTTTGTAAATAAGTATTTAGTGTTGCACATTTATTGAAGACAATTTTGATTTTGAAAAAAGTCAATATTTTAATAGTAAGAATTTGAATATTATTGTTATTATTAATTTATTACTCTATTATTTTAAATTTATTTATTATTTTATATAATAATAAATATTTACAAGTTTTTTTTAGTGATTTAAAATATTTTCAATCAATTATGAAGAAATATTTCGGTAATAATCACATTGCAATGAACAAAGTTGATGCGTTTCTAACCAACCATTGTGGTTCATCATCAGAAGCCAGAGATCATTTAATATTTTCAATCAATAAAATTTTATTAATAATTATAAACATAAATCAATTTAGGTCTATCTTAACTTATAATCTACCAAACGATTAGAGAGATAAAATCATTTTTGAGTTTAAAATAGGTTTGTATCTCAAGAAATGTCATCAATTTTTTCACTGAGTAAATCCATATTTGAGATAAACTTGGATCAGCATATAAAATTAATATGTAAACTCATTTTGAAATAAGAAAACTTCAATAAATTTCTACATCTTAAAACATTTTTTTATTATTCTTTAAATAAATCAATAGTATATTTTATCTTTATTATTTGTTTGTTGAAAATTCCATTTTATTAGTAATATCATTTATATCAAATTTATGTATTGTTTTTTTATTTTAACTAACTTTTAATATTAATTTAAAAATTATATATTAAAATTGAAAAATAAATATGATAAAGTTAAAAATGAAAATTATTTTATTTCAATATATTTAGAAAATTATATAAACATTAAAAATTAACAAAATAAAAAATTTAAAAATAGTAATGAATACAAATACGCACTACCAAAATATATATGATATTATGCAAAATTCCTTTGTCAAAAAAAAGATCTAGGCAGCTTAGTCTTACACTCCAATGGAGTAGAGTGGGCAGGGCACTAGTTAAAATGCTATACAAAAATCCTTTACAAAGAAACAAAAATATCAACCCTTGTGTTTCATGTGTGTGAGATTACGCTATGGCAGTGTGAAAGCAGTCGGTGTAGTTCAACGTTAGTTATAGTTGACATTCGATTTTTATGTAGCTTTGGGTTCCCAATTTTTGGGAATAACGTTGTTTGAAGTGAGCGTTATCTTAGTCATTTTAATAGAGAAAGGAGGCTCGAGAGGGTTAGAGCCATTCAAAACCGATTTTACACCCCATTTAGGTTCCATCGCTAAAAAAAAAAGGAGAAGACGATACGAAACTGTCTTATAATGGATCATATATACAGAAAATATGAATCCTAATTATTATATAATTATAATGTATCTTCCTTATTCCATTTCGAATTAACTAAGAAATAGGAAACGAGTTGAAGGTCTTCTAATGCAGTTATGAAGGTGGCAATGCGAATCAGTGATGAAACTGTTATAAGGTTGGGTCAGCTCATCATCAATTTGAGTAAGAAAAGGATTGAATTGCAAAAGGGAAAAAACAAGGAAGTTGGTGGTCTCATAGACTATTTTTAGTCTCGTGGACATTAAAATATCATTCATTCATATAGGGTGTTGTGAAACACTAAAGGTCCCCAATTTGAACTTCGGAAACGTAAGGTATCATTATTTATTTTCGAGCTTCTAATCGACCATTATTTTATATATATATGCATGGGGTATTATTATTTATTTTCAAGCCTCGAATCGACCATTATATATATATATATATATATATATATATAAACTAGTTCAGAAAATTATTTGAGAGGAGATTTACATGGGTGGGAAACACCACTATACCAAGTCATTAAATCTTTTCTATACATGAAAATAATATATATATATTGATACTATCAAAATATCAACTTAGGCGTTCTAATAATGTATAGTAATATATTAGGATGTATAAAAATAGTCTTTCTTTTGATATATTATTTTTAGGATTTATAATATTAGTCGTGGGTTTTAATATTAATTTTTTAGGTTTATAATCTCTTGGTTTTATCATATTAACTTTAGGCTTTTTATTAGTAGGTTTTAATATTAAGCTTAAAGTTTATAATATTTATTTATTGGGTTTGTAATCTACTCAGTTTATTAATACCTTGAGTTTTTAATATTAATATGTTGAGTTTGTTGATCATTCGGGTTTATAATATTAACACTCCCTAATATTATAAACCCTAAGATTATAAACCATATATATATATATATATTGGGACTTAATATTATAAACTCAAGGGAATATTGATATTATAAACCCAATAAATTATTAAATCCATGGGACTAATGATATTATAAATTCGAGAGATTAACAACCCAAGGGAATAATATTAAACCCTAGGATTTATATTATAAACCCAAAGGACTATAAACACTCGGATTAATATTATAAAGCCTATGATTATCAAACCAATGATTGATAATATAATAATCCAAGAGACTATAATATAATAAAAGAAGGTTTTTTTAATATTAATACTTTGGGTTTATTAATTGCAAGGGTTTATATTATTGATCCCTTGGGTTTATCCCAAAGATTTTTACTATTAATATCAATCATTTCAGTTTATAATATTAATACTTTGGGTTTATTAATTGCAAGGGTATATGTTATTGATCCCTTGAGTTTATTAATCTCGTGGGTAATTTATATTAATCTCTTCATACACTACATCACAATTTATTTGATGTTGCATTGTGACATTGAATAAATTAGGGTTTGATATTGTGGTTTATAATATTGAGTTTAAGATTTAATATCAAAGTTAATAATCATATTAAGGATAATGATCATTAAGGATTATAAAATTTGTTTTATAACATTCAGTTTAAAATATTTGATTTCTAACATTTTGTTTAAATTATTAAGTTTATATTATTTGTATTTAAAAATGGGTCTAAAATATTTGGTCTATAACATTCGGTTTATAACATTGAGTTTATAATATTAATCTGAACGTTTTATAATATTAATATTAGGTTTTATAATCCAAGGGTGTAATGCTGGATTGGTACAAAAATTATCTCAATTCGATAATCAATCTCATAATGTTTGTCATGATGTTACGTTACTTTACAATTTATTCAATGTCACAATGAGACATTACAAAATTTGGGGTTTAATTTTAGGTTTTATAATATACAGGTTTGTAATTGGAGTTTATACTACTGTGTTTAATATAGGGTTTATAACATTAGGAATAAATATTGGGTTTATAATATTGTGTTTAGTATCAAGTCTTGAAATGATGGATTTTTCATCTATCCAACGTCATAGTGTGATAAGCATTATCATGGTAATCATTGTCAAAATGATACATTACATTGTAATTTAATCAATGTCACATTGCAACAATGAATAAATTAGATTTTAATGTTTTGGTTTATAATATTGCGTTTGGGGTTTAAGGTTTACTATGGTTTATAATATTTAACTTAGGATTTATAATATAAATGTTTGAAATCAAAGAGTTTATAATATTAATCTTAGGGTTTATAATCCCTTCGGTTAATAATAGGATTTATCATCCCTTGGGTTTATAATATTGTTCCCTCCAGTATATTAATCCTTAAGTTTATAATATTACTATTCCTTTAGGTTTATTAATTCGTTGGATTCATAATATCAATAACTTGTTGCAATTATTAATCTCTTGGATTTATAATATTAATCTTATGTTGAATATATTAATATTAGGTTAAACATATTAATATTAGTGTTTATAATATTAATCCTAAGGTCTCATATTAACTGTAGGTTTTATAATCCCTTGGGATTATAATATTAATCCTATGTTTTAATAATAATCCATTAGGTTTTTAAGCCCTTTTGTTTATAATATTAATATTAGTGTTTAATATTAATCCTAAGGTTTATAATATTATTTATATTGTTTAATATTAATCCTAATGTTTATAATATTATTTATAATATTTAATTTTAATCCTTGGGTTGATTAATCCCTTTGGTTTTAAATATTAATCATTTTGGTTTATAATATTCTTAATCTCTCGGGTGTTTAACAAAAAATAATCCCTCGAGTTTATTAATCCCTTAGGCTTAGAATATTTTGGTTTATAATATTGGGTTTGGGGTTTAAGGTTTACTATGGTTTATAATACTCATCTTGGGGTTTACAATATAAAGGTTTGAAATCAAATGGTTTATAATATTAATCTTAGAGTTTATAATCCCTTGAGTTTATAATATTATTCTCTTGTTTTTATTAATCCCTTGAGTTTATAATATTATTCTCTTGTTTTTATTAATCCCTTGAGTTTATAATAATATTATTCTCGGACACATAATATCAGTAAGTCGTTGCAATTATAAATCACTTGGATTTATAATACTAATCTTAGGTTCAATATATTAATCTTAGGGTTTATAATATTAATCATAATCTCTATTATTAATCCTCCAGTTTATAATCCGTTTGGCTTATAGTATTAATCCTTAGGTTTAATATTAATCCCTTTGGCTTATAATATTAATATTAGGGTTTAATAATTTTTTTCCCAGGAAAAAAGTCATAATTTTTCATTAATAATAAGAAAAATTACATGTTACATTTTACAATATATCCAGTAGTATACCCTGGACAAATTCCAATCTCCGAAGAGTCAAGTAGATGTCAGATAATGAGCTAATATAGAGTAAACACCTAAACCGATACTGATATATTGTAACACCCCCAATTTATGTGTTGAATTTTTAAAGTTAGACATTTGAACTTTAATCCTAAGGGGGTGGACCCCAAGGGATGAGTATGGTGTGAATGTATTTGCATATTTTATTTGAGGAAATAAATAAAATGGTTGTGCATTTTGACCAAAAAGAGAATTTGAGATCACTTGCCAAATCCATGAGGATGGATAAGGCAACAAATCCCCAAAAATCTTTCAAAAATCCTTGAAAGAAAATTATTTAGATTTGAGGAGAATCTAAATTTCCCCAATGAAGAGGAGTAGTTGGGAAGAGGTGAGAAAAAAGCTGGAAAAGCTGAGGAAAAGCTTAACGCAGCTTTAAAGAATCCCAAGATGGGAAGCCTAGGCTAAACAGGAAAGAAAGCATCCTGCTATTCTGGACGCAGAATTAGAAACATGCTTTGGGGAATTTTGAGCTTAAATAAGCTGCTCCTAATCAGATCAGGGGTTGATCTGTGCTAGGAGGTGATCTCTGCTCGGGGGTGAATCCTGGGAGATAAAGAGGATTCTAAGGTTGGGAGGTTGGTCATTTTGCAGATTTTGTGGTATGTTCTGAAATTCTTGTTACTATGTCTTATTACAGTATGAATTGGCTACATATAAAATTTAATTTTATGACAATGAGAAATTTTGGTACTACATTTAACAGAATCCATCTTAAGGTAATCACCTTTCAGATTCTGTCTAGTTGTAGACCAGCAAATCCATAGAGTAGAAGCCCCAGAATCTCTAAACCAAGGTCGGTTTAAATCTGAAGTTACTTGGCCTCTACAGATGATTAATTTTTGTTATGTTTCCTGTAGACACAATAATGATATGATATTCTTATGTGTATGCTAGAGAAACATTATAGTATCACTGAAATATATACATGGTATGTAGCAGAAAGGAAGAAAGCACGATATTAGATTTTAAATTGCAAATATGAGCATTCTAACACTTATAACATTTATAAACTGCATGTATGAGCATTCTAACAATTATAATGGTGCTGGAAAAAGAGTAATTATATTCTAGATGAGCATGCTATCATTTATATGGGAGTGGATTTCATATCTAAAATATATTCTTACTCCTTGACAAAACTGTAACATAGAAAAATAATTATCATAGCAAAGGATTGAATTGATAATTAAGGTTCTCTAGCCAAGCATTATTGAATACATAAAGGTGTACTTCAAAAGAAAAATAGAAATTATGAGTAAGGACTCTAGAATGTATTTTGTATTCTCATTACACCACAAAATAAATCTACATGTATCTTGAGCCTTTGAATCCATTACCATACCCAAGGATTTCATTTAGAGCTAAGCACCTTCATTCAAGCACAATTGAATACTCATATAGGCCTAACACCAACTATATATAAAAGTGAAATGGTATTAAAACATTTGAATGCGCATATGATCTTTACATCTACTTTTAAACTCTGATATATAAGCGAATTAAAAACGAAGGCATAACCCCAACCTAGGGTCATGATAAAGATATTGGTTTGAAAATAAAATAACAAATAAATAACCTTGATGGCGCTGAGAGCTAGACAATAGCTCGTTCGACCTTAGGGTTAATATTTGTATATAAATAAGGCCAAGGTCAAACAAGAGTTATAAATGCGAATTTTTTTAACTGCCAATCATATAACTGCGAACTAGATATAAAAAAAACAATAAGTAGCGACCCAACGCCAAGATGCTAACATGAAGTATATAAATAATCCCGTTCGCTAAATTGAAACAAACAGGTAGCCAATCTACGTTAGCGCGGTTAGATTTTAACGGGCAACTTCATACTGAGAGATAACCCTAGCTCGTTGAAACCCTATTGAAATACGGACAGAGAAATAAAACAGGAAAAACCATAGCCCCGGTTAATATCGGCTCAGAGAAAGGTTAGCCGTAAGGCTTTCTCCACAAGTGGTAACGAGTTCGAATGCATTGTGTTCGATTATCGTTACTGCGGAACTGCAGAAAGGACATCAATAACAAAATAAAAGGTTCTCGGTCAAGCCAATATAAGGAAGGCTGCGACATCTCCCGGTAAATCGATATAGAAATCAAACTATGAAACAATACATCCACAGTAATAGTCGACAACCTGATTTCGGCTAGTGTGGACCTGCATGCAACCTAAGTAACAGATCTTTCTATGTCTGAGGTGTGTAGTAACCCTCTCAAATTCAGTGTATCATGATCCACGCGTGGAGGGTATGCTATCCTCAGGAAAAAATCATAGAAAGAAAAGTGTGGAGATGTTGTTCAGAGAGGAGGATGACCGATATCACACCTTCGGCATCCTACCTCGTATGAAACAGTAATAATACTGCCAGTAGACAGAGCAGAAAGCTACGGGTGCAGTTAGATATCGATGAATCAACACGACCCAGCTATTTAACATAAATATACAGGCTTAAATCTAGAACGAGGTTAACATATACCTGAGGAACCTGAAGAATAACAAAAAAAAAAAACCCGTAATAGGAATGGCCGCATAGAAATGCATCTGAGTTTGACAGTGGCCACATAAAAAAAAAATTGTAATAAACACTGAGGTGTATTTCCAAAGAACCCAAATACATTGAAACGAACGCAGAAAACAAAACTAGAACGCAGAAAAAAAAACTAGAACGCGGCCAAAAAAGGACCGGCTAGAGCTCTGTCACGAGGAGACCGACTGCTACACCAATCTACAGTCTCTCTGCGCAATCTATTTAGCAGATTTAGTACTGAGTATCAAAAACAAACAACAACAAAGAAAAATAGAAAGCAATGGGACGATTTTACAGGCGAAAGTAATATAAGGCGAAAAGATCAGAGAAAATGTTAGATCTGAATCTTTTCAGCAAGACCGAACCTGAACCCTTTGGTAAATAGTTCGATAACAGAGACTCCAAGTTAAAGCGCTCCCGGAACCCTAATTTCTCTACCCGAGAACCTCAGCAAAACCCGAGGGTGATTGAACGGAAGCTCTGTGCTTTCAGAACCTATAACCGTCAGAATGTCTAGTCAAAATCCACCTGTCGACTAGAGCCTGGCGTGAGGCGGCTATACGCAAACATAACCAGTACTATCACGATGTACTTACATATGGAAACCCGACGCGTGGTACTGGGTTCAAAGACGAGAGAAGTCTGTTGCAATACGCATTGGAGTTATCCGCGTCGAACCATGAAAAGTCTGCGGAATAAGTAAAGAGTGAATAATAATACCAAAAATCCTGTTTGGTTTAATCACGTATCAAAAAATAAATTCAGTAGTGGAAACAACAGAATTCCATGGCGGTCAAATTCCCACGCGTCTGTCGAATGGAGTATACGGGATGTATCGCATGCTACCATGATGATTTATCATAGCTCCACCTTAATTATCAGCTGGCGCAGTCGGGTAGGAGGAAATCGCGCGGTAAGATACATAACGAGGTTGGTAATGAAAATTACCCACGACCGCCAAATGAGTTTCTCCAACGTTGGTATACATATGCATATATCATTAGGTTACACCCCTGCGAAAGATACCCATACAAAACAATAATGGGGGGCATTTCAATAACGTGCAATATAAAATGTCACTTTCACTACATGATACACAAGGGCTGGGCGAATATATGACATATGTATAAGTATATAGATGCGAAATGTAGATATACGTTCTTTGAGTTACATATTGCCAATGATTTGTTATATATGCAAGATTTTTTATATATAAAAAGATTTGTTATACATATATATGCAAGATTTGTTATACATATATATACAGATTTGTTATATAAAAGCTTTGGACCCATATATATTATATATACTATAAAGTGCTATACATATACAAATAGTATATGTGATGAATATATATATATATATATATATATATATATATATATATATATATATATGTGTGTGTGTGTATTACGAACATTAACCCCATATATATGTGGATACACCAATATATGTATGTAGTATATAGGGAATTCACAAATATAAAAGTGGAATGCATGAGGGGCTAGGAGAGGTTATTGGAGTGGATGTATATCCATATGAACCATGGATATGTATATAGGAATATAGGTGGGGTGCATTTCTTGTAGACATATGAGAGAATATTTAGTATATGTATACATGGAAGATATTCTATCACTAATATGCCGAATATCAGTGTATTCTCAATATTTTATGAGAATAGAAACGGTAGAGGAGATTATATACAAAAAAGTTAGAATGCTGAAATCACTCATTCAAGAATCATGTGAACAGAGGGGAAGCATCAGTGTATTGAAAAAAAAAAAATTCCCTAAAACTGGAGGTGTTACAAATGGTATCGGAGCACTAGTTACAACAAATTGGGCTGTCTTTTTGTGCTCACTGCTTATTACATATTTTGTTTTTCTAAAGTTTATAAACTTTGCTAATCTGTGTTGTAAGTGTGTACAGTTGAAATGGCTGAAGGTGAAGGGATTTATGTGGATCTGCGGGATGAGTCTGCTACTCCAGATCCCAATGCCCCGGTACTGGCTATGTTGCACCGGATGCAACGAGAGTTGGCTGAATTAAGAAGCCAAAATGACATGTTCTCATCAGCTAGTAAGGAGCAGGAAAAGCTCATCAGAGAGCTAACTTCCCGAAACAGCCAGGAAGGCGAAGGTTCTGGAAAAATAAAGATGGATGAATCTGAGGATGAGGATGCAGCTAGAAATCAACATAAGCAGAAAAGAGAGTTGCAGGGAGAATTTAGGAAGATCAAACCTCCCTCCTATGATGGGGAGAAGAAGGAGGATGCTGAAGCTTGGTTGCTGAACATGATCAAGTATTTCCAAGTCTATGAATATGAGAGCAATCTGAAGGCTAGATTAGCTGTGTACCAGCTACAAGGAAAAGCTACACTCTGGTGGGAAGAGACAAAAATGGTGCATGCCATTGATGAAAAGACAGTTACTTGGGAGGATTTTCAGACTAAGTTCAAAAGTCGTTATTTGAATGAACGTTATTATGACGATAAAGCAAAAGAATTCCATGAACTTAGGCTAGGGCAGCTCACTATTGATGAGTTTGTCACCAAGTTTACTAATTTACTGAGGTATGTTCCTTACATTAGGGAAGAAAAGGAAAAAGTGCAAAGGTTTTTAAATTGTTTGCCTACTGTGTACAAGGAGAAAATTGAGTTTGACAACCCAAAGACAATGGATGAAGCTGTTAGAAAAGCAAGATTATGCTACCAGCAGTTTAAAGGTAAAGCTGAACAAGGGAAGAGTTGGATGAACAAGGGTGAGTTCAAGGGTAAAAGACCAAAACCAGCATATCTAAGAAATTTTGGTAGAGATCATTAGCGGAAAAAATTTAGTAAACCAAAAGAAAGTCAAACTGCTCAGTCCCAAGTGGCTTCAAAACCAGTAGAAGGGAACAATAGAAAGGAAGGGACAGTCAGAATGAAGGAACCTTTGAAATGTTGGGGCTGTGGAGAACCCCATATGATGAGAGACTGCCCCCATCGAAATATACACATGATCAGCAGAGAGCGAGAGGCAACAACGGTAAATGACATAGCCAGAAATATACCAACTATCAGTGCAGCCTTGGAAAATCGGCAAGCAGAACATCAAGCAACCATGGTGGAAATGGAGGGTAAGATTTCTGACCTACCTGTTACTGTTTTGATTGATCCAGGTGCTTCCTTAAGTTACATTAGTCCTGGAATTGTAGAAAAATGTAAAATAAAACCTGAAAAGTTTCAGCAGTCATGGTTAGTACAGCTGGCCACTGGAACTAAGAGAAAAGTCACCCATAAACTGCCTAAAACAGCAATACAATTAAATGGCTTTGCAACAGAAGTAAATTTGAACATATTGCCTTCAGGATCCTATGATCTGCTGATAGGAATGGATTGGCTGGAAAAGAAGAAAGCCTTGATGAACTACTGGGATAAAACCCTGCATTGTGTAGATGAGGAAGGGAAACCTTTTACACTAAAAAGGAAACCAAAATCCATTTCAATAAGACAAATATCAGCTTTACAGTTAAAAAGAACAGCTAGAAAAGGATACCAAGTCTATGCAGTGCATGTAGAAGAAATAGAACCGCAAACTGAGGAAGAGTTACTGGATGATATACCAGTCATTAGAGAATTTAAAGAAGTCTTTCCCAAGGAAATCCCTCATCTTCCCCCCAAAAGAGAGATTGATTTTTCAATCGATCTGGTACCAGGAGCAACACCTGTTTCCCGAGAACCTTATAGAATGAGCCCTCCTAAACTAATGGAACTGAAAATGCAATTACAGGAATTGTTAGATAAAGGGTATATAAGACCAAGTGTGTCTCCTTGGGGAGCCCCGGTTTTATTTGTGAAAAAAAAGGATGGAACTTTCAGGATGTGCATTGACTATCGTCAACTGAACAAGTTGACCATTAAGAATAGATATCCACTTCCTAGAATTGATGATCTTTTTGATCAAGTGAGAGGAGCTTCAGTCTTCTCCAAGATAGACCTTAGGACTGGGTATCATCAGCTCAGAATTAAAGAAGGAGACATTAGCAAAACAACATTTCGAACCAGGTATGGGCATTACGAATTCGTAGTCCTACCTTTTGGGTTGACAAATGCCCCTGCCACCTTTATGTGTCTGATGAACAGTGTGCTGAATAAGTATTTGGACAAATTTGTTCTTGTGTTCATAGATGATATCTTAGTCTATTCTAGAAATGAAGATGACCATAAGGAACATCTGAGAATAGTATTGCAGACTTTAAAAGAAAATCAGCTATATGCCAAGTTCAGCAAATGTGAATTTTATAAAGATAAAATTCAATATCTGGGTCATATTATTTCTGAAAAAGGGTTGGCAGTTGACACGAAAAGATAAAAGCCCATTAAAGAATGGCCGGTCCCAACGATGTCTCATCGGTAAGATGCATTATGGGAATTGAGGCTATTGAGATTTGTGGAGAGATTTTCTGCTATGAAAGAGCATAACCACTCATTACAAAGGAAGGGTGTTAAGTTCGTGTGGAGTGAAAATGTCAAAGCAGGTTTTCGAACAATGAAACGAGAAACTTATTTCCAGCCCCTACTATTAAAAAATTGCTGATCTGATAAAAGAGTTTGTTGTGTGTACAGATGCTTGCAGAGAAGGGCTGGGAGGAGTCCTGTTACAGGAAAATTCAGTCATTGCCTATGAATCTAGGAAACTGAAAGTACATGAACATAATTATAGTGCATATGATTTGGAGTTTGCAGCTGTTATTCATGCTTTAAAAATGTGGAGGCACTATCTGCTGGGGAAGAAGTTCACATTGATGACTGATCATATCAGCCTCAAATATTTTTTTCCCAAACTGACCTGAATGCAAGACAAGCCAGATGGCTGTCTTTTCTAAGTGAATTTGATATGGACATAAAACATATCAACGGAAAAGAAAATAAAGTTGCTGATTCCTTAAGTATAAATGCTTGTCAACATTTAAACAGCACTGGGAGTAGTGCCCAGATGGAGATAGAGGAATTGGTGGGAAAAGCAGCAACTGAAGATCCCAACTATGAAGCACTCTTGGTGAAATTACAGACAAGGGATAAAATAGATTACACAAAAAACTCACAAGGGCTGCTCTATTACAAAAACAGGTTGTATATTCCAAATATAGAGTCATTGAAAAGAGAAATTCTAGATGAATATCATAAACAGCCCTATGCAGGACATCCCGGATATCAAAAGATGTTAACAGCCTTGAAGAAGAAGTTGTTCTGGCCAGGAATGAAGAGAGATGTGGCAGATTATCTAAGTAGGTGTATGGAATGTCAACTGGTCAAAGTTGAACACCAACACCCAGCAGGGCTTTTAAATCCCCTGCCAATTGCAGAATGGAAATGGGACACAGTTTCCATGGATTTTATAACAGGATTTCCCAAGACTAAATATCAACATGATTCTGTAATGGTAGTAGTAGATACTCTCACAAAAGCTGCTCACTTTATACCAGTGAAATCTACTTTCGGAACAACTCAAGTAGCCAATGTTTTCCTGAAGGAGATAGTAAGGCTTCATGGAGTTCCCAAAGTAATTGTCTCAGATCGAGATGCTAAGTTTACAGCAGCATTTTGGAAGGGATTGTTTGGAGGGATGGGTACTAAGCTAAATTTTAGTACTGCCTATCACCCTCAAACTGATGGGCAAACAGAAAGGACAAATCAAATTTTAGAAGATATGCTGAGAATGTATGTGATGGATAGGCCATCAAAATGGGAAGAGTATCTGCATCTAGCTGAGTTTGCCTATAATAATAGCTACCAATCCTCTATTAAGATGATTCCGTTTGAGGCACTCTATGGGAGAAAGTGCCGTACTCCCTTGAGTTGGAGTCAACCAGAGGATAAACTGGTGTTGGGACCATATGCACTACAAGAGATGGAAAGAATTGTCAAACAAATACAAATAAATATCAAGACAGCGCAAGATCGCCAGAAAAGTTATGCGGATAAGAAAAGAGTGCACCGAGAATTCAAAGTGGGAGATCATGTGTATTTACGCATCAAACCCAAAAAGAGCACACTTTATGCTGGAAGTTTTGCAAAACTTGCACCTAGATATTGTGGGCCTTTTGAGGTGTTAGAAAGGGTGGGACTAGTGGCTTACAAGCTGGCCTTACCACCCCATGTTAGAGTGCATAATGTATTTCATGTTTCATTATTAAAAAGATATGTGCATGATGCTTCTCACATAGTTGATTGGAATGTTGTACAGGTGGAACCAGAAGGGGAGTTTCTGCCAAAACCGCTTCAAATATTGGAGCGGGAAGAAATTGAATTGAGAAACAGAACAGTGGTCAGAGTAAAGGTGCAGTGGAAGCACTTTACTGCTGAAGAAGCCACTTGGGAAAGGGAAGCTGAAATGATGGAGAGATATCCATTTATGTTTCAATGAACTCTAGTAGTTGAATAAGAACACCGAGGACGGTGTTTATTTTCAGAAGGGGAATATGTAACACCCCTAAATTTTGTGTTGAATTTTTAAAGTTAGACATTTGAACTTTAATCCTAAGGGGGTGGACCCCAAGGGATGAATATGGTGTGAATGTATTTGCATATTTTATTTGAGGAAATAAATAAAATGATTGTGCATTTTGACCAAAAAGAGAATTAGAGATCACTTGCCAAATCCATGAGGATGGATAAGGCAACAAATCCCCAAAAATATTTCAAAAATCCTTGAAAGAAATTTATTTAGATTTGAGGAGGAATCTAAATTTCCCCCAATGAAGAGGAGTAGTTGGGAAGAGGTGAGAAAAAGCTGGAAAAGCTGAGGAAAAGCTTAAAGCAGCTTTAAAGAATCCCAAGATGGGAAGCCTAGGCTAAACAGGAAAGAAAGCATCCTGCTATTCTGGACGCAGAATTAGAAACATGTTGTGGGGAAATATGAGCTTAAATAAGCTGCTCCTAGGCAGATCAGGGGTTGATCTGGGCTAGGAGGTGATCTCTGCTCGGGGGTGAATCCTGGGAGATAAAGAGGATTCTAAGGTTGGGAGGTTGGTCATTTGCAGATTTTGGTATGTTCTGAAATTCTTGTTTCTATGTCTTATTACAGTATGAATTGGTTACATATAAAATTTAATTTTATGAAAATGAGAAATTTTGGTACTACATTTAACAGAATCCATCTTAAGGTAATCACCTTTCAGATTCTGTCTAGTTGTAGTCCAGCAAATCCATAGAGTAGAAACCCCAGAATCTCTAAACCAAGGTCGGTTTAAATCTGAAGTTACTTGGCCTCTACAGATGATAAATTTTTGTTATGTTCCTGTAGACATAAAAATGATATTGAGATGCTTATGTGTATGCTAGAGAAACATTATAGGAGTACTGAAATATGTACATGGTATGTAGCAGAAAGGAAGAAAGCAAGATATTAGAGTATAAATTGCAAATATAAACATTCTAACACTTATAACATTTATAGACTGCATACATGAGCATTCTAACAATTATAATGGTGCTGGAAAAAGAGTAATTATATCCTAGATCAGCATGATATCATTTATAAGGGTATGGATATCATATCTAAAATATATTCCTACTCCTTGACAAAACTGTAACATAGAAAAATAATTATCATAGCAAACGATGGAATTGATAATTAAGGTCCTCTAGCCAAGCATTATTGATTACATAAAGGTGTACTTCAAAAGAGAAATAGAAATTGAGTAAGGACTCTCGAATGTATTTTGTATTATCATTAAACCACAAAATAAATCTACACCTATCTTGAGTCTTTGAATCCATTACCATACCCAAGGATTTCATTTAGAGCTAAGCACCTTCATTCAAGCACAATGGAATACGTATATAGGCCTAACACCAACTATATATAAAAGTGAAATAGTATTAAAACAATTGAATGCACATATGATCTTTACATCTACTTTTAACTCGGATATATAAGTGAATAAAAAGCGAAGGCATAACCCCAACCTAGGGTCATGATAAAGATATTGGTTTGAAAATAAACTAACAAATAAATAATCTTGATGGCGCCGAGAGCTAGACAATAGCTCGTTCGACCTGATGTTTAATACATGTATACAAACAAAGCAAAGGTCAAACAAGAGTTATAAATGCGAATTATGTAATGACAAATAGGGGCGACCCAACGCAAAGATACTAACATGAAGTATATAAATAATCCCGTTCGCTAATTGAAACAAACATGTAACCAACATACATTAGCGAGGTTAGCTTTTAATGTGCACCTTCATACTGAGAGTTAACCCTAGCTCGTTGAAACCCTATTGCAATACGGACAGAGAAATAAAACAGGAAAAACCATAGCCCCAAGTTAATATCGGTTCAGAGAAAGGTTAGCCGTAAGGCTTTCTCCACAAGTGGTAACGAGTTCGAATGCATTGTGTTCGATTATCGTTACTGCGGAACTGCAGAAAGGACAGCAATAACACAATAAAAGCTTCTCGGTCAAGCCAATATAAGGAAGGCTGCGGCATCTCCCGGTAAAGTGATATAGAAATCAAACTATGAAACAATACATCCACAGTAATAGTCGACAACCTGATTTCGGCTAGTGTGGACCTGCATGCAACCTAAGTAACAGATCTTTCTATGTCTGAGGTGTGTAGTAACCCTCTCAAATTCAGTGTATCATGATCCACACGCGGAGGGTATGCTATCCTCAGGAAAAAATCATAGAAAGAAAAGTGTGGATATGTTGTTCAGAGAGGAGGACGACCGATATCACACCTTCGGCATCCTACCTCGTATGAAACAGTAATAATACTGCCAGTAGACAGAGCAGAAAGCTACGGGTGTACTTAGATATCGATGAATCAACACGACCCAGCTATTTAACATAAATATACAGGCTTAAATCTAGAACGAGGTTAACATATACCTGAGGAACCTGAAGAATAACAAAAAAAAAAAACCCGTAATAGGAATGGCCGCATAGAAATGCATCTGAGTTTGACAGTGGCCACATAAAAAAAAAAATGTAATAAACACTGAGGTGTATTTCCAAAGAACCCAAATACACTGAACCGAACGCAGAAAACAAAACTAGAACGCAGAAAACAAAACTAGAACGCGGCCAAAAAAGGACCGGCTAGAGCTCTGTCACGAGGAGACCGATTGCTACACCAATCTACAGTCTCTCTGCGCAATATATTTAGCATATTTAGTACTGAGTATCAAAAAAAAACAACAACAAAGAACAATAGAAAGCAATGGGACGATTTTACAGGCGAAAGTAATATAAGGCGAAAAGATCAGAGAAAATGTTAGATCTGAATCTTTTCAGCAAGACCGAACCTGAACCCTCTGGTAAATAGTTCGATAACAGAGACTCCAAGTTAAAGCGCTCTCGAAACCCTAATTTCTCTGCCCGAGAACCTCAGCAAAACCCGAGGGTGATTGAACGGAAGCTCTGCACTTTCAGAACCTATAACCGTCAGAATGTCTAGTCAAAATCCACCTGTCGACTAGAGCCTGGCGTGAGGCGGCTATACGCAAACATAACTAGTACTATCACGATGTACTTACATATGGAAACCCGACGCGTGGTACTGGGTTCAAAGACGAGAGCAGTCTGTTGCAATACGCATCGGAGTTATCCGCGTCGAACCATGAAAAGTCTGCAGAATAAGTAAAGAGTGAATAATAATACCAAAAATCCTGTTTGGTTTAATCACGTATCAACAAATAAATTCAGTAGTGGAAACAACAGAATTCCATGGCGGTCAAATTCCCACGCGTATGTCGAATGGAGTATATGGGATGTATCGCATGCTACCATGATGATTTATCATAGCTCCACCTTAATTATCATCTGGCGCAGTCGGGTAGGAGGAAATCGCGCGGTAAGATACATAACGAGGTTGGTAATGAACATTACCCACGACCGCCAAATGAGTTTCTCCAACGTTGGTATACATATGCATATATCATTAGGTTACACCCCTGCGAAAGATACCCATACAAAACAATAATGGGGGGCATTTCAATAACGTGCAATATAAAATGTCACTTTCACTACATGATACACAAGGGCTGGGTGAATATATGACATATGTATAAGTATATAGATGCGAAATGTAGATATACGTTCTTTGAGTTACATATTGCCAATGATTTGTTATATATGCAAGATTTGTTATATATAAAAAGATTTGTTATACATATATATGCAAGATTTGTTATATAAAAAGCTTTGGACCCATATATATTATATATACTATAAAGTGCTATACATATACAAATAGTATATGTGATGAATATATATATATATATATGTGTATTACGAACATTAACCCCATATATATGTGGATACACCAATATATGTATGCAGTATATAGAGAATTCACAAATATCAAAGTTAAATGCATGAGGGGCTAGGAGAGGTTATTGGAGTGGATGTATATCCATATGAACCATGGATATATATATAGGAATATATGTGGGGTGCATTGCTTGTAGACATATGAGAGAATATTTAGTATATGTATACATGGAAGATGTTCTATCACTAATATGCCGAATATCAGTGTATTCTCAATATTTTATGAGAATAGAAACGCTAGAGGAGATTATATAAAAAAAAAAGTAAAGTTAGAATGCTGAAATCACTCATTCAAGAATCATGTGAACAGAGGGGAAGCATCAGTGTATTAAAAAAAAAAAAAAAAAATTCCCTAAAACTGGAGGTGTTACATATATACAATGAAAATGGTAGCTATCGATACAATAATGCTAACATAATAAATATAGAGTTCTGTCACCATATGATAGAATAAGATACTGCCAAAAGGTATAGAAAACCAAAATGCAGTCATGGGGAGAGTGCACCCACGTCCTATAGATCATCACTGAAAGGGCGTTCATAAACTTGGAACACCTGAGCACCATCATGCTCCACAATAAGCCACATGCACCACTCTAACTTCGATGCTTCTTTGGATAGTTTGTCTGCCACTTGGTTCCTTTGCATGTAAATGTGAGTGACAGAGATAATGTCAAATAATGATTTTAGCAAGTGAACCTCCCTCAATAAAGTAGCATGTATGAATGATAATGAGACTGTAAATTGAACCAATTAATTATAATTTGAGAGTCCCCAAAAATCTGAATTCTATTGCATCCTTGTTCACGGGGAAATATTAGGAGAAGCCACAGGCTAAGGAGTTCAGCAAAGTTATTAGACCCAGGTCCCAGACCCATCTTAAGATGAAAATAATGATAAGCTGATAAATGTAAAACATCACCGCCACCCCCCCTCAACCCACCCACAACCATGATTATTCGATACTCCATCAAAATAAGCCTAAGGGAAAGAGTGATCAATAACTTCAGAAATTATATCCCTCCGATGGGTGGAAAGAACTATGTCAGGGATGAGACGATAAATGGATATGATATTACTACAGGTGTGGTCCCAGCCGACAGGGGAGCCATTAAAAATCACGCGATTTCTACATATCCAGATCCCCCAGGAAATAAGTAGGGGGATGTTCTGATCCTTGGTGTAAGGTGCAACATAACAACAATTGCTCCAAGCAATAGAAATAGATATCCCATGCCAAGTGAGAGAGAAACCCATAGCATATATAACCCTGAGCCAAAAGTGACAGATAATAGGGTAATCAAGGAAAAGATGTAGAACATCTTCAGCAAGTGAGAGGGAGAAGCAGCATCTAGATGGACCATGGAAGGCACGTCTGATGAGATTGTAATTGGTGGGAATGCAGTTTCTGAGAGTACACCACATGAGTAAATGGGCTTAGGGGGAACCTGTAACTTCCAAATAGAATGTCACCACCATTGCTTAATAGGGGGTTCCAACGATGCACAAAGAGTGATGTAGCCAGCTTTTGGAATATATTTGCCACTGAGGGAGAGACCCCATAAAAGTTCATCATCATGATCAGTGAGCCGAATATTTGTGGCCTAAAGTTCTCTGATGTACCTGTTCCAGATGGGATAACCAACAATAGGTAAGTTAATATCATGCACCGATAGCCAGATTTGGGCAGCCCAAGTGGTTCGAAGAGGGTTAGCAACCTCAGATAGGAATAGGTAGCCAGCTTGAGGCAAATGAAGCTTGATATCCTGAGTTAGTTTGTAATTTTGTCTGCAGTCCGACCATGAATCCTCACCCAATCTGACCTTAGTACCAGATCCGATGTGCCAAGCCAAACCCTGCTTGACTAGATGGATGGATTTATTAATAATTTTCTAGATAATCGAAGACCCCGAAATAGGGAGAATGTTGCCTCTAATCTAGTCCAATGAAGAGCTCGGAGCAATGTATTTTGAATAAGTCTCTTCTTGCCAAAGGCTGTGACTAGCAATGAGGTCCCATCCCAACTTGGTAGCCAGAGCAATAGCGAATAATGAGAGATCTTTAAAACCCCAACCACCCCAATCCTTTGTCTTAGTGATGTGATCCCAAGCAACCCAAGAAAATAATCGATCCTGACCCAAGCCCCTCAAGAGGAATTTCCTACAGATCTGTTGAATTTTGTTTGTCGCACCCTTGGGTAGCCAAGCAAGCGAAATCCAATAAACTGGTATGGCTTCTAGGACAGATTTAATGAAAACAAGCCTGCCTGCCCGCGAAAGACACCTGTGTTGCCAGATATTGACCCTGCACTCAACTTTAGCGATCAACCTGTTTGAGTCATTAATATGATAGTCATTTGGCTTAAGATGAAAGCCAAGATATTTTAATCCATCCTTAATGTGCCTACGCTCAAATAGAAAGAACCGCAAGGCATTCCTAGTTTCAATAGCCAAAAAATGAGTCATAATGATGGTGGACTTATTGTTGTTGGGTGCCATTCCAGTGGCTTTGCAAAAAATATTCAAGATGTTGAAAAAATGAGATTTGTCATGACAAGTGCCATCCATAAATATAATGACATCATCAACAAATAATAAATGATTTATTTGAATAAATTCATTTAAATGAATTCCATGAATGGATCCATCAGATTTAGCCTGCTTCATTAGAGAAGAAAGGCCTCCCATAACAAGAAGGAAGAGGAGAGGTGAGAGGGGGAATCCTTTCCTAAGACCTCTCCTAGCATGAAAAAAAATCAGAGGTGACACCATTGAAGAATACTGAATGTGGCATTCGTAATGCAATCCATAATCCAATTAATAAAAGAATGAGGGAAACCATTCTGGATGAGAATGAGGTGCATATAGTTCCAATTTACATGGTCAAAGGCTTTGGCCAGATATATTTTTATAATGGTGCCCTTGAGCCTTTTAGTTTTGATGGAATGCAAGGCCTCTTGTGCAGTTCCGATAGCTTCATGGATTTGTCGATGGTGAAGGAATTCAAATTGTTCCTTGGAAATGTGAAGTGGGAGGACAGGCTTGATGCGGTTGGAAATGATCTTGGAAATAATATTATAAATACAGTTGCAGAGGGAAATAGGTATGAAGTCATGGAAGTTAGTTGGGAAATCCACTTTGGGAATCAAAGCTATGAAAGTGGTGTTGAAACTATCATAAATTCTAAATGGTTCTGCTATCCTCAATAACATGAAGAAGGTCCATTCCAATAAGTTCAAAGAATGAAAGGTAGATTCAATGGTCCAACCATCCGACCCAAGAATTTTTCCCTTTTTGAACCATTTTAACACACCTTCAATCTCCCCCAATCTAACCGATGCATTAAGATCCTTGATTTGTTCCTCCTCAACAAATCTGTGAAATGTGAGAGCAATGTGCAGAATGTATGACAAATTTACATTATGCGGAGCTCTATTTTGATTGGAGAAGTGCTGGATACCTAGGTCTGCGAGCTGCACATGTGATTTGGCCACACGACCAGTTTGATCAGTAATTTACCAAATTGTGTTGATAATCCGCCCAACTTTAGCACTCTATTGGAAAAACTTGGTGTTTTCATCCCCAACTTTTAACCAAATAGATTTGCTCTTTAAACGCCATTCCTCTTCCCTTTTCCTAAGAATAGTGGCTCTAGTGGATTCCAAAGCAATAAGTCGATCTTTTGGATCCGCTGATCAGAAACCCAAATAATTCGGGCCAATAAGTCGAGCTATCTCCAGTTCTGTCCATTTGAGTTCCTCATCCTCCAATATCATTTTTCCCCTTCCCCAGCAGATGGTATTAGATTTGATGCGTTTAATATTGCCATTGAAGACTCTAGCAGGATCTCGATAAGGGAGCTGAGCACAGTGCTGCCACTCCTTAGGGACCAACAAGTGGAATTCAGGCTCAAGAAGCCAACCCGCATTGAATTTGAAAGGAGCTCGGGGCTTCTGTTCACCAACAAGAAACTCAAAATAAATCGACGAGTGGTCTGAGGCACCACCTGAGCCCATCCATTTTCTAGTTGTTTCAAATTGATTAAGCAAAGGCAACTTAATTAGGAAACGATCCAGTCCCTGCTCAAGATCTGCATCCCTAGTACGCCTATTCCTCCAGGTAGGCATATTTTTAGGCAACTCAATGTCTAATAAATTAGGCAACTCTAATTTATTGGTGAAGTAATTCGATAGGGGATCCAAAATGGCCTGCAACCCCCAAGATTCCAAGATTTCGATAGAGAAGTTCAGATCACCACCCAATATGATGTTATTCTAACACAATAAGGAGAAACCAAACAAGGAATCCAAAAATGCCTCTCTATGCAGACAGGGGCCATACACATTAATCAGGGAAATAACAAGATCAAAATCTCTAGTGATAACATTCGCTCCAATGGAGCCAACTAGACCCCAAAAACTAAGAACATGAATGGTTTTGTTGTTGATACCCAAGGCACATCCCCCAGATTGACCACGGGTGTCAATGACTGCAAAAGACCAATCTAGAAGTAGAGCACATAAAATTTTAGTAATATATGAGCTATCCCCCAACGTTTCTTGTAAAAAAAGTGCATCAACATGAGTAGCCTGAATAAGTATCCTCAGAGCCAATTTTTTATTCGGGCTGGCTAAGCCCCTGCAATTATAGGATAGACAGATCGTGGGGGAACCACATCTAGGGATTTTATTGCTCTAAGAACCCGCATGATATAAGAATGTGTCCCCGCAGCCACCTCCAAGATAGCCATCCTAATGGCCTTGGTAATAGTAGATGGCTAACCCAGAGGTTGGACAAAAGTGGTGCTCAGATCCATACCGAGGCCGAGTGAGGGATGTTCAGTCAAGGGTACAGAAGAGCGAAGCAAGTAGTTGTGACTGGAGGAGAGACTATCAGAGTCAATGCGATGAATAGGGGAGGAGGTCGCAACAGAGGTAAGAGGAATGGGGGGAGGGATCGATGGGGGGGCAGATGCAACAGGGTAACAGAGGGAAGCCAAATTACAAGAATTGGGATGAATAAAATTACACAAAGATAAATTGGGTATACAAGTAATAATAGACAATACAGGAGGAGGAGCAAGAGATGTACCCGCAATAGGAGCAGAATCCTCTAGAGAGGTGAAGACTGCATGGCTATGTGTATGAGCTTGTGGGACTGGCCATGTCTGCAACACCTTAGCAGGTTCAGTGCGAGAACCCAAAGGATCCATAATCAGAGTCGATACAATGCACAAATGATCAGTTTAAGTAGCCATGTGCATAACAATTTTGGTGAGTGGAGTCACTATGCCCATAAGAGGGCATTCTTTGTAGAGATGACCAACCACATGACACCGATGACATCTCAAGGGAACCCCTTCATAATTCAACACCTCATATCTGACCAAATCATTGAAGAAAATATAGCTATCATAGAGACCTTCCCTCGTATCCAAGAAGACCAATATGCTGGCCATAGACATGTTTCCCATCTCCATATAGGAGCAATAATGATCTAATTAATGGCCAAGATCCTCCCCAATGCTCTGAATGGAGTCTTCATTCTAGAATTGGAGTGGAAGGCCAGGTAGTCACACCCAAATTAGACTAGCCCCATATTTTTCCTTATCCAGATCGAATAAAGGAGTCCAGCGTTTCAACAGAACTAGGTGAATCTCAATGTGCCAGTACTTAGAGAGAACCTAATCCACCATAGTAGGCTATGACAATGAGGGAAAGCCATCCCTTGTTCATATTCAAGACACATGGAAGATGTTCCAAGGATCGACCCTAGATCTCCTCTGTCCAAATCTTGAGCCTGGCATATGTGTAATTCCTGCCATTGACCTTGCCCACTAAAATTGTCACCGTGGTATGCTCAATGTCTGCCATGCCGCTGTCTCGACCAAAGTTGATGTTTTGTTCGTTTCGGTTCTTAGTGCAGCGAGACTTTTTCTTTGTGTAGCACTGAGTGAGGTCTTGTGAGGCACCACCTGTCACCATAGGGTGATCTGAATCCAAAGAGATGGGATCATCCGAGGGAGGTGCATCAATGGGAATGCCCTCAAAACATCCAGAGGCCGTTATAGGTGCAAACTTAGTCTGTGTGGAAACTGGATGGAGGTTGATCTCCTCCCTACCAATACTCAGCTTCACAAATTCCAAATATTCCTCCCAATAAATACCAAGACCAGGCACTGCAATGGAGCATGGGCAGAAAATAAGGCATCTCGTGTGCTTGTAGTTCCTAAAGATGCAAGATAGATGGAGACGGTATAGAGAATGATAGAGAATCCAACCAATATAAAATCAGTTCTGCACTAATCTTAGAGGCGACCAAAAGAGGTTGAACAAGCAGGTGCATAGGCAATGATGTTTCACCATCAGCCATGGCAGCCACATCATCAAACATAGGCTTTCCCCAAATCTGGACTCCTTCGAGCGGGTCAGGTGAATAATCTAGCTCCTCCTCATATATACTCATGTCAACAGCATGGCCACTAGATGATACCCACAGCATTCAGTAGACAAGCCCACTCGAAAACCTGTTGTAGAATTACGATCCACACCAATGGAAATAGAGTCGTGGAGCAAAAAAACCACCAAGAGAACACCGGGAGGTGGAATATGACACACGAAGAGAACATGAGGGAAGAAGGAATCAAAGGGGTAAAGAGATAGTACAAGGTCAGGCATGGACCCCCAGCCATGCACCAAGGAGAATTTTAGGTCCAGTGGAGGAAAAATGCAGGAGTATCGGGCACAGGGCACACAGGAAAGCAACAGGTGTGATAATCTCCAAAAAAGAAGGTAAAAACCCCAAGTTACATAACAAAGTAACCAATACAAACCCTTATCGAATAGAACCATCGGTGGAGGAGAAAAGGTTGATAATGATGATGAATAACAAAGGATGAATCATAGACAGGGCCAAGAGCGCCTTGAGATAGGCCACCTCCTCATGGCAGCACCAAATCTGGGGCACAACTAGTTGTGGCCTCCATAGCTAGGGTTCCTCGTGCCCTCATCCGCCCGTATTCCATGGAGGAGAATGAATTGATAATCATTAATGGAAAATTGATTAAGCAAAGGCAACTTAATGAGGAAACGATCCAGTCTCTGGGAAAGAGCTGCCTCCTAAGTATGCATGTTCCTCCAGGTAGGCATCTTCTTAGGTAGCTCAATGTCTAATAAATCATCCAACTCCAATTGATTGGCGAGGTAATCCGATAGGGGGTTCGGAATGGCCCGCAGCCCCCAAGATTCCGAGATTCTGGTAGAGAAGTTCAAATCACCGCCCAATATGATTTTATTCTGATGAAATAAGGAGAAACCAGATAAGGAATCCCAAAATGCCTCTCTATGCAGACAGGGGCCATACACATTAATCAGGGAAATAACAAGATAAAAAACTCTAGTGATAACATCCGCTCCAATGGAGCCAAGCTGATCCCACCACCTAAGAACACGAATGGTTTTGTTGTTGATACCCAAGGCACATCCCCCAAATCAACCACGGTCGTCAGTGGTTGCAAAATACCAATCCGGAAGTAGAGCATATAAAATTTTAGTAATAAATGAGCCGCCCCCAGTGTTTCTTGTAAAAAAAGTGCATCAAAACAAGTAGAATGAATAAGTCTCCTAAGAGCCAATTTTTTATCCAGGTTCGCTAAGCCCCTGCAATTATAGGATAGACAATTCATGGGGGGACATCATCCCAAGGTTTTCTTTCTCTAATAACCCACATGATAGAAGACTGCGTCCCCGCAGCCACCTCCAAGATAGCCATCCTATCGGCCTTTGTAATAGCATATGGCCGACCCTGAGGTCTGACAGAAGTGGTGCCTAGATCCATACCGAGGTCGAGTGAGGGATGGTCAATCGAGGGGACGGAAGAGGGAAGGAAAATTGATTATGAGAAGGCAACTTAATGAGGAAACGATCCAGTCTCTGGGCAAGACTCGCCTCCCCAGTATGCCTGTTCCTCCAGGTAAGTGTCTTCTTAGGTAGCTCAATGTCTAATAAATCAGCCAACTCCAATTGATTGGCAAAGTAATCCGATAGGGGAACCTGAATGGCCCGCGACCCCCAAGGTTTAATATTAATCCTAAGGTATTGTTTAATATTAATCCCTAGGTTTATTAATGTCTATTTAATATTAATCCCCGCTTTTTATTATATTAATCCCATGGGTTTTAATTATTAATCCCTTTGGTTTATAATATTAATCACAAGGGTTTACAATGTCAATATCTTGGGTTTATGATGCTAATCATTTAGGTTTATTTATGGCATGTGTTTATAGTATTAATCCCTTAGATTTATAATAATAATCCATTTCTTTTATTCATCCGTTGGGTTTATAATATTATTTCCTAATATGTATGGTAATATATTAGGATTTATAAAATTAACCTTTCGTTTGATATATTATTTTTAGGGTTTATAATTTTAATCCTAGGGTTTAATACTAATCTCTTAGGTTTATAATCCTTAAGTTTTATCGTATTAACCTTAGGGTTTATATTCCTATTATTTAATATTAATCCTAAGGTTTATCATATTGATTTTATTGTTTAGTATTAATTCGTTGGTTTTGTAATCACCTCGGTTTATTAATCCCTTAATTTTTTAATATTAATCTCTTGGCTATGTTGATGATTTGGATTGATAATATTAATAATTCCTAATATTATAAACCATAATATATTATTATATATATTGAGAATTAATAGTATAAACCGAATGAATTGGACTATTGATATTATAAACTAAATAAATTACTAAACCCAAGGGACTAATAATATTATAAACTCGAGATATTAATAAACCCAAGGGAATAATAATAAACCTTAAGATTTATATTATAAACCCAAAGGACCTTAAACACTAGGATTAATATAATAAACCCTATGATTATAAAACCAATGGTTGATAATATAATAATCCCAAGGGACTATAATATGGTAAAAGAAAGGATTTTTAATATTAATATCAATCATTTGGGTTTAGAATATTAATACTTTGGGTTTATTAATTGCAAGGTTTATATTATTGATCCCCTGGGTTTATCCGAAGGATTTTTAATATTAATATAAATTATTTGGGTTTATAATATTAATACTTTGGGTTTATTAATTGCAAGGATATACATATTATTTATCCATTGGGTTTATTAATCATGTCGGTTTATAATATTGATCTCTTAATACATTACATCACAATTTATTCGATGTTGCATGTGACATTGAATAAATTAGGGTTTTATATTTTGGTTTATAATATTGAGTTTAATATTCATAATATAAATATTAATAATCAAATTAATGATTAATTATCAGTATGGATTATAAAATTCGATTTATAACATTCAATTTGAAATATTTGATTTGTAACATTTTCTTTATAATATTAAGTTCATAATATTTGTTTATAACAATTGGTTTAAAATATTTGGTCTATAACATTTTGTTTATAACATTGAGATTATAATATTAATCGTAACAGTTTACAATATTAATATTAGGTTTTATAATCTTAGGGTTTAACGTTTTAAACTTAGGGTTTACAATATAAAACTTTAGGTTTATAATATTGAATTTTATGATATTAGGGTTTATAATATTGAATTTATATTGAATTTATTATTATGGTTTTATATTGTAATGCAAGATTGGTACAAAAATGTATCCAATGTCGCATTGTGACAAACATTGTCTCAATGATTATTGAATGATACATTACTTTGCAATTTATTCAACGTCACAAGGCAACAATACTAAATTGCGGTCTAATATTAGGTTTTCTTATATAAGGGTTTATAATTGGGGTTTATACTATTGTGTTTAATATAAGGTTTATAATATTAGGGATAAACATTGGTTTTATAATATTGCATTTGGTATAAGTCTTGAAATAGTGGATTTTTAATCTATCCAACGTCATAGTGTGATAAAAATTATCATGGTAATCAATTTCACAATGATACATTACATTGCAATTTATTGAATGTCACATTGCGAAATTGAATAAATTAGAATTTAATATTTTGGTTTATAATTTTGGGTTTGGTGTTTAAGGTTTACTATGGTTTATAATATTCAACTTAGGTTTTATAATATAAAGGTTTCAAATCAAAGGATTTATAATATTAATCTTAGGGTTTATAATATTAATCATAGGGTTTATAATCCCTTAGGTTTATAATATTGTTCCCTTAGATTTTTTAATCCTTTAGTTTATAATGTTTTGTTTCCCTCGGCTTTATTAATCTGTTAGATTCATAATATCAATAATTTGTTGAGATTATTAATCCCTTGGATTTACAATATTAATCTTAGGTTGAATATATTAATCTTAGGGTTTATAATCCCTTGGGATTATAATATTAATCCTAAAGTTTAATATTAATCCCTTAGGTTTATAATCCCTTGGGTTTATAATATTAATCATAGGGTTTAATATTAATCCTAAGATTTATAATATTATTTATACTGTTTAATATTAATCCCTAGGTTTATTAATATCTATTTAATGTGAATATCTTTGTTTATTATATTAATCCCTTTTGTTTATAATATTATTAATCCCTTGCGTTTTTAATAAAATAATCCATAAGTTTATTAATCCCTTGGTTTTTAATATTAATCCCAAAGTTTACAATGTTAATATCTTAGGTTTATAATGTTAATCCCTTAGGTTTATCAATCTCATAAGTTTATAATATTAATCCATTAGGTTTATAATTTAAATGTCAAGGGTTTAGAACATTAATTCCTTAGATTTATAATACTAATCCATTGGGTTTATAATATTAATCCATTGGGTTTATCAATCCTTTTGGTTTATAATATTATTTCCTAATATGTATGGTAATATGTTAGGTTTTACAAAATTATCCTTTCATTTGATATATTATTTTTAGGGTTTATAATATTAATCCTAGATTTTAATATTAATCACTTAGGTTTATAATCCCTTGGGTTTATCATATTAACTTTAGTGTTTATATTCCTAGTGTTTAATATTAATACTAAGGTTTATAATATTAATTATATTCTTTAATAGTAATTCATTGAGTTTGTAATCCCCTAGGTTTATTAATCCCTTAAGTTTTTAATATTAATCTCTTAATTTTATAATATTAATCTGTTGGGATTCTTCATTACTTGGGTTTATAAGATTAATACTCCCTTGGGTTTATTAATATCTTGGGTTTGTAACATTAATCCCTTTGGTTCATTAATTATTGAATTTATAATATTAATAATCCTTTAGATTTGTGATTATGATGCGGGAGCATTAGGCTCAGAAAATCCCTGTATTTTAATAGACATAGGGATCTAATGTTTTCAAAGAATATTGGTTCATTAATGTTTTGAGTGATTTAGAATAAGAATTAATTAAATATTGAGAGGAATTTTGTAAATGTTCTCGAATGATTGGAGAACATGAGAGAATTAGGATAGTTTAGATTCCATAGGGAATGAGAGATTTGAGAATTAATTGTAAATCTTAAATTAGAATTGGTTTCATGATTTATGGAATTAAAGAGGACCCTTAGGGATATAGAAGAAATTTTAGGACTCAGAGGATTTTGAGGAATTTGCTGAGAAGATAGAGGATCTGGAACTAGAATTGGTTTCAGAATCATTTGTATAAATTGTAAAGCCTCAAGGCAAAAGAGGACAGTAGAGAGTAGAAGAGAGTAGTAGAAAGTAGGTTTTAGACAGATAGGGGTTTGCTATAAGCCTATGGGTAAATTTAGAGGAATGGCCACTGATTAGAATATCAGGCCTAAAGAAGAAAATATAGAACATGAGGTGTTTTGGATTTATGTAAATATTGTTTATGAATGAATAGAGTATTGAATATGGGTAGTCTGCATTGATTGGATTATAGAGAAATGCTCTGAGTTTATGAACAGGTGCGTGATAAAACTTTGAAATAGGGGTTTGATATGGTGGTTCTAATTACAATTGAGAAATCTGATGTAAATGTCGAGACAGGGTATAATGTCAATATTATGACTTGAGATGTAGTGCATAAATGGTTTACATATACATTTGAGAAGACTGGATGAGTTTGCGTTTGTTAAAATTCAGTCATCGATCTCTGAAAGGATCGATGACACATTGATATTTTAAATCAATATTCTGAGGACACTGTGTAAGTCAAAAATCAGATCTAGAACCATTTCGGGGTTTAATGCATAAGATGTGTATTCAAGCGAGAAATTGAGGCTTTAAAAGAATCACAACGAATCTAGTTTGATGAACGGTGTTCTGGTCAAGTGGTGAATCATTTAAATGATGTAACATTTAATGAAATAGTGATAGAAGCAGAAATTTCTGGTTATCGGCATAACTTATGGAATAGTGGAGCAGAATGAAATGAGAGCACATCAACCTTTGGATTTGAAGGATCAACGAACGAAATCGAAAGGTGAAATGTGGAATGTATGAAATAACAAGTGAACCGTGAATTTATGGCTCAGAGGAATGAGAAGCGGTTTTGAAAACCACCAATGGTTTTCGCGTAGCACAAAGATGGTAAGTGGTAATTGTTGGAGGGAAGGAAATAATGTTTAGAAGTTGACACATGGTATCTTAAAACCACTCATTTCGCGTGAGTTTGAAACATCAAAGGGCATGCATCTTTGTTATGTGATAATCATTGGATTGTTAAGTTGGAGTACGGTGAAGCGTCAGCGATCAGATGTATGAGCATATGTTTCTTTGGTAAAGTGTGGGCCATATATGATTTAACATGCAAGTGAGCCTCGACATATGTGCGGCCTATTGATAGGCGGAAATGGTAAGTTCTTAAAGAGTTATGATAATTCTATTATAATAGTATTATAATAGAATTATAGCAGAGTAAGGGGAACTAAACCAAAGTTTAAGCTTTGAAGGATATTGTAGATATGCGGGGTGAAATAAAGTTGTGGGCCCGAAATTATATGGGTTTTATCCAAAGTCAATTGCATAGATTGATGTGATTAAGAATGGGTATTTTATATGGTTGATAGTCACAATTATTAAGAAAGCTTCCGTGTGAGAATTTGGGTTGATGTGCATATGGATATGCATTAATGAATTGAAGGTGCATAATTAATCACAATTAAGAATTTGATAAAGCAGATATGCTTGGTAATTTGGGTTTTAAACCAAAGTTCAGAGAAATTTCCAAAGTGTATATATTTATTATGGTTAGTAACCATAATTATCAATAAATGAAATAGCTTCCGCATATGGGGAAGCCTTAGTTTTGAGGTTGATAAGATTTGTTTACATGAGATTGTACTAGGAATGCAATTGTGGGTTTTTGTAGCTTTGACTGCATCAGATTATAAGAATCCCTTCGATTTATTAATCCCTTGGGTTTATACTATTAATAATTTGGGTTTATTAATCCCTTTGCCCTATAATATTAATAATCCTTTAGATTTATAATATTAATATCTTAGATTTTAGTATTAATCACTTTCATTTATAATATTATTGATCCCTTCATTTTTTAAATTTTAATCCCATGATTTTATAATATAAATCTCTTGATTTTATTAATTAATTTTGTTTATAATATTAATGTCTTTGATTTATTAATCTCTTAATTTTATAATACTAATCCCCTTTTAGTTTATGATATTAATCTTTTGGATAGATTCATTGCAATTATATATATATATATATATATATATATATATATATATATATAATTGGAGTTTATAATATATTCTATATATACTTCATATTATCAATATATTCTAATAATAAAGATATAGGTTTTATTAAAAATTATTATTTATTTCTTACCATTAAGTTATGGTTAATAATTATTATATATTTTTTAATAAATTTGTGAATATATAAAAGATATTCACAACAATATTAATAAATATATAATAATTATTGACCATAGTATAATAGTGAAAAATATATAAGTATTCTTAATAATAACTATATATTATTATGATGTTATACTTAAATTATATTATAGCTGAAAAATAATTAGTAATATATTAATATAATATTATATAATAACATAACATTATATTAAAGTATAATATAATGTTAATATAGTAACTATAAATATAAAAATATATAATAATATATTTTTGTTATTTATATAGTTATTGATAATTCAAAATTATTAGCCTTTAACAAGATACACTAATGATTATTAATGCAATTAATATAAGCTTATCTAAATATATCAACTACATTTACTAATGTAGTTGTAAATTTCCTTCATATACATTTATATATCAGCCACATTAATAAATATGACTCTGCTAATAATATATTAGTAGTATATAAAATTTAGCACTATTTAAATTAAAATTAATTTAAAATTGAAACCAAAGCCGAAACCAAACCCAAATGAAAGCAAAAAGTCAAAAAATTTAATAATTACAATAAGCGCTGTCCAATCATCGAATCTGAAACCAAACCTATTAATTGATGAAATAATTTATTTTTCATGTTTCTTAACGAACACATGAAATGTAATGGGTGATCATTGAAGGAGTAGAAGAGTCTGAGGTGGAAGTCCGCATGTTATTAGTTTATATATATATATATATATATATATATATATATATATATTAATTAATTATTTATTTATTTATTTATTGATTGATTGATTGATTGATTGATTGAGGAGTTGGGAAATTTATAATTGTGTTGGTTGAATTCTGGTTTTACACTGGATTAATTAAACCAATAAGTGTTTCTTGTGAATAAGCTCACTTTACATGTTTAAGTACTTTTTCATTTATGCACCACATTTGTTCACAGTATCTATACATGACAACTATCCACAGTAATAGTCTAGGCGGAAATTAAACTAAACTATCTCTATTTATGTGTGGAATTACCAGCATGCTTATATTTATGAATGAGATAATCAAATATAATTTCCAGAAATAACAAATATAGATAATTTAATAAATGATATAATCAACAATAATAGAGAATATAAATAAAAATAAGAATACAATATATATTTTGAATGTCATCATATTTGACATAGGAAATATAAATGATTGAATTCTCTTAATGAAATAATATAGAATGTTTAAAATGAGGCAAAAGTAAGATGTATCTATTTTTATAAATTGTTCATTCTAAAAAATCAATATTTCTTCACCATGGGTTTAAATATTTAGTTGGTAAAATAAATGGTAAAGTGTATGTCACTCAACCTTTATAGTCTCAATATGTCAATTATTATTTTAATTCTGTATTACTAACTTAAAGAAAATACATTAAACAACTTCTACAACTTCAAGTAATACAACAATTATTATTTTAAACATTATTACAATTTTTCCAATTCAACATTTTAATTTAACAATCCTATTAGTATTTTTTTTTACATCTTTGGAAAAAATGTTAGTATAATCTTTATATAGATCACTATAACTTTCAAATGTAGATATGGAAATTGAGTAAGTTTAGTACTAGCTTCATATGAATACTATAACTTTTTGGTTGTTTACATATATATTTTTTTAAGCAAACACTATAAGTAAAGAGGATTTAATCTCAAATTTCTTAATACATAATAGTTTATTTTTCTTCATTTTTATAGCACTTGCAAATTAAATTACCTCAAATAGTCCCAACTCTAATCACAGTTTGTTATGGTAACATAATTAATATTTAATGGTTGTGAGAATCTATCGTTTAAATCCATGAAACATATTTAATTGTAATAAATTCTGAAAACGTAAACACCTTACTTGAAAACCCGTTTGCCTTCCTTGTTATTGTACTGAAATATGAACATGTTAAGATGCCAGTTATTATGGAAAGAACCAATAATTTCAATTACTACAAACATTTTTAATTCTAAGCAGCCTAAAGAAAAGTAGACAACCCTGCTTGACTGCGCTTCCTTATTATTGCACTGAAATCTGAGCCTGCTAAGATGCGAGTTATTATGGCCAGAATGAATCCATGAACTATCAATAATGTGATAAAATTTATGAGACAAGGTAAACAATATCAAACAATTCATATAGGGCTCGCCCATTTGGGAATTCTCCAGGGTCAGCTATGGCCGAGAAGAGTGGAATGCAACCACATGGTCAACCTCAAGGGTCACAGGAGTTTAGGAAGCATAGGCGTGATAACTATGGATTGATATGTGCTCTATAACCCCATTAATTTATATATTATGGTAGTTTAATAATTGTGAATTTTATTAAATATTTAACGATTATCCTTATTTATTAATTAATAATTACGAATTTCAATAGTAAATAAGTATTTAATGGTTATGGGTTATTTATTAGCTATAATTTAATTTATATGAGTATGTTAGTTGAATAATCAAGGGACTCCACAATTTAGTCCTGAAAATCATGGAAATCTTTGTAAGATAATAATAAAATTTGCACAAATTTTTGAAAATATGGGTTATTGCTGCCAAAGATGTCAAACTTGAGGATTTTGGATGCCTCGGGCATTCTTGATGGTGTTGAATACATACAAGATAAAGTCTCTGAGGGCCTATTAGCTCTTGATTATCCTAGCTTGCAGAATCTACGGTCAGCACGGTCAGCACAACAGAGAGACTTTTCCTTAAGGGTGGGCACTCTTATTGAACCAAGTTGTGAATGAGGGGAAGTCTTTCAACTCGTTAGATTTATTGGCTCGATAGTTAAGAATCCATGTAGTAAATGCCCGAAATCCTCCAAAGGGTGAGAAAGCAATATTCTACATGTATGCATATCTACTAGATGCAATATTTCCACATAATTCATTCCCTTGCATGGACTGGACTTGGACACCTCGAGACCTTTTCGTGTACATCTATTGCAAGTTGCTCTCGGATTGCAGCCATCGAGGAGTCATGGAGAAGCTAACTCACAACTTCTTCATTCTGTTGTACAAGATGATCTTTGATGAAGAACCACCTTGCATGTCATGTGGAGCAATGGAGGAAATAGCGGAGACTATAGATTGGTTTTCCTCACCGAATGGCACCTTCCCTAGAATATTTTATGGTCATAAGTCGTCGCATCTTTTGCCAAGGTACACCCCTGACAAGCTTGTCATGTAATAATTTTCATATCATCTCTGCACATGGTTGAGCTTTTCATAGGAAGAATAAAACACCATCGCCAATTGTTCCTATGCGAATTGGATTGTATGAGATCAAGAACTTGAAGGTTGCAAATACTGAAGGAAAAGTGATGGAGAAATTTGCATTTGGTAATCAAGACTTTAATAGATACAATCTCCATGGTATTTGAAAATACCATTGTGCGACAAAAAAATTCTAGTGGCTCAGCGGGACATTTCATTGGCCGGAGGAGGATCCATGGAAGAACTTCTATAATGCCTCCAAATCCCGTGAGCCAGTGAGTTTTACAGGAACTTCAGAGATGACTCCACAAAAAGAAGAAATTTCGAAAGAAATGCCAACAAAAGGAAGCAACCCTACGCAGGATAAGGGAAAGAGAAAGGTTTCTTATAGTCAAGGGTGAGAAATAGGCCACAAGATGAAAGAAAATCTAGTTATTATGAAAGCATCTTTAGTAGCAGAAGAGAAGAGGAAACAAAGGATGTAGAGAGAATAATAGAGGAATATGGAAGAGTAGATGATATTGGAGGAAGAAAAGAAAAAGCAAGAACAAGAAGAGAAGAAAAAGCAGGAATAAGAAGATAGGTGAGGCGCAATAGAAGAAGAAATAGCATATAATCAAGATGAAGCGCAAGAAAAAAACCGATAACCAGGAGAGGAGGATGGAGGACAGATGGAGGACATAGAGCTTGCTCAAGAGATTGAAGAGTTTATTTAGATCGTATATATGGAGGAGGAACCATAACCGAAAAATCAATATGCTGACCTAATGCTAAGTACACAAAAGTTCACTGTTAAGTCTCCACCACCTCCAACATCAGAGTTAGCTTTGTGTGAGGAAGAGGGATTTTTTCCTCTTGATGATGATTTGATTATGGACACGAACAATATTTTTTACCATGAACTTTAGAGAGAGATTGTACAAGCACGTAAGAAGTACTTTTTGGATGACCTCGCATCACCTACATTCATTAGAGAAAGGGTGATAGTAGCGGACACTAATAAAAATCCCAATCTCATTGTTGAAGCCTACTTGGCCTTCGCAAGTGCATCAAGGTAAAATAATTAGTATTTTAGGGCCGATAATAAGCAATTGGCACAAAAATTACAGGTTTCTAAGAAATAGGAAGAACAACTTCGTGCAACAACTCAGAATGCACCTTTCACACAAGTTTACCTGGAAGAAATGAGAGCAACGATACTTGGTGAAGTATCGAAACTTGGGAAGACCATGTGAAACCTATATGAGGAGCTTGTTACTATACATAAGGAAATTTTCCACTTGCACATCTTGTAGCAATAGCATAAAGAATTTTTTAAGCTCTTAGGAATGTACAAGTTGTGATCATTGTCCTCCATGAATAGTCAATGCGATACAAATTGATGTCGCTTGAATTGGGAAATAAAATGAAACAACATGTAGAGCTGGAGAAAGCAAGAGTCTGAATTTTGATCTAGAACAACAAGCATCTCGCCTCGTTCATTAGTAACATTCAAGCCTCATATGTACAAGTATACAGTCGTCTAGTTTTCTTGGTGAAAACACAGAAGATCCCATCAGTTGGCTCACTCATCTAAGCCAAACCTGGGAACTAGTGCAGGTAGGAGATCGAAGAATACTTGGAGGAGCTTAGACAAAATACCACCAACGAAAATTTGGATCTGAAATGACAACATGCAAAACTACTTCGGTGGTCATACCCAAGTAACAAATTTTTTTCTCCTACAATAGAAGGAAGTTCAAACTACTTCCAAATCATTGTACCTGGATGCCATGGAGACTCAAGTCCATTTCTAGCCATAACCCATTCCAAAGTTTGTGGATTTCATCGAACATTACTAATATTGGCACCAATATGTGACCGAAAGACATAGTGTAGAATTTACTGAGCTAGAGTTTCCAAAAACTCAATCATTATAGTGTTTTGTCTTCTTAGGATATCAAGTTGTCTATACCCTATTTTTTCTTATATGGGTATGAGTGTAAAATGTAATATTTTCTTTGTAAATAATTTGTAAGTGAAATTCCAACTGTTCATTTTGGAACGTGAAAAGTCATGATGTAATTTAATTGAATAGTCATTTTTAAAGAAGTTAAAGAGTCATGAGGAAAGTCTAAGAGTCACAAAGGGGAATGCAAAGAGTCACCCTCTTTTGTTATAAATACATCCTCATCACTCATGTAAAGGGATTTTTGGACCTAAGATTTTGGCTAGGCTTAGGGTTAGAATCAAGAGCTTGGGAGTTTTGTGAGAGCCTTGGCTTCTCCATAGTATAGAGGGAGTATCGTTTTTTGGAGGATCAGGTGATGTTGACTTCATGTTTCCCTATTGTGGATAGTGGTTCATCAATGGTGTATGTATGATTGGAACTTTCACATCAATAAAAGATCAGAGATGACACATTTTCATGTATATGTTGTGAATATAGTAGTACTATTCTTGTTGTATTTTCAAAGCATGTTATTTAACTTATGTTTATGTCTATGAAATATTTTTTTTGCATTTGTATGAAGTTTGTTGAATGTGTGCTATTGTATTATTTCATCAATGTTAACTTGTGAACTATTTCACATATTAGCCTGTGATGTCATTTATGCCCTTGTGTTCCTTTCAAGTTGTGTACTATTACAGGATCTTAAGGGGCTCACTCATCTTCCCTTCATGTGTTTGAACCTTCATGCATCACACTTTACTTTCCACAGGGTCACACACTCTCTCTCACCAAAGTCACCATACATCACTCTATCTGTATTTGAAGCCAAGGAATATCATTAACACTCACTGCATCAACAACCGAGCCATATTTCTAGATGGTAATCCTACACCAAACAGTGTGAGGTCTAATTGGGACTTCATATGGGGGAGATTTCCTAAATGTTGGTGGGTCCAACACTGTCAATAGTAAGTGATGAAGATTGCTCGGAAGAGAAAGAGCCCCTTGGGCCATCCAATCTGATTAGTCATTAACCATGTCTTTCTTCTGCTCTTCCTCCTCAGTTCCTGATTCAAAAGACTCTTCTTTTTCACCATTTAAATTCTCGTAATTATTACTTTTCTCTTTTCCCCTTAAGTCTTCCTCGTTATAAAACTGAAAATTTTCCCCGTCTCCCTCCAGATTTTCCACATATGTGGCTGAAAGTAATCAACTTAATCATCAATTGCTGCATTAACAAACTCTTTCACTAATTAAACCAACACACTGTGGTGGGTTGTATCTCATTTTGTATGCTTATGAGGAAGAAAATATGAGGTGGGAAGTAATCCAATAGATCTACCAAGCAAATGCGTAATAGGTGGAAGTTTCTGGAGTTGATTGTAAGTGAATTCATATACAATATCTATACCTTGATGAGAGGGCTCTCCTTTGTTAGATATATGACTTGGAGTTGGACACATATGATTGATTCCTTGCATGGAAGGTTCTTTATGTGAATGTTGTGAATTATCAGCTATAAAAGGGTTTCCCTTCTTCCAGTTCCATAATTTTTGATGGTGTTATATGACGCCAACACTAAGGGGGTCTCCCTGACATGAAGTACCAATTATACCTCACAACGTTTGGAGTAGGAGTACCAAATGAAAAATATGGTTTTTTTCCATTATATTAAAAAAATTTCTTGACTGCAAAAACTGACACAAGAGAAACTCATCTACTTTCAAGATAAGCATGTAAGTTAGCCTTGTCATGTACTCAATTGTAAAGTGTATAATGGTTCCTTCACGAAATGGAAAATAAATTGAGTCTTTAAGAGAAAAATAGAGTACCATTCTAATAAAGACACATGCATAATCTGAAAGAATCATTAGGAATATTGTGAAATAGCTGACAAAGAAAAAACGATCATGAAAACATAAGACACACAATTCAATTATGCATAATAAAGCCAATGAAATAATTTATTTTCATTATTATGTGTTTACTTAAACATGTACCACAAACAATGAAAGAATACTCAAAAGCCTAATATTTTCTCTTATGCCTAGATTGGGAAACCAAGATGAAAATTCCTTTTCTTGAACTATGAGGGTGTATATATAAAAAATGAGATGACTCTCCACATCCCTTGTGACTCTTGAGTCCTATAATGACTCTTGGGGTTCCAAGTGACTTTTTGAAACTCATTTGAGACATTTAGACCTCTACATGAAGTTCCACATTCTATAAGTGACCTTTGGACTTACAAAATCCTTACATTTCTCATTATTGAAAATTACATAATTAAATACAAAATGATGTGGAAAATATAACGACACATAAGAATCTCGATGTGACACTTGGACAAGCCATGAATTTGCACCGATGACATGTACTTCATTATTGAATACCTATGACAAGCTTATCTTATTATTGTTATCTTTGTATATTCAGAATAACATTATATTATTATAATAAGTTGTCAATATGTTTCAATAAGAATGTTATGATAAGGAGAATTATTAATATTATTTGAAAATATACCATGTCGATCAGTGAGTTATTACATATAAAAATATAATTATATTAATGATATTAATAATGTGTTTATTCTATAACTAACTCATTATTATTGATAATGTAACATTGTTAATATTTGTTTTCACGCAAAAAAAATTGTAACTTTCCATTAATCAAAATACTTACATACATTAGATTCATTTTGTGCATTCCATAATCTATATTCAAAAAATGTAGAACATAATCCAAAAATAAGATCATACATCAAACCTTGTGGTGAGAAGAAAAAAGATAAGAACATCTATTATTTCATCCTTTTAAATAGTCATATCAACAAAAACTACAAGAACTTTATTGTGTGATGTCATATATCTAGAAACAGGAAAGGCATTTTCCACTATCATATTAGATGCCAACAAAAGAGGATCATTAGATTCTATCCATTGACTAGAATGAAAAAAATATGAAACTCTTAATAAAAAAAACAATTGATTATCCTTCTATGAAAGGATTATATTGGTACTCTTAGACATCCTTGACTATATGCTTTAAGGTTTTCCAAGTATCCAGATCATGTTGAGTACCCTCCTTAGACAGAACGCTGCCTCATTGTTTCTTTCCCTATAAATGTGGCACCAAGATATATAGTCAAAAATATGTTTTACCTCATGGATATCCTCCAAAATTTGTAGCAATGTATGATTCTGACATCTTTTTGAAGCATTAAACCAATTTATAAAATTCATGGAGTCTCCAAAAACTTGAAGGTGGTGACCAAAGTAGTAGTTTGAGAGAGATAAATTTTGTAGAGTTGTTGAATACCATACCCAAACCAACCTTGGATTTAAAAAAATGATGATCTTTAAGGAATAGGATAATACTATCCCCACAAATTTTCTTTTCATTGGAAGCTCCATCAAATTAAGACGAGGGATTCTAATGATCAATCACTTGTTCAACAATAATGTGAGGGACATGGTGAGAGACATTGGATGACAAGAGAGCATAAATTTAACTTGTTTAAGATTATTAATATAAGGTGAAGATGAATTATCCCTCAAGGTGGCATTGTTTCTAGCTAACCAAAGCCCCCAACATATGAGGAGTGAAATATTTCTAAGGACATCGGCATGTGACAAGTCCCACCAAGAATTCCATCACTTGAGGAATGTTTCTCCCATCCATTCTATGTTATAACTCAGGAAGTATTTATCTTTCAACCATCTACGCAAATTAAAAGGAAAATGTAGGAACAAATGTTCAAATAACTCCCCTATATCCTTCCATAAAATGAACTAATGTAGGCTTTCTTTGTGACAGTTTTGTAAGTTTTCCAAGGTTGGGACTTTATTTTCAATGAGGCACTAAAGAAAGAATCTAGTCTTAGCTAGGTACTTTAGCTTCCATATATTCTTCCACCACCATTACAGATTATCCATTTATCTTATCGTAATCTGATAAATGTAGCCACTTTTGGAGTGTATACCCAGGAAGTAGGATGTACTTAAGTGGGGAGTATTCCTTCTCTTATTCTGACATGTGATATTTTAAGATAATTTATATAATTTTTCCAAAGGATGACAAAATCGTGATGCAAATCTAGCTTTCAATTTTCTATCCTTGTGCCCATATAGTTGATCTACCTTCATCCACAACCTAATATATTTAATGTAAAAATGTGAAGTTGGGAAACACTTTTTGCCCTTTTTTGACGTTGAAAATTGTAATAGTCTATGTTTTTTCAACTTCAACTCCACTAAACTCATATTTTAAATGGAAATTACGCTTTGACATAAAAACAAGATTTGTAGAGAATTGTCTTACCTCCGTACTCATATATATTTTTTTAAATATTGACATATAGAGGAGTAAATTTTTTGTTTACTAACTACATATACTTGAAATTTTCATGCAAACATAAATAGTCACTTTTTGAACCCTAAATTTTTTTAGGGAAGGTTATTAATTTTTTGGAAATAAACCATATCATCATAATCTACATAGATTGCACTAGTGAACTAACTATTTTTCGGTAATTTTCAGATTAAATCACTATTTTTTATTATTTTTTGAAATGGATGAAGAAAAAAAAAACGGTGATGTTTCAGTACATTTTATGAGCCCTAGATTTTCTTTTCAATGTGATCGTCAATAAGAAAAATGAGAATACCCTTTTGAAGAAGAGAGGGAGAGGAATTGCAATATGATTTTTCTGATTTTTTAGGTGTTGCCATTTTAAAGTTATTGAATTTTCATTCAGTGCAATTTTCAGAACAATGAAATTCCACAGTGACACAATTTAGTATAAAATTAATAACAAATTGAAATTTTTAATGAAACTCCACAAATATTACATCATTGGAAACTAGATTTAGAGATGAATATAATGGCACTAGGTCCTAAATACAAAATTTCGTTTTTGTAGGTGTTCCGCCCCTCCAAAGTTGCAGGTTCCTGAAAACTATAAAATTTTCTGGGTTTTTCATTGACCAGAAACTCTTGAACGAGATAATTTATCAGGAAAGATATTTATTAAACTCTCGACCGAGAAATTTAAAACTCTCGACTGAGAGTTTATACCACCACAGGTTACATTTAACCGTGCAGTGAAACTCTCGGCCAAGAGTTTTTAAAACTCTCAGCCGAGAGTTTGCGCCTGAGAGTTTACCCAATGCCAACTCTCGTCCAAGATTTTAATAAGTTATCTCAAAGTAATGAATTTGTCAAGAAGTTATTACTAAATGAAAACCAAAAAATTTAGTACAATTATGAACATGCATTTAATTAAAAAAAAAAATCGAAGCTTATCCATTAACTTTGTGATCTTCAATTGGTAGAGAAAGTTCCTTTAGTTGAGGATTCTACATATTTTGCAACGCGGAGTTTGGGAATCACTAATCTGAGGTCGTAAGATTATTAAAATGGAAAGGTCGTTGAATGCATTTGAACCATTTAAGCCTACATATGTATATATAGGTAGAGTAATGTGAGGCACGCAACTGAGTGACACTAAACGAAGATTGACTTGGAATATTAAAAGCGTGACATAAAATATATGTTCACTTTTTAATGGTGGGCGATCTATGACTGTACCTTAGAGGAGATAAGAGAAAACCCGGGACCCATTCCCGTTATATAAACCTATGGAGTACATGTGTAATGTCATGAGTGGAACTTACCCAAGGCCAACTCTCGTCCTAGAGTTTAATAAACTCTCGTCCGAGAGTTTAATGGGTTTTTAGAAAATATAAACAACAACCAATTAAAAAGAATTTTGTTTATGATCCTTTTCAAGTGTCATGAATTTTTCTATGCAATATTGTATTTTAAAATAGCGTAACCTATGGATCTAACACCAAGCATGCTACTACTCATAATAATGGATTTTCAAGATAATCATCAATCATTATGTAAATCTCAAAAAGATTTACCCTTCTTTCTTTCCGTTAATAATGTCAAAACTATTCATAAAGGTGTGTTTAGCTATGAATTAATTCTTATGTTCGAAAGTTTCGCTAGTAATGGATTTCACACTTTTATATTAAGAGATAGATATCCCACCCCTTGTAGCAATAAATCCAAAAATTTTTAGATGAAATTATTATTTCCAAAGGAAAACAACTCAACTCTCATCAATGTTTCAATATAGATGAAGAGAAATGGTTTGGTAAATTTCAAATTTAAGGAGAAAATTTACTCAAAATAGTTTATAGAGCATATTGATAGCTTCAACAAAATACTCCTAATTTTTAAAATTGGAAGGATTAGCTTTATTATTTTATATTTTATTGATCAAGCATAAAATTGGAATCATAACAAATAGAGGCATATGCACTTTGAAAAGGGTTTAAAATCACTAAAGGAATAAGAATGAATTCAATCATTATGAATAATGACTCTAGGATCATTATCATTCATATGATTAAACAACCATTACCCATAGGAAACTTTCTAGCATCAATTCTAGATTGATGTAGACAACAATAAGGAATATATTCACCAAAATTCAATACTACCATGTCTTGCAAGAACATAATCAAGAGGAAAATTGGTGAGAAAATTCATATTTAGAATAAAATTAGGGGGAGATTAAGGTTAATGGTGTATTATTCCACCAATTTATCCCCTCATTATTGTATATTTGAAACATATTTTGTTGGTACTGTAACATATGGTTTAAAATCACTAAAGGAATAAGAATGAATTTAATGTGAAATGTCAAATGTTTCTATGTTTAAATCATAGAAACATGTCAAATGTGTTGAAAGGATTTGGCCTCATCCATTAAATAGAATGTCATTCCTTTGCAACATTTTTTAGGGACTGCGCTAAAAGATGATTCAAAAAAGTATTATAAACCATAAAAAAAATGTGTTGTATGTCAAAGGCCAACATGTTAATGAAATTGATGATAGAGAGAGTAATGGTAGGAACACATAAATACATGTTGATAACAGAAAGGGCCAATACTCCGCAACATGTTGTAATTGTTACTAAATACTTGGTAAAATTTAATAACTATTTCAAAGCATAAATTAATGTTCAAGAAGAATTAAATATATAGCCATATGTTATGGACCTAAACTTTAAAAAAATTTAGCAGCAAGATATGTGAACAAGAATTTGCAAATACCATATAATCAAACCAAGCATTAGCTATCATGCAACTTGCAAGTGACTTAAAGAATCAAACAAGAATCAATCCAAAGAAAGGTATTTGGAAGCACCAGAAAATTATGCAAAAACTGACGAAAATCAGAAATATTCCTTATAATGAGACCCCAGCATGCCAGGTTTGGCACATGAGAACCCCTTTCCAGGAATGCACCCACCCTAATCCCTTTGGCTTTGACCTAATGATAGAGTTTGGGCATCAAATGGCATGCACACCTGATTAAGGGATGTAACAAAACATCTTTGGCATAAAGAATCCTCATATCCCTAGAGAAGCATAGGATTCTACCCTTAGGGTAGCTTTAAAGTCTGATACATGAACAACAGGAATTATTCCTCTGATAATGATATTAAGAAAATGACATTAAGACATAGTAAATGATGGACATGATCTTTGGAGAACCTTGTTTGCTACTAGTGTTTGATTCATCATTTCTATATTCCTAATGAGAAAGGTTAAATAAAAGTTTAAATTAAATTTAAATCAAATTATCAATAACCAAGGATATTGATAAGCAAGAAAACATTTAAACCAACATTTTCCAGAACAGATCGCTTGCCTCTTATGAAATATTAGATCATTGATTGGAATCTATATATCTTGGTGGAGAAATACTACAAAATTAAATTTCATTAGTGCTAGAATAACACTTGAAATTATTATCTTCATGACAAACATAAGACTCATATTTTGAAATTTCTTTTAACTCGGGAAACTAGATTCCATCCGAGCTTCCACAAAAATAGTAAATAATTGTACTTTTGATTGCAAGGTCAAATAAAGTACTCATGTTGAACCTAAAATATATTTGATAGCATTTTGACATAGAGTATTCACAATGCACACAAGAATACTTTACTATGTAAATATCTTTGAGTGTAGGAAAATTAAGTGTTCCCTCCATTGATGACATATCATAGGTCACTTAAAATGTTAAATATGAGAGGTAAAAATTAACTGTTTGGTCATCCTCATCATCTTCCAGCCAATAAGTTTCAAGAATCTTTACTGCCTTCTCATAAATTTCATTATTGTCATGCCTTTGTAGGTTCTCAATATTCTCAAGTCCTTCAACATCATCAATATACTGTGTATAGATATTTACACCTCTAGTGTTGCCCATAACCTTCTCTGCTTCGCCAACTTCAAAAATATTCTCTAGCCCTTTAAGACAAACAGTTACAATTCTTGGGTCTGGACAGATTAGAAGATCACATAGAGGCTTAATGCATCCTTGATTCACAAGATATCTACAACCAAATGTAGGAACCAGTATTTTGTCTCATTGTATCAATTGACACAAATTCTTGAACATCTGTATATCACATTGACTATTATCAGAAAACACATCTCATTACATTACATCTTGTAAGTTGACCCCTTTATTCATTACTAGACAACCCATTTTAGCAATATGCTTGTGTTGATTATATAAATTCATTAAATACATACTTGATTTGATCATGTGTACCAGCAGAAGTAGAATTAGATATAGCCCATGTTGCTTCTTTATTGATATCAAACTTAGTAGTTTGAAGTAATTGTACAAGAGGAGGAATAATGTTTGTGTCAATCACAGCCTATAAAAAAATCCAAACTTAGGATATATGAAATTAAACATAATTTTACAATGAATAAGACATTCAATGAAGTGTCATTCTTAATCTATAAAGTAGTATAGCTAAGGAACCTGTATTTGATATTTGTTTCCTGCAGTTATGTTTGAGATGGTCCAGCATGCTTCCTTCTTGATACTTTTCTTATGATTATGGGTCAACATTGCCAAGAGGCAGGGAAGTGCCTAATTGTTCATAGGATATTATACTTGAAATCTGAGAAATCGTATTATTTCATCTATTTTCTTCATTTATTGAAATGAATAAAGGCCCAAATCCTAATTAATAAAAAATTATACTATGCACAATTTCTAAGAGTAATGGTTTCTTGCACATTTATAGAATTATGGGTGTAGAAAGAATAGATAAAATTTAATATGAGGATCAGAAGTATGGAGGATTCACAAGAGCGTATATCCATGAAGAGAAAGTAAAAGATTTAAATATCAATTTGAGTAATGCAAAAAATGAGTAGAATGTGAATAGAAGCATAATGGAGCTAGTAAAGTTGGTTGGAAATTTCCACGTTGAAAACAAAAGTGAAGATTTGTAATAATAAATGCAATCTTAATAATATTTCAAGAAGAAAAAGGTGAAATAAATACTCAACTACTAAATGGTTAGAAGAATTTGTAGGGGGGAATCACGATTAACTCTAATGCAAGAAATGCAAAAGAGCATAGACCTCGTGATTGAAGGGATGGTCACAGAGGATAAAGGCAGTCAAGAAGTGATTGTAGGAATTATCATTCACCTAGGAATTCAATGAGAAGAGCCTCTGCATTCCTATAGCTAGAGATCATCACAACTTTGCCTCCTATTAGGAATTAAAAGAGATGGGATGAGTCAGATTATTTGAAAGGAGAGCACAAGAATATTAAACCACCAATTTTTTATGGAAAGGATGAGAAATGTGAAGATTTTGAAGAATTAATTTTGAAGCATTATTTTAATACCCTTATATTGTTTCTTATTATAGCTAACATATGCCTACATAGAATTTTCAGATTCCAAAGTTTCTTAATTTAGCATGAATTCTCTTGAAGAAAAGTGAATTTATTGTTTTTCTTACTAGGATGAGATTACCCAATGTTATCCCTGTAATTTTTATGATAAATGATCTTTTATATTGAACATTTATTGACATAATACTCTGTTGATACTATTGGCCAAATGAGGAAATATGAAATGTGAATAGACGATGACTTATAAGATAATTGACAAAACTCTTGCATCTTTTCAATTTTTTCTTTGCAACCTCCAACATCATTGTAAGTAACATCTGGCTTTTCTTCAACAGTGATCATTGTCACACTACAATCAATATTAGGAAGCAAAGGGATCTAAATCTAATACTTATTGCGATCAACCCTACATAAAGAAAGAAGACCATCAATCATTACATTCCTGAAAAAACCCACAAGGTGTGACCTGAAGCAATCTCTAAATTTTTTGATGACATTAATGCAAACAACATAAAACATTAGAGTTGAAAACATAGTTATGCTTCAATAAGAAGTAATGCGATATCTCACATGTCAATGATACTTAGAATTGATGTATAATATCACAATCAACTCTAAAGGAAACAAACTCCCTAGAAGACAAAGTGAACATAAAAGGATGGTTTTGCAAGGGGGATTTTTTAATAACTGACCTGACATGCATGCCTTCTTCAATATCAGTAGGGAAGAATTTATCACCCAGTCCAACCACAAACTGCATTCCCAAGAGACAACTTTGTAAATACTAGGGGGGCTTGGTGGCGAATGCATCGACGGTCATCATGAGTGAGATGGGGTTTGAAATTTTGGGTTCATAAAAAGAGGAGGATATATCCATACCAAGGGTCGACAGTTGCTATGAGGAAGAGATGTTCATCCAGTAGCGAATCGTTGACTGGTGATCCTTTGGTATAAATTGGGAGGTCTGTAATGAACTTTGCTAAGATTAACGCCTTTTTGCTCTTGGGGGAGTGAAATTATAAGTCATATTCTTGCAGAATGACTATCCAGTGGGTGTATTTGTGGTTCATTAAATGACATTTGAGCAGATATTTGATGGGATTAATATCTGTGACGACTGTTGTGGTCTTTAAGATGATGTAGTGGTGAAGTTTTTGGATTGTGTGAATTAGCGATAGGGCAGTCTTTTCTTCGGTCTCATATCTTAATGCAGGGCTTCATAAGGTTTTGCTAACATAATAGATTATGTTCTCCTTCCCATTCGGACCCTCCTAGATCAATACTCCGGCTAAAGCATTATCGGATGCTGATAGATACAGGATGTAGTCTTTGTTGTAGTCTGGGGATGGATCAACGGTGTTGAAGACAATGTGTCTTTTAGTGCGTCGAATGCTTGTTGGGCTTGGTCATCCCATTAAAATGGGATTTCATGATGAAGGAGATGCATGAATCCTTGAGTGAAAGCGATGTAATCTAGGACAAAACGTCTTATAAAGTTGGCCTTTCCCTACAAACTTTGTAGTTTCATGAGGGTTCCAAGTGGGGGTACCTCTTTGATAGCTTGGACTTTGAGTGAGTCCACTATAATTCCTTGATGGGACACAATAAAACCTAAAATTATTCCTGTTGTGATGCAAAAGAAGCACTTGAGGGGGTTCAATCATAGGTTGTATTGCTGGCATCATTGGAATACCAGTCGCAGATCCTCGAGGTGGTATGATCGCTTCTTGGATCAGACGGTGAGGTCATCCAAGTAGGTGAGGATACGGTGTGCCAAGTCATGAAAGATATAATTCATGGCCCTCTGGAAGGTGGCTCCAGCATTCTTTAGGCCAAATTTTTTCATTACTTGGTATGCGAATGTGCCCCAGGGGTAGTGAACGCGATCTTTTACCAGTCGATGTGACGGATTTGAATTTGATTATACTCAGAGAAGCCATCCATGAAGTAGAGGGCCTCGTGACATGCACAAGCATCGATGACTTTGTCAATGAATGGGGTATGGTAATTGTCCTTGGGACTCAATTTTTTCAAATCACTAAAATCGGTGCAAACATGTATGGTGCCATGTTTTTTCATGACGGGAACAAGGATAGAAACCCAAGACATGTAAGCGATGGGGTAGATGAACCCGTCTTTGTGAAGCTTGCTGACTTCTTGTTTTATTTTTTCTGCCTTGGATGGGTGCAGTTGACGCTATTTCTGTCGTATTGGTGGTACGTCAGGCTAGGTGTCAATATGGTGCTCTACAATAGTGGGAATAAGCCCGGGAATTTCTGAGTAGTCCCACGCAAAGATATCTCGATACTCTTGCAGCAAGTGGGTGTAAGAGGTTTTCTCTTCTAGTGAATACGCTGCCCCCAGTGACATTTCTTCAACTTTTTTCAGCTTTTCGAGAGATATTCACCTTCATGGTAGGTGAAATGTTTGACATGTTTCCTTCCTCGAATGCATCGGGCACCAGAATGGGATTATTGAACAAATCAAATTTCCCTGATGGAAGGAAATATTTTGATTCCATTGCATAAATATCTTGTATTCCTGTCTTGTTAGGGCTGAATTTTTTTTTAGGGAGAAAAAATGGGCGGTGATGCATTGCATCCCTCAGATAATCTGGCTCCATCATGGCCTCAAGGATGTCCTCATATGAACGAAATAAGGATCCTAAGGGGGATTGATTCTGCGCAAGGCCGTGAGGAAGAGGTTCAGTCCTAAAGGAGTTGGTCGACAGACATGAAAAGGATTCCATCATCGATGTGGTGGAATTGGGCACGGTCGATAGGGTGCATATGGATTGGGTTTGCACCATCATTGGTACAATTACTCTCGTAGTTGCAGCTAGCTCGATAGCTATGAATAATGAGCAGACAACCCAAGTAATGGTTCCGATACATGATGATATGAATTGTATATGGTGTATCTTGTCATCGGTGTTTGGTGGGGGAGGAATTTCCATCATGGGAGCTTGTGTGAGAGCAAGGCAAGATTCCTCATTAGGCTGAGCACTTTCCAGGAGTTGGAAGTTGTGCCTGGTGCAGAGGTGCCTGAATGTTTCCATTAATGGGCATGCCTCTGGTTCGCGGTTATGGCCGGTGCAAATGGTGCACGGTACCACTGTGCCAACTGAGTAAATTGTGTGGGGACCAACACTACTCTTCGTCCCTGAAGTGGATGCTTGAAGTGATCAGGTATAGGGGAGAGGGTCCTTTGTTTCCATTTCTAAGTTTTTGGCTTAGGTATGTCTAACTCTTTTGGGGAGTGTAGACTTAATGTTTCTCTCACCGCTCGAAGCTTGGGGAGGTGTTCACATTTCATAGTAGGTGAAAATGTGAGCAGATACGACAATAGAAGTGTGTGATTTTCTCCTGCTTAGAGAGGTGCTCTGAGGGAGGGAGGAGGCTATGCGAAAGTTGTTCATGAGGTGATTCATTTCTTTGCAGTTGTTGACCTGGTGGTCGATTCTGTCACATAGTCCACATGTCGGCCTAGTCTGGACATGAGTCGTGCTAAGTCAATGCGCCTTTTAACTTGCCCGATGTGTCAGTGTGGAAATGGGGTAAGCTACCTGGGGGAAATCTGCCCCATTATGTTGTATAAGATCTGGATTGATGATATCCCAACAGTGCATTTCTAATGTATGAATTTTTTCTATTAGTGGGCGCACTCGTGGGATATACATACAACACTGCTCATGGCGATTGCCCTAACATACTAGACAAGAGCGTCATTCTTGGGCGTTCCTGTCCTGCTCGTTTGGCGACATGATTGGGTACTAGTAGCATATCTCTTCTAGGTCTGGGAATGTGGCAACCACATGATTGTGTGTGTTACATAACGCACATGTTGGTCCTCTCCATGGAGGGCGGTTTGGGGTGACTAAGGGTTTCCCGACTGGTCGCTTTTCAGTTGATAGGAAGAGGACGAATCTACTTGTCACATCCTCTTGCGTCGTCGAGCTATCCATGGATTTCGTACCAAGGTCATATTCTAGGGATAGGCATACTATGGATGTGCGTAAAAAAGTTAGTGCTGCATAGAATCTAGGGATATAGTGAAAATGGTGTAATGGGTGATTACCACCACATATCTGACACGAATGTTGGATGGCTAGAACTTTAGCATGGTATACTACATTATCTGGGTACCATCCTTGAAAAAGTTCCACGGCTACACATTCTGCGATGAAATGGTCACGTTCGTCGCAGAGTGCACATCACTCGATAGGGGGAGGGGAGATGATCAGGAGCCTTTTTGGTGACTGTCGTGCCTGCTGCAGGTATAAAATGACGCGAGGTTCTTCTCTAATTGACTGGATGGAGTGATCCTCTTGATCAGATTGCTTGATGTCATGTAAGGCATCTCTATGTCGTGGAATTTATGGGCAATGATGAGTGTAATGCCCATAATGGCCACAGATAGCGGATGTGTGGTTGGTACGTAATGCTTTGCCTTGATTTTTGGTGGTTGGTTCCTTTTTATGAGAAATTGTTTCTGCGATATTTACCACAGAGCTAAGGAACGGTTTTAGCTCATCCAACTCTAAACAAATGTGGGTAGGGAGGCCTACTATGTCGCATATGGCACAAGGTTGTAATTCCCATTGTATGGTGTAATTTTCTACCTTCTTCCCCTTTTTACTAGTTTTCTTGGTCGTAAACATTGGTTTTGCGACAGAAATTTCCTTAGATGGGATGGATGTGATAGTATCCTTAACAGAGGGGCATCCTCATAACTGAGGGGGATTAACCCTGTAGAGGTGACTTTTTTGACTCTTTTCGTGGTAGGTGGGACTAGGTACCAAAGTGGAATTGAAAATGATAAGTTTGGCAACACCATTGTGGCCAAGACTTGTTGTGATAGAAAACCAAACGGGGGGTAGAGGAAAGGAGTTTGGGAGGTGGTGTAGGCTAGAGAGGTTTTCATGGTGAAGGTCTCGATGTCGTTATTGCTCATCTTCGTCTCTTGGCTAGATTAAATTCTTGATGTAGATATCATGCACACCGGAGCCTATGCGATATCATATGATGATTCTTGTATAACATGGGGATCTCCTAGAAATGACCCGAGGATAGACGACAGTTTGAACTGGTTGGGGCCATATTCTTGGTACCGTGTAAGCATCCCAAAAAATGTGTCTACATAGGGAAAAAATACGTTGGCATTTGTTAGGGATCGCTTGTCATGGTATGTTAATTGGTCGACAATAATGATGCAATCCTCATGGGGGAACATAATGGTTTAGAAGATGGAGGAGGTTATGGCTAACATGGCATACATATAACTGCACCCAAGGAGTATATTGTAATCTAGTTGAGCATCTAAGACTTCAATGTCTATAAGGACTGTCATTCCGACCAAGTAGACTGGGACATTTTGGTAGAGACCTATGGGAGTAGATGGGTGCCCATTGTATGCTCTGAGTGTGATGTCTAATGGATTTATTTTGGGAGACCCTAACTTCTGACAAACGTTCTTTGACATGATGCATGTGGATGCACCCTCGTCAATGATACATCAGTGAATGGTGATGTTTTGGACTGACACAGGTATCTGGAAGGCAACCAATGAAGGAATCCTAGGGGTGGATTTATCTAAATCGAAAGCCACTAGGTGTGCTCAGTAGGGTTGATGGAGCCTAACGCAGAAATTAAGGCTTTCCTTTGCTTTGGGCATGATTGTAATAACTCTAAAGCTGGCATGGCAACAGGAGATTGGGCAAAATCGTCTAGAATGTTATATTTACAGGCTGCTTTGGAATGGTTTCATGCTCATCTAGTTGGTCCCTTAGCCATCTTTGGCAAAGGTTCAATAGGTATCTTCGATATAGTCAACGGTGCTGTTGGTGCACTCATGCTAGCCCCTGACAAATTGGTGTCTAGTGGGGTATCGTAATTTTTGTTCTGCTTATGAAAAAACATTTCTTCGCCAGCCGTGTAGATTCCATGGTTGTTTTTTCTGGAATCATCGAGAGTTTTTTGCTGTTGTTGTGTGCTAAATGTCCCTTGGTGGGGAGAGAGCTCTTACATGACAACTGTCTACTATGAACATCCCCCATGTCCTCGGTTACCTTGAAGCTTCTTCAGCTTAGAGAGTTCGGGACAATGGTGAGTGTAATGGCCATATTCACCACAAATTGCGCAAGAGAGGTTGGTCTGAAGATTCACCCTCTTTTTATGCCCTTGGGAGTTATTTGGCTCCTGGTTTTGATTTCGGTTGGAGTTGCATCAAGCCTTAGATTACAGAGAGCGTTGTTGATTGTTGTCCACCTGTCCAGGATTTCCATTTTGTTTGTTTTTTATTTTTTCCTTTTGGATTTGGGAGGATAGTTAGGATTCTCCTGATTATATGATTGGCGCGATTGTGCCTAGGAAGGTTGTACAAAGTTCACCTGCACATTATTTTGCATGGGTGGGTTTTGTGTTGGGGATTAGGAATATTAGGGTCCCTGCCCCTGGTTTGTGAATCGTTGTTGTGGGGGGAGCTATTCCGTCAGCATTTCTGGCTACGTACTGGGTCCCCTAAGCTAGAGGGTATGGGCCTCCTTACTGATGATGGTACTACTGCACCGTATTGGTCATATTTTGCAAAGGTGCATGATGACTTTGGTAGCCAGGTTGTGGGATGTTCTAGTTAGGATCATACGTGTAACTGGGGTACTGACTAATGCTACCTAGGTGATTTTGGATCAATGACCCATTCAATCCATCTACAGTGTTCGACGTGTCTGGAAATTATTTATAAGTTTGTAGGCATGGGGCGTTAGGCAGGATGTTATAAATGTATTATGACTGCATGTAAATCAACTCGAGCTGCTGGGATTTACTGATGGAATCCTCTTCCAATGCAGGTTTTTGGGTTGCTACATATTTTGAAATCTTTGCAGTGACAGTTTTCAAGAATAGGTCCAGCAGAACTCGATCGTTGAGTTTGGCTTTGCACAAACTACGACGTCACCGCCATTCATGGAGATGGTCTGAGATATTGATGGATGGTGTCTATCTAAAATGTGTTAGTAATTCCATCCCAGAATCATGGTGGATGGGTAACTGAAAATATGTGAGGAATGCAGTAGCGAGGGCGCTAAAGGTTCCATGTGTAGCAGAAGGTTGCTCCACATACCATTTTGTGGCTGGTTCAGTTAGAGTGCACTGAAATAGTCTCATTTGAATAGTATCATCAATGATATTGTTCAAAAAACACCACAAGTGGAAATTAATTATGTGATTTCCTCTATCTTTCTCTTGCTTCCCTTTGAACTTTGGAATGTATGAAGGGAGCATCGTGGGCATTGGGGGCCATGTTGGGTTGTGTGAAAAAGGGTCATTTGTTAACTTGGTTATATTGAGTAAGTTCAACGATGCTAAGAATGGTGACTGTGGGTTGAGAGCCATTGCAGATTGTGAAGACATAGTTTTCTGGTTAGATATGGGGTTTGTTTGTGACGTACCCAATTGTGTGTTCACTTGGCTCCCTGAATGGGTAGCGCTCCTCTGCCCCCTAGGGGTTATGGGAGGAGTGCTATATGGTGACACTGTGGGGGTTTCCACTGGTGTGGAGTTAGGTGACACTCGGGGGTTCCCAACTAAAGATGCCCCAATAAATGATGAACCAATAAGGGTGGCAGTGTTTTGTCTTTGACGCCTAAATGGCGAAAGACTTGGAACTCCTCCTGGTAATGGGGGGAGGTCCAAAACACGTCTAGATAAATGAGGTCTCGTTGGGTCCATTATGGTGTCGATTAGGTATGGTTTTGGAAAAAATCTTCAGTTCTACGAGAGGTGAAGTATCAAAGAAAAAATGGTGACCAAATACATAAAACAAAGCAGAAACAAAAGTTAATTTTCCTTTAAATTATTTCTATGTGATCAATCAATCAAAAGGTGGTTTTGGTTGTTTTTGCGTGTGATACTCAAAATCCTAGAGACCTAAAACATCCTCAAACTCTCAATTTTAACCGGGCCTTGTGAAGATATATTTTGGTGGGTACTGGGCTAACGTCTCGAAAGAACTAGTGTTGCCTTCCAACAGCTGAAGAATCGACCAAGGTAATGGGTAGAAGATATAGTGTTGTCTGCACTGTCACCTAAAGGGAAGGATGCCCTAGATTTGGCCACTAAGTATCATTGTCCCATGTGAGCATTCGAGTCTTGAGCTTCTTGGTAAATCAGCTACCAGTACCAAGCATTATATGGGTCAAGTAGCCCCAAATAATATCACACGCACTGGGCCTAATCTTAACCCCCTATGAATCAGGTCTCTGTGGCGCTCGGGTTTTCTTTTCTGTGGGTAGATAGACGGATTTTAAAGCACCTTGTTCAGTCAAATTCTATGTCTCGAGATGTAAACTGACCATGGCGACTTATTGGATGCCTACCCCCATGGTCCTAACCTAAACTATAATTTTTCTTGTGGCCCCTGTGGGTAAATTTAGTGAGTTCAGTTAGGTTAGTTTTAAGGAGTCTTTACTTCACTTATGGTGTGGAAGTGTGTGAGAAAAAAGTGAACAATCACACAGTTTTAAGATGTGGATATGCGGTGATCCCTTACACGTCCCCTATTAATCTACGTTTGATTATTCCTTGCTATAAGCAAATCGTGTGTGGATAGTGGGCTGCTTACAACTTTTCCTAATAAATCTAAGTGATTAACTAAAGGGAGATGGAAAATTATCAGATTAATATGCTTGGCTAGGGTCACAAAAAGGCGCAAAGGCAGCAGATATTACGTTATTCTCTTAAGATAATTAATTCCTTGTCCCAACTCCTAGTGCAAAAATTTAAACTAAAATTGATGATCTAAATAGGAAAAATGAAAACTAGCTAAGCATATGTGGATTAGGTCCACTTACTCCAGCTAATTATCTATGTGTTTTTGGTGTCTATTTTCACAAAAATAGGTTATTTCAGATTGCAAGTAAATTCCCCCCTACTTAAACTATGTGGTTTTTTTTGAAGATAAACTTAAAAATTTAAAACTAGAAACTACAAATACTAAAACACAGCCAAAAAAAAGTTCTAAGAAGTCATGGGACACCACACACAGTGCTAGTAGTTTTTCTCCAGGCTGCTAGCCACTTTACAATTGGGAAATTGAGGAAAATAGCAGATAATTTGGGTCTCTGGCTTCCGCGTGGAAAAGTTTCACACAGTCGCGAGACTCTGCGCGCAGGTCAGAGCTAAATGCACGCAAATCACCACTTCTGTTTGAGAAAACAACACATGTTTTTCCTGTAAATGGAATTTCTAGAATTTTTGAACTTCTGAATTTCATTGTGGGTGAATGAGTAGAGAAGAAAAGAAGGGGAGTTGTCCCAACAACACTCCAAAGTAGAGAGAAGGTCCCTGCAACAAGTGTAGCCACTTAACTAAAAAAGTAAAGCTAGTGTAGTCACCAATCATGTGGTTGTGTTTTTGGTGCAAAAGTGTACCAATCCACCGGTGCTTAGGAGGAGTGGTCGTTGCCTCCAAGCTATGGTCATAGGAAAAAAAAGATGGTTAGCATGTTAGTGAACACATGCTATAAAATATAGAACACACTAAATCATGGTATAGTATGCATATATAGAGAGAAAACACAACTAAACTAAACATAAAAGAAAAATCTCATAAAGATTCAAACATACCAATAATGCAAATGGTGGAATCAATGTCCCCTCTTATTCCTTGTTGTTAGGAAGAAATATAATACGTTACACTCTTGCCAAAGGACCCTTAGAACTATGGAGTTGTAAGACCCATTGCAAGGACGTTTTTACCCTTTAGCTATTGTCGCAAGGTCTATCTCTTTACTCCAAAGGATTGAAGTTTTTGGATGGCCAACAACTGGATCCTCTCTCTATTGTTGCTCTGGATCGCACATTGTTGGATTGCTCATGGGAAATTTGGCTAGCATAACAATGTACTCCCATTTTTCTCATCTCTTAGTGGAAATTTATAGGTGATTTCAAATTCTCCTTCCCTCTCTTGTGACATTGGTGGATGGTGACCCAAGAGAGAGGGTTGATTCCTTTGTGTGCCACTTGATTCCTTTGTGTGTTCCCTTGAGGTACCAAGCTGGCATAGGTGGCTGTCCTTGGGCGGCCTCAAGTGTAGGATCATTTCCTGAAGTGTGTCAAGTGGTCCCGAAAAGTGACTTTTGCCACTCCGAGGAAAACGTGGCTTTTTGAGGGAAATTCATGCAGACCAACATGCCTATCGAATGAGATTGTGCACAAAGGTGCATTTCACCTGTGGTCTTGGTGCACAAATTTGATTTTTTCCTCTTGACCTAAGATATTTTTTTGAAATTTTCAAATCCTCTAATGTGCATCAGCACTGTGAATCCTTTTTCTTGACATTAAATAATGTCATATTTTCTTGTCTTATTTTCTACTGATAACACACCCGAACCCCAATATTTTTCACCTGTCCCGTGGCTTTGTGATGAAGGAACTGCTTTCCTTCACTGAAAATCACATCATATCCACGAAATTCCAACATAGCAACAAAAACCAAATTCTTCTTTAAAACAGGGACATGCATGACATATTTTAGTATGAGTGGTTTACTAGAGTCTCTCTCAAAAGTAATTGTACCAATACCGATAGCGCTATACCTCTCATCATCACCCATCTCGATGTGCATCTGGAGATCCTTCTCCTCCAAGCTACTGAATAATTCTTTGTTGTCGGTTATGTGGAATGAGGCTCCACTATCCAAGTACTAGACATATCCCAACACTAATGAATCCATGCATGCGATGAGGATGAATTCCAACTCAAATTGTGAAGTCAATGCTTCACCTGCTTCTCCTCTTGAGGCATTCTTGTTTTTCCTCTTTTGTGGAAATGTTTTCGCATAATGTCCATGCTCTTAAAAGTTGAAACATTTCACCTTTGATAATTCTCGCTTCTTTCTTGCCTTTTTGGTCTTGGATTTGGAATGGGACGCCTTCCATTTTCATTTTTTCTCCTTGCCATCCAAGGCCCAATTTTCCTCATCATCAGTCTTTGACGAGGATCCATATTTGGTGCTCCCCCTGATTTCTTCTTGTGCCAAATCGAACCAAATTTTCTCCCAATCTAGCAGCTTTTCCCACCCATTAATAAAGTCCTGGTAGTTATTCTAGCTCTTGGGAAGGCCAATAATATCTAGGGTCACCAAATCATCTATTGAAACAGTGATCCCAATGCTTCTAAACTCATCTCGACATTGAGTGAACTTGGTCATGTATTTCTGGATTGTCCCACCCTTATCCATTTTGATATTCTTGATGTTTTATTGTAGCACCAACTTCCTTTGGTCACTGATATTTAAATAAAAATATGTCAAGGCCTTCCACATTGCATATGGAGTCGCCTTCATCAAGGCTAGAGACAATATGGTCTCGAACTCCCTCTAATAAGATCCTTCTCGCTTTCACAACATCCTTCTTCCATGCATCAAGAAGTTGAGAATTTTTTGTTGTGGGTTGTGGGACATTAGTATCTATGAAATATTTCAATCTGGTGTCCTCAAGCATTACCTCCATCCTGTCCTTCCATGCAATATAATTCGAATTTCCCTCCAGTCCATATTTGAGTCTCAAGCCATTGAAATACATCTTGATCTGTTGTTGGATACCGAAGAAATAATCTGCAAATTCGAACTTGATAAAAAAAAAATTTGGTATTTCCTTCTTATTCTTATTCCTAACACTCTAATACCATGGGATTCAATCTAATCGTATGATGTACTAAAAATAGGATATTGAATCCATTATACAATTTTCAGAAATAAAACACAATCGCACAATCACATAAACACATAAGAGAAAGAAACAATCAATCACACAACCCAAGATGTATGTAGCGAAAGCACATTTCCTAAAACCCTGATATATGTATATTGTATAAATTAAAGGATCATGAAACAATACAATGCTTTCTCTCACAAGAGAAATCCTACACTCTTCCAACTATCTAACACTGATCTAGGAAAAATTGGACAAATACTTAGCCAATTCTTAGCCCCTACTCAGCTTACCTTTCCCATGTATTCTTGGGCTAATTATATCCCTATTAAAATATGCAAATACATCAATTTGATTTCACAATGCATCAAGGACCTCCAACTAACTCCATAACTGAACTGTACAATTTTCTAATTATACAACTGATTGTTATCTTGCCTTTAACCTATGCCTCAACTGGGTCTTCCTCAGAATTGACATGCAACAACTATTTATAGTGAATTATCAGTTAACTAATTTATCAATCATTGTGAACTAAATCAGATTTAATTCATTGGACCTCTAACTTGCTCATCACTCAGTTAGAACTAGTTAAACTGATTTTTAATCAATTTCTTGAGTTACCTAAATACAACTCATGCACAACTACAATTGGACCCCCTTAAATCATGGAATCACTCTACATGCATCCTCTCTGAGCCTAAATTGAATTTCCTAAGCTAATTCAGTCATTCTAACTCAGTTAACTAATACAGGTTATGTTACACTAAAATTTGTCACCATGACATTTAGTTGTTCATATGGGTCTATCAACACCTATATCATGCTCCTTTAGAAGTCAAAAACCCCAAAGTTCCTAAACCAAGTCTTGGATTTGGAGAAAAGCTCATAAAAATCATAAAAACCCTAACTCCACACTACTCCTAGCCATTACCTGTGGTACCGCACCTTTTGTGAAGGAAAACTGTGGTACCTACTGCACGTTTTGTGTATTAAAACTACGGACCCCCGTAAAAGGTAAAATGAGTGAAAAAGTAAGTTTTAGAAGCCCAGCTGGTCAAATATTCTCCCAGCGGGAAGCTTCTAGAAGGTGTTATCTGGTCGAAGCCTTACTCCCTCCATTTATCATGAACATTCATTCCTTCATAAAAGGAGCCTATTCCTTGGATTTTGGAACTTAATCCCTTGATAAGGGGACTCTATCCCTTCCATTTTGGAGCTGTAACCACTTTCCTTATCCTATAAATTGAAGCTTTGGTTTAGTTTCAAGGGTACTGACTAAGATTGAGGGAGTTAGAATTTGAGAATTTTTGAGGAGAAATGCTGTAGAAACTCATACTCTCTTAACTGATCATTATGTGGGAATGATTACACACTCATGTGCTTTTTAGCTGAGAGAGTGCAAAGCTTGTCAGAGTAAAGGAAACGCCTATTTTGGACCCTAGTAAGGCTTGTACGACATCAAGGTGGACATGGTTGTAAGGCTCTTTCTTCATCAAAGATAATATGAATGAATCCCATTTTCTCAATGTGTTCTTTAATTAAGTAGCTTATTTATCATGTTTTGTCAATGAATTATTTAATTAAATAGCTTGTTTCTTGAATTCCTTGATCATCTTGATAGATATATGATTCATGAATTATTTTATACTACACAAGTGTTATTGATTTTTTCCATGTTTGTGATTGCAGATCTTTGAAGACGACTCTTTCAAGAAACTGGAAAGAAGATCATTACGAATAGCGCTAGACTACAGGTAGGTCTTCAAAACCCCTGTTGTAGCTAATTCTGAATGGAATATTATCTAGAGAAAATAGTTTTTGTTTCTCTGTTTGTTGCTAGCTGTCCGTAGGACACTTGGGAGGTATGTCTTGTCCGCAAGAACGGCTTATCTGTCCAAAAAAATGGCAACTCTGCTGGGGAATGGATCTTGAACTTCGATTTCTTTTATTTTTGACTTGGGAAACTATTTTTCTAATTTTGATTGATTGACACTGGCTTGGGTAATTTATTCCTACAGAATCCCTGAAAAGTGCTTTAGATTTTTTTATTTTTCTTTCAGTTTTCTGGTATCCGCACTTTTCTTCTAGAAAAAGTGCGGGCATCTCTAATCTTTTCTTGTATAAACAGTGCGGGACCGCACCTGTTTACACTGAAACCTGCGGACCCTGTGAAATTTTTTAGAAAACCTTAAAATTCTCTTTTCTGGATCAGTTTATTAGATTCTCAATGTATACCCAGACTTGTATTTTCTGTCAAAAAGCCTTGCGTGAATTTCTTTAAGCAATTTTACAATCTCATCAGTCTCCGTTAAGTTAATTGGGTGTTTTGAATATTCTTTTTTGAGAAATTATTAATTTGATTTCCTTTGGTCATTACTTCGAGGTTTGTCTCAGACTCTTAACACTTTTGCATCTTTTTGCTTTTTTTTTTGCTAAATTGTGTCTGAGTGTTAATCACCTTTGAGTGTTTTTATTTATTTTTTATCTTTGGAACTCTCACCCAATTTTCTTTACTTACACTTGATTGGTTCTTAGATTACATTAGAATCATCTTGTGTTTGTGAATTCTCTTGCATAGATCACATTTTCATAATTAGAATTCTCATTTTTAGAATATGAATGAAAAATGTGCATAGATTACATTTGCATACTTTTCAAGTGAATTGTGCATAGATTACAACTACATAGTTTACATTCTGAAAAATCAATCATAAATTTAGATAAGTTTTCTTTGATTTGAATTTAGATGTTTTTATGCTTGTTTTAAAAACACAAAAATAAAAAATTGTTTTGGGATTGATTTGCATTAGTTTTTCTTGATGAAATTAGTGCATTAGAGAATTTTTTATATTTTCTCTTAGTGATCAATTTTTGCATTGTTGGAAGTGAATGGAAAATATTTCCTTACTTTAGTTAGGATTCATCGAATTGAAAAGATTACATTATCATATTTGATTGCATTTAGTTTTGGGTCGGGTCATAACACCATTGGTTTCATATCCATTTACCCTTTTGAGTAATAACAACCTAAATAACACAGCGCTTAATTAAAATTCATCTAGTAATTTTTACATTTTTAGGGCTCTTTCCACCAATCTAGCTCAGGATTAGTGCTTTGGAATAGGTTGTAGTTAACTTTCCAAAGTAACTAAAACAAACAAGTAGTCGAACTTGTGGTAGGAAAATTCCAATAGTAGCATGTATGCTCTGGGAAGCTCCTCCTAAAGGAGTCAAGCACGAGATCATATCCGAACCAGTGAGGTAATCAATCCTTCCTCATTGGGAACGATAGAAGATATACATGTATTAACAACGGTAAACCTTAGATTGACCATTGTCGAGGAGCCTGGGGTCACTTGTCGGTAAACCTTGGATTATGTCAAGGAGCCTTCAAGGGGATTGAGCTTTGTTACTCTGCCCTTGCGTGTGTATCGGATCGTAGACTGTTCCCCCAGGTATATTTGTTTCTATTGGTAAACTTAGTGGCCATAATATATAGGATTCTTTCCTAAGGTGACGATGGAGGGAAGATCCCACTATACCTGGAGCAGACGTCGACTAGACTCACTTGAACTCTCCGGAGGGTTCTCTTCACTTGAGATGGCATAGTGGAGAAACTTGCACCGGTCTGTTTCATTAAGCATGTTGTCGGGGTAACTGTTCCAACCGCCATTTCTACATTAAAATTCTACGATGTTGGATTTCATCACCAACTAGTGTTTTTAGTGCGGGAATCTACTGTTTGTGTGTGGCTTGACTCCTAGATTTGATAGCGCGTGTTCATTTGTTTGTTTTTACTTTTAGAGACGATAGGTGTGAATTGTGAATTTTAATTGTTAGGTGTGAATTGTGAATTGTTAATTTTAGTTTTAAATTGTTAATAAAATTCATTGAAGTTGAATCTAATGGCAACTGTTCCAGAATTTACCAGCCAAGGACCCCCTCTTAATGAGAATCCTAGTACCTTTCCTTGCTTTGGAAATATTGGTCCTCCTTATATGGCTACATTTTCATTACCTGGATTTACAATAGGTTTACCAATATGGTTATTTTCAACTTCGTTGGCCCCGAATGCTCAAATTGTTCCACCTTAACTGAAAGCTTCACCTAAATAGAGTTCACCATCTCAACGTCACCAACCTTTTGTTGACCCTTTACCTTCTTCGCCCAATATGTATTCCTCCCTTTCTTCCTCTTCGCTTGGTAAAAGCCTTGATGCTAATAACCAGGTGACTAAGAAGAAGAAGAAAGGGAAGAAGAAGAAGAAGAAGCAAGATAAGAAAGAAGTAAACTAGTCAACCATGGTTGTAAGTGTTAGTAGTGTTGAGGAAACCTCCAACATGCACTGTAAACCCAAATTCCCTTGCAAGCTTTGTAAGGGTGACCATTTCCTTATCAATTGTCCTGGTATTCCAAAGGTCTTTGAAGTATGGTCAGAAAATCTCTTCAACTTACTGTTGATCCATCAACCAGTGATAGTCAGGTTCCTAGGAAAAAGGGTAAAGTTAGGTTTCCTTGTAGGTTATGCAAAGGGAGTCATCAAACTCACATTTGTCCTCACATGGATGAAGCCTCAAAATTGTTGGAAAACCTTACTGTTCCACAACAAGAACTTCCAACTGGTTATCGTAAAATTTCTCCCAACCTACCGTAAACTGATGGAGTGATTGATCTAATTACAGGTACAGTCAATCCTACTCTTCCATTGGAGAATGAAACTCATATCACTCAGGTTGATGATCGTTTAGTTGATAAAGTGGTCAACTCAATTTCACATCCAGTCGATCCCATTATCCCTGTAGAGAGTGAAATTCATACCACTGAAGTTCTTCTTATTACATCAGAATATTCTACGCTAGGGGGCATTACACCTGTTCCTACAGATCCCCCTCCAAGTACCGAGGTCTTTTCCTTTGATTGGAATAGATTGACAGAACCTCGTCTTCCTTCCTCCATCCCTTTCCAAATCATTATGAAGGCTTGTGGTACGAATGTGCACTGCACACATGTGGATGAAGGTGCTTCTGTTAGTATTTTATCCTCAACTACTTAGAAAGCTTTGGGTTCCCCTAAGCTTGTGCCTGTTACACAAAATCTGTCGGCATTTAACAGAACCATTAGTGAACCTTTAGGGATCCTTCCTAAGTTTTCTATTACTTTGGAAGGTAAAACTGTCTGTATTGATCTGTTGGTAGTCCGAGGCCCCTTGGATTTCAATTTACTCCTTGGGCGAGACTATGTCTATGCAATGAAAGCTGTCGTATCGACACTCGTTCACGTGATGTCTTTCCCTCACAATGGAAACATTGTGACTGTTGACCAACTTTCATTCACTAGTCTTGATTCGACTACCAAAAATCTGACACCCCTAAATGTTCCTTATACTAAAGTGGTATCTACCCCGCCACGGGTTAATTATGTGGCAGCCAGTCCCATGTTTTCAGTTACCGATGCAAGCGAGCCTCTCATTGTTTACTCGACTTCCTTTGACTTAGATCTGGTAATTAACATGAAAGACTCTATGGGATTATTTGAACGCAATGTTATTTTCCCTTTTGAGTCCCTTGACATGTGTTCCTTTTAGAGAACTGTTCTTCCAACTGATGAAGACCTCTTGGAATCCATGATCGAGATGCGTCCCTTGACATGTGTTTCTTCTATTTGGAAGCCATGATCAAGAATTCTGGTGAGGAAAGTTCCTTTTACTGTGTCAACCTCGTTAAAAAATGAATCAGTGGGTCATGAGGATAGTTCCTTTTACTGTGTCAACCTCATTAAAAAAGAGAATCAGTGGGTTATGAGGATAGTTCCTTTTACTGTGTCAACCTCGTTAAAAAAATGAATCAGTGGCCCATGAGGACAGTTCTTTTACTGTGTCAACCTCGTTAAAAAATGAAACAGACCCATGAGGACAGTTCTTTTCCTATGTCAACCTCATTAAAAAATGAATCAGAAGGTTATATAGGTAGATTGTAGAAAGTAGATATGAGGACAGTTCTTTTACTGTGTCAACCTTGTTAAAAAATGAAATAGACCCATGAGGATAGTTCTTTTCCTGTGTCAACCTCATTAAAAAATGAATCAGTAGGTTATGTAGGTAGATTAGAAATATTAGTTTATGAGGATAGTTCCTTTTACTGTGTCAACCTCGTTAAAAAATGAGACAGTTCACTATGAGCATAGTTCTTTTCCTGTGTCAAGCTCATTAAAAAATGAAAAAAATCCTCTCCTATTCAAGTCGAGTCTTTCATCCAATCTCGTAAATGAACCTTCATTCCATCCAACTTTTAGTAACCAGTAGTCTACTTAGTTGAATGAAATGAAGCTTGGGGGGCATGCGCTCTAGCAAGTTACACTTGGGAGGCATTCAAACTTATCTCAAGCATGATTTTTCCTTTGTTTCAAGCTTGTGTAAAAATGAAACAAACCCTTTCTCAAGCACCGTTTTCCTACTTTTCAAGCTTGTGTAAAAATGAAACTACTTTCAAGCATGATTTTTTCCTTTGTTTCAAGCTTGTGAAAAAATGAAACAAACCTTTTTCAAGCACAATTTTCTATGTTTCAAGCTTGTGTGAAAATGAAACAAACCTATTTGAATCATATTTTTTCACTGTTTCAAGCTTTTGTAAAAATGAAACCTATCTTGAGTCGATTTTGGTTATTATTTTCAAGACTCATTAAACTCATGAAAATCCCAAGATTATTTTTCTATCTTTCATTCTCATAAAACACATGAAAATTTCAAGTTCTTTCCATCTTTTCCTACTCATTAATTAAATTGAAAGTCAGCCATATGAGTAGTATTTTTATCACTTTTTCGAACTCGTTAAAACTTACAAAAAAGCGAAAACAATGAGTACATTTTTATCATTTTTTCGAACTCGTTAAAACTTACAGTAAAAGCAAAATTGATGAGTATACTTTTATCACTTTTTCAGGCTCTTGAAAATTACGAAAAAGAAAAACCCTAGAGTCCTCTTTTTAGCCCTTTTCAGACTCTCTAAATATGAAAATATTGCCGAGTACTTGACTATTCAAACTCGTTAAAGGAAATGAACAGTCGTTCCTTCAGTATAAGTTTACCCCTTTTCTGGACTGAAATGGACTATTTACAAAAAAGGTATACGTTGACTAATCATGGTCAATAGAGTTCTCTCCCACATTATTTTATCCTTTTCTGGGCCTGAGAGACTAAAATTACGAAAAAGTACACCCATGGAGTTTTCTTAAGATTTTTCTTCTAACTCCTTAAAAATGAAAAACACCGAGTTTCTCCTATACTAGACTCGTTAAAATTTAACAGTAAAGATCCTGTCGATTACAAATAGGAACAGACCACTCCTTCTTAGGGTTCGATTTTAAACTAAGGTGGACTCATCCGAAGGATGAGCTTACAAACAAGAAAATTTTATCCTCCTCAAGTTGGTCAAAATTAAAGAGGTACTTGCCAGAAATGGTGGGGGAAAAAGAGAGAAAACGAATCCATTTGTTACACTTTGATTTAAAAGCAGTAAACCACTCTTGAACACGACACTTTTTGTCACACTTCCACCTAGGTTGGGTAAATCCTTTGCTTATCAGTTAATCAAACTACATTGAAGGTCTTCAGCCGGTTTCTGGGTATTAGCTTAGGGCAATTGTTACCAAACCATCTGTAGTGTCATTATGTGTTGAAGAGGACAATCAAACAAACCATTCATCTGCAAAAATTTGTCATCATTCTTGTTGACCATCCCTGAGTCAGTCCTTGAAAAAAAAAAATTCTTTAAAACTTGATCTATGGTTTCATGTCATGAGGTTGCTTACGATGGATCACTTTCTATCAACGACAACTCATCATCTAGGAAGTTGATCTAGAATCCGTCAGTACCTTGGAATCTGCATGCCTTAATGGCAGGTTTCTCGCCTTCGATGACAGGTTGCATCATGGACCTTCGATCGAATGATTCCGTGAAATTTTCGACTTCAGATCACTTATTCACATTTCATAGATTGTACTGAGTACTTTGACAACCATTTGCATTATTGGTGGTTTCTCTCACACTTGTTAACAGTTCACATCAATGACTGGTAATCAAGTTGGTTCTACCATGTTTGACTTTGACACATGTAATCGCATGGATAGAATCGTAATAGTTCAAGAAGCAGAAATCAAGACCCTGGATCTAGTTTCCACCATCCAAGATGCAAGGAGTTTTATTATTCATTATGCAGTAGACTATTCATTACAGATGGATGCGTCCATGCTGTGTCTACACTATTGATGTAATATTAAAATCATTTCTATATTAGAACAAGTTTAGTTAGTTTTTGATCTGAGTATGGGAATGCCTACCTCAGTGATGATATATATATATATATATATATATATATATATATATATATATATATGTTTTTCATTGAATTTTTTTACAGGATTCTGACTGGGGTGTCCACAGGCTAATCCTTGAAATGATAAAACACTTCACTCTTCGAATTATCTCAAACTTCGCGCTTTAGGGGCAATCTGTTACACTAAAATTTGTCACCATGAAATTTAGTTGTTCATATGGGTCTATTAACACCTATATCATGCTCCATTAGAAGTCAAAAACCCCAAAGTTCCTAAACCAAGTCTTGGATTTGGAGAAAAGCTTATAAAAATCATAAAAAACCTAACTCCGCACTACTCCTAGCCATTACCTGTGGTATCGCACCTTTTGGGAAGGAAAACTGCAGTACCTACTGCACGTTTTGTGTATTAAAATTGTGGACCCCCGTAAAAGTTAAAATGAGTGAAAAAGTAAGTTCTAGAAGCCCAACTAGTCAAATATTCTCCTAGCTAAAAGCTTCTAGAAGGCGTTATCTGGTCGAAGCTTTACTCCCTCCATTTATCATGAACATTCATTCCTTCATAAAAGGAGCCCATTCCTTGGATTTTGGAACTTAATCCTTTGATAAGGGGACTCTATCCCTTCCATTTTGGAGTTGCAACCACTTTCCTTCTACTATAAATTGAAGCTTTGGTTCAGTTTCAAGGGTACTGACTGAGATTGAGGGAATTAGACTTTGAGAATTTTTGAGGAGAAATGCTGTAGAAACTCAGACTCTCTTAACTGATCATTATGTGGGAATGATTACACACCCATGTGCTTTTTAGCTGAGAGAATGCAAAGCTTGTCAGAGTAAAGGAAACGCCTGTTCCAGACCCCAGGAAGGCCTGTAAGACATCAAGGTGGACACGGTTGTAAGGCTCTTTCTTCATCAAAGATAATACGAATGAATCTAATTTTCTCAATGAGTTCTTTAATTAAGTAGCTTGTTTATCATGTTTTGTCAATGATTTATTTAATTAATTAGCTTGTTTCTTGAATTTCTTGATCATCTTGATAGATATATGATTCATGAATTAGTTTATACTATGCAGGTGCTATTGATTTTTTCCATGTTTGTGATTGTAGATCTTTGAAGACGACTCTTTCAAGAAACTAGAAAGAAGATCATTATGAACAACACTAGACTATAGGTAGGTCTTCAAAACGCCTGTTGTAGCTAATTCTGAATCGAATATTATCTAGAGAAAATAGTTTTTGTTTATCTGTTTGTTGTTAGTTGTCCATAGGACACTTGGGAAGTCTTTCTTGTCTGTAAGAACAACTTATCCATCCAACAGGTTGTTGTGAGATGAAATTACAATTTCTCTTCCAATTTAATTAAGGGAAAATTAAATTAGAAGCCCCGCTTTGGGGTGCCATTTCTTGGTGTCATTTCAACATTGAGGAGTGGTAATTTTGGCGAATGCATTACAATGTATGGTTTGATTCATTTCTTCTTTATCTAGGTTTGGTTCCTGGTGTATATCCTCATATTTTGATGTTTCTTGTTCCTTTTCCTCCTCCTCTTCACAATCTATGTAAAATAATTTCTTCTCAGAACACTTATGATCTTTAGTGTATTTGCTATCACAATTGTAACAAATCCCATTTTTTATTTTTCCCTCCACTTGTTTTGGTGTAAATGTTGTACGTTGTGGAAGGTTAGGAGCAGAAACACTTCCATATTTATAGTTGTGAGTGGTATACTTCCTTGTTTCCATAATTTTTCTTTAAACTTTTCTTGCCACCCTAAATGCCTTACCCAATGAATCGGGTTACCAAAGGAGAACCTCATGTTGGATATTATCCTTCAAAGTCCCTATGGAGACATCAATCCTATGCTCCTCTAAAATATCAATTACCCTGATATTCAATTTTTGGATGTCCTCAATTTGCTTCGCCATTGAACCCTTTTGTTTGAGATTTATTAATTGGATAACTAAGGTGTTTCTCTTTGTATCCTCATAATGTGCTATAATTTCATCCGTAAAAATTGACCAACTGTCAACTAGTTTAGGATAACAAATCCATTGATACCATATGACTTGATTGGGTTTTAAATATAAAGACCTAATGTGTACCTTTTGTATATGTTGCACATCATGGAGATCAAAATATTGCTCCATTTATAGTACTGATGTTACTAGATCCTTGCTATAAAATTCCCTCATGTCAATATTTTGAATGTGATTGGTATTAAATCCAAAGTTAGAGTCTCTAAAATCATGATTAGCATTCCTTTTTTTCTTATCATGAGTTTCAAGGAATACCTCAAATTTGTCAAACCTTCCTTCAAACCTTCCATTTATTATTTTAATTCATCTTTGGTTTCTCTTTGTGAGAGAAAAATTTGTTGCACTTGGTCCCACAATTTTGATATATGATGCTGCAATTATTCCTCTTCATGCATCATAGTATATTTTTCTAAGGGCTTAATGGGTTTAGAATTTTTTTTCTTGCGAGGAATTTTAGAAAAAAATATTGATATTTGTGCTTCAATATTCCCTTGGAATTACTTCAAACTAATTTTTCGAACAAAAGTTATGCCAGTTTTTTTAAAAGACATATTTTTTCTCATTTTTAGGAGCTCAATATTGAAACAGTTGTATATATGTAATTTCAGCTCTCCAAGGTATGAAATTTCATCATGTGGTATCCCTTTGATTCTTCTTTCCAATTCCACAATTCAAACCGATATTGGATTCTTTAAGATAAATTTATGCCCAAGCTCCCATGATGACTTGGTTATGGAATAGTTCAGTAGAGAGAACTTGTATGGAATGTCACGTGTCACTGTTTCTACCTTCAATCATGAAAATGATAAAAAAAACAACTAAATTTTGTGAAATGTCAGATAATTTTTATGAAATTCAAATCAGATGCTCGTAGAGAAAGTTATAATGATTTTCCCTAGGTTACATATTTGAGAATGAATTCTAGAGCCTGCAAAAACCCTATCTTCTCAGAACATATCTTAGAAAATATAACGAAACAAGATATACATTTTTTGCACGAAGTTCACCAAGATTTCGGCTCCATGTGGTTGCAATTTCATCTTTCAAATCCTTGTAGAAAAAAAATTATAGAGAAAATTCCAAGATTTCCTATTTGAAGCAATGAAACGACAGAATCCAAAGCTCTGATACCAAATGTTATGCAACCAACTCACAAAAAAGAATAAAATATAGATCAACGACTTGAGAAATAGCCTCTTTGAGGTGGAAGCCTCCTTTACATCAAAAAAATGAACAATTGTTGGATTATAAAAATGATAAGACCTCCTTGGTATATATAGGATTCTAAGGGGTCAAAATATAATTAGAGCCTACATAACAATAATAATGTAAGGGAACAACAATAACAATAGTGGGCTTCTATGGGGAACATCACTAACAATATGGGAGATAGATGGGCAAAACAATAAAAATATGGGACTATACTAACAATAACAATAAGTTGGATACACTAGTATTATACGGACCTAACACACTATTGAATTATAAAGTCATATAGAAGCTCAAAGGTCATGTAACAACTTGAAAAGTAATTTTAGAAGCTCAAGAATCATGACGGTGGTTAAGAGTCACATGGGAATTGAAGAGGCGCCTCATTTGTTATAAATACACCCTCATAACTCAAGAAAATATAATTTTGGGACTTGAACTTTCACCTTTGCTGCTCTAGCATTTCCATAGGAGAGAAGATATTTCTGTGGAGAATAAAGTAGGGACTTAAAGTTCCACTATTGGGGCTAGTGTGGTAGCATTTTAATTGTATATCGTGGCACTTCCACTTAATATATGAAGCTCAATGAGCCAACACCTTTTTATGCATGTATTGTGAATATCATATGACTATTATTTAATTTTTTTTGGTATGTGTTTTGTTCATATATGCTAAGGAAATTGAACTATTTTAGTGCCTTTGGTACTTATCTTGTTGAAGGTGTGTTGTATTTAGTTTTATGATAATGATAATGGTTGTATTGTGAACTACTTTGCAGACAAAATTGTGATCCTCTTATGCTCTTGTGTATCTCTTTTAGTATGGCACTATTTTTTATCTAACCAGCTTACAAAACAATAGAAATAATTGATCAATGACTTCGAAAATATCTTCTTTGAGGGGGAAACCTCCTTTACATGACATAAATGAAAAATTATTGGATGATTCAAATGAAGAAACCTGATTTATATATATAGGAGTCTAAAGGGTCACAATATAATTAGAGCTGACATAACAATAATAATGTAAGGGCACAACAATAACAATAGTGGGCTTCTAGGGGGCGCAATGATAACAATATGGGGACTACATGGGCACAAAAATAACCATAAGGGGCCTACATTAACAATAAAAATGAGGGGATATGCTAGTATTATAGAGACCTAACATTCCCCTATCCTTCAAAAGAGTGTTGTCCTCAACACTTGAGTAGTTATGGATGTTTCTGTATAAAATTATCATCCTTCCATGTCGAATCTTTAGCGGGTAAGTTCTTTGAACTAGTTAGATACTCTGAAGTTGATCGATTGCGTAGGCGTCAAGTTCTTTTTTAAATGAATGCTTCAAGTTCCAATATGATTTTTCCTTCCTTTTCCATTTTTTGGAAATATTATTTGAACTGGAAGCTTGTCACCTATAACCTTCTTTAAGCATGAAACATGGAAAACTGGGTGCACTCGAGAATATACAAGAAGCTCTAATTTGTATGCTATAATACCAATATTTTTCAACACCTTGTAAGGCCCATAGTACTTTGGTGGTAATTTATTATCCTTTTTAGCTTGGTTGAGGGGCATTTTTTTGTATGGTTGTAACCATAAAAATACTCAGTCGCCTACATCAAAACTTATTTCGTTGTGATGTTGATATGCCTGATTTTTCATTCAATTTTGCGCCAAAGTGAGGCTATCCTTTAATATTTGGAGAACTTGTTGTTGATTCTCGATGTAATCTTCTACTGCTTGAACCTTAAAATTTTATGTTAAGGATGTGTGATGGAAGGTGGATGATATCCATAAAGTTCCATAAATGGGGTCATTTTTGTTGTAGTATGGAAGGAAGTGTTATATCACCATTCAACCATACGTAACCACTTGACCCATGGTGTTTGTTTTTCATATACAAATCAACGAATATATCCTTCCAAACATTTATTCACTATCTCAATTTTCCCATCAGATTGAGGATGATTGCATGAGCTATGAGCTAATTGAGTACCCAAACAACAAAACAATTGCGTCCAAAAATTTCTAGTAAAAATGGGATCTGTGACGCTTACAATCATCTTTGGGTTTCCATGTAGCTTCTGAATTGTTTCCATAAATATAGTAGAGACTATGCTAGATTTAAATGGATGAGATAGTTCACAAAAGTGTGCACACTTGGTAATTCTATCAACTATCACCATGATGAAATTTTTTTCCTTCGGACTTGGGTAAACCTGTGATAAAATCCATTGAAACCTCCTCCCAAATTTGACTTGGAATGGAAGAACATTGTAATAGACCTAGGGTATTAATTGGATCAACTTTATTTTGTTTGAAAAACAAACATTCTGCTACAAAATTTTGAATATCAAATTTAAGTCCATCCAAAAAAAATCTCTTCTTGACCTTGTGGTAAGTTTTTAAAAATCCCGAGTGTTTATAAATTAGGGATTTTATTAAATTTCTCTTTCATGATAACTACTTGCGATTTCATTATACTTATTTCACTTAGATATTACCTTCATTAAACTATTATTTGTTTCATCAAGTCAATTATAAAAACACAAGAGACATAAAGTTTAGGCTCTTCAAGACATGGCCAAAACATCTCCCTCTTGGAGAGGAAAACCCGATAAAATGTTTTCTTATAGATCATCAATTGATGAGTACCAAGACCATGACATAGACCCTTGACACCAGTATGCCTCCAAGACATTTATCACTTCTCTTCTAGGATCCTTATGTTGATCCTCCTTTTCTGCATTGTACTGCACCTTTATTAGGGAAGCTCGGTCCCTAATATAGAAATTCTAAACATTATGCTTCTCGGCTTCCTTGAGAGTCTTCCTTAGATTCCCTTGATCTTCCTTTAAACCTTATTACTACACCTCAATAATATGAGATATGTGAGGTATATTGGAGCCCCAATATTGAATTGTGGTGACCAAGAAACCTTTTAGATGTGCCTCCTCCTTCGCACTAAATGCATACCTTATTCTCGCATTTCTACTTCACACTTCTTATCTTCTTTGCATGATTTATAGCCTCTTTCTTTGTTATGCATCCCTATTCCTTAAACACTGATTCTTCACACCAATTAGAGACTTTTATCTTACTATGACAGCCCTCGGCCTGCCTAAAACATTCATGGTAGAATTTACGAGAATAATAGGTATGTATACCTCTCTTCTTTTCGCATATCAACCTTCTATCTTCACACCAAAACGGACCCTTAACTTGCACTTTTATCATAGAAATTGATCCTAACTTGTTGTGTACTAATGAGGTCATATTCCACCCTTTATATAGGGACTATTCCACTTCCTTGGCCTGACATAACTGACAGGATGTAGGCCGACTTTCTCAAGGATATTTCCAACACAATTTGAGCTGACTTTATTGAGTGTAATTACAAGGTCTTGGAGCATACAAATACATCAATAATTGTCCTTTGCAAGTGTGACAACACTTAATATACATGACTCTAAATTATACATTTATGACAAGATGAAAAATCCATAAATACATCAAGAAGAAGTATTTGACGTATAATAAAAAATCCTTGATCATGAAACCCATGATACAAGTATTACAAAATGCATTTTATTATCTTTGTCTTCTTCTACTAGGTCCATATAATACTAGTGTATCCCCTTATCGTTATTATTGTTCCCATGTAGTCCCAATATTGTTATTATTGTGCCCTGTAGAAGCCCATTATTATTATTGTTGCTACCTTAAATTTTTATTGTTATGTCAATTAGGATTATATTGTGACCCATTGGACTCCTATATATATAAAGGAGGTTTTTTCATTTGTGTCATCCAAGAATTTTTCATTTATGTAATGTAAATAAGGTTCCCCCCTAGAATAGGCTGATTTGTAAGTCATTAATCTTTTTTTTCTTCTATTTTTTGAGCTGGTTTCATAAAATTTGGTATCATAGGTTTGGATTCTAGGGTTTAGCCACTACAAATAGATGACCTTGGAATTTTTTCTAGATTTTTTTTTACGGAGGTTCAGAAGATGGAAAAAAAACCCATTTGATCCAAAATTTTGAGGAACTTCATGTAAACATTTCATATCTGGGTTCGCTATATTTCGAAGATATGATCTAAAGAATTTAGGGTTTTTGCACGCTCTAGAATTTCATCTCAAATAGGAGGCCGACATAAAATCGTCATAACTTTTGTTTCAGACATCGGATTAGAATTATGGAAAAAGTGGTCAAAAGTTCATGGAATTTAGTTTCTTGTACATATATTTCAGATACGAAGTACGAAACAATGACACGTGTCACTTCGTACAATTTATCTCTATTGAACTAGTCCATAATTAGGTCATTGTGGGAGATTGGGTATAACTTTGTCTTGAAGAATCTAAATCAGGTCTGACCTCTAGCATTGGAAATAAGACTCAGAGGGATACTATAGGACCGAATTTAAATCTTGGATATACAAAATCACAGAGAAACATCAGGTTTAATATCGAGCTCCTCAAAAGAAAAGAAAAATGTGTTTAAAAAAAAAATGCATAACCTTTGTTTAAAAAATCAGTTTGAAGTGATTCCATTGGAATATTGAAGAATTTTATCATTATTGGGTTCTACAATTCCTCCCAAAAATAATTCCAAACCCATTAAGCCCTCATAAATCTCTACTTTGATGCATGAAGAGGAAGAAGTGCAACATGATATATCAAAATTATGAGACCAAGTGCAAAAAATTTCTCTCTCGCAAAAAGTCACCAAAAATGAAATGGAAGCTAAAATGGATGATTTGAAGAAAGACATGGAATCTAATATGAATGCCGTGGAAGCTAAGATGGATGGAATCGAAGCTAAGATCGATGGTATAGTAGAAAAACTGAAAGGAAACATGGAAGACATGAAGAATGATATAAAAGAAGACATGGAAGGCTTGAAAAAGTTGTTACAAGAAATGATTCCTAATGGTGAAAAGGCAGTAGATGAAACTCATGATGGAACAAAAGAAATGTTAATCATGATTTCATATACTCTAATGTTGGATTTAAGACCCACCATATTCCAAGATTGATATGAGGAAGCTTGATGGAAAGGATCATGTAACATGGATACTATAAATGGAGAAATATTTTGATCTCCATAATGTGAAAAACGCACAAAAGGTATGCATTGAAATTTTATATTTAGAACTCAATACATTTGTATGGTATTGATGGCTTTTCTCTCATAAAAAAATTATCACTTGGTCAATTTTTATGGAATAAATGATAGCACATTATGAGGATACAAAGAGCAACACCTTATTTAGCCAATTGATAAATCTCAATCAAAATGGTTCAATGGTGGAGCAAATTGAGGACTTCCAAAAATTTAATATAAGGGTAAAGGATGTTCCATAGGAGCACAGGATTAATTTCTTCATAGGGAATTTAAAGGATAACATCGAACATGAGGTTCACCTTTGGGAACCTGATTCATTAGAGAAGGCATTCAGGTTGGCAAGAAAAATTGAAAGAAAAATTATGGCAACAAGGAAGCCTACCAGTCACAACTATAAATATGGAAGTGTTGTTACTCCAAGAATTCCAAAACCTACAAATTTGACACCACAAGAATTGGAAGAAAAAAAAAAGCAAAAGGGATTTGTTATATCTATGATAATAAATACACTAACGATCATAAGTGTGCTGAGAATACATTATTTTACATAGATTTTTGAAGACGAGGAAGAAAATAAATAAGAAACTTCAAAAGAAGAGGATTTACACCAGGATCCAACCATAGAGGAAGAATAAATGAATCTGACCATATCCTATAATGCATTGGCAGGAATTACCACTCCTAAAAATCTAAAGATAGAAGGACATATCAAGAATAAAAAATGTAATATTGTTGATTGATTCGGGTAGTACCCATAATTTTATTCATTGTGAGTAAGCCAAGGAATTAAATTGCTTCCTATACCCAACACTAGAGTGTCAAGTGATGGTTGCAAATGGAGTAAATATAAATTTCTCTAGAAAGTGTCATAATATCAAGCTAACCATGAGAGAATATGTATTGAATAGTCTCTCCATTCCAATTGGTGGTGCTGATGCTGTACTAGGAGTACAATGGTTGCAATATTTGGGGACGATAGCTTTTAATTTTCAAGAATTTTTCAAGAATTTGTTTTTGGAAGGAATGGAAGTTGAATTACGGGGTATCGGAGGGAATCCCAAGAATATAATCATTTCTAATGTCATGAAAAATATTTTGAAAAAAGAACAATGAGGCGTAATTGCAAAAATATGCTCACTAGAGGTTTAAACATATAAATCATCTATTTCTCCATATCTCCAAAAAGTATTGGACAATCATTCCAAGGTGTTTGAGACTCCCAAAGGACTCCCACCTATTCATGATCATGATCATGTTATTCATTTGATTCCAAGAAGTGTTCCTCCAAACATCAGGCCTCACATATATGCTTATGCTCAAAAGAGTGATACTAAACATATGGTTGCAAAAATGCTAGAGGCTAATATAATTCAACCTAGTCAAAGTTATTTCTCTGCTCCAGTAGTAGTGGGAGAAAGGGATGAGATACACACATTTTTGGAATTTAGGGTGAAGGGGATCTTTAATAGACTTAAGGTTGCTGTGAATAGTGCTCATCGGTTTGAAAGTGGCATAAATGTTATTTATTCTTAAAATATTGGCAATCCTATCAGTGATCCCTAGGATGTAAGGTAAGCTAACCTTCCCATTAATGTTATCATTATTTTTATTGTTATGGTTATTGTTATTCTTAGTTTTTTTAGCATTACGGAAGGCCTTGATAGCTTGATGTTTATTATACCCATTTCTTGAAAACACCTCCATAAGAGGTTATTTTTTCATATTCCAAGTGTTCTTCGACAGAAATTCTTAAAGCTCTGGTTCCTAAGATTTTTAGGACTCTAAGTTTTTAGGCAGGATGATGGTGAGAGGTGACATGGAGATATTGCTTAGTATGAATCTTTTTTCTATAAACTTCATGGGATAAGGATCCATCTGGGTTTCTAGGGAGGAGAATGTCTAGGAAGGGCAGGATGGCATTAATCTCAGTTTCCATGGTGAACTTGATCGAGTTAGATAGACTATTTAGGTGTTGTTTGAAAATTTCTAATGTGTCCTTTCCATGGGGCCAGATGACAAAGGTGTCATCCTCAAATCATTTCCACCATTTAGGTTTAAGGGGTGGGGATTTTAGGGATATGGTTTCAAAGTGTTCCATGAATATTTTGGCAATGATGGGAGATATAGGAGATCCCATAGTGACACCACAAGCTTGTTCATAAATGTCACTTTTAAAAATGAAAAATGTGGATCTTAGGCAAGTTTTGATGAGTTGGCATGTGTCTGGATCAGTTATTTTTCTCATGACTTCCATGGCTTCATTAAGTGTAATATTAGTGTAAAGATAAGTAACATAAAAGCTAACTAATATGTCATTAGGATCTAGTTTAATATTTTTAATTTCATTGATAAAATGTGTAGATTATTTAATAAAGGAATCATTTTTTCCAACAAGAGGTTTTAGTTTTTGGACAAGTCTTTAGCAAGGTGATAAGATGGACCACCCATGGTGTTAACTATTGGTATAATAGGTATACCATCTTTGTGGATTTTGGGAGCGCCATAGATTCTTGGAGTATAAGGATTGCTTTCAATGAGATTTTTGATGTCACGTATGTTACTCATTTTAATTAAGTTACTAATTTCTTTGGTTATTCTTTTCAAGGGATTCTTATTTAATTTTTTGTAAAAACCACTATTAAGGAGGTGATCCATAATTTTTTCATTATAATAATTTCTATTCATTATTATAGTGGCTCCTTCCTTATCGGCTTTTAGTACTATTATGTTAGGGTTTGAGTTTAAATATTTTAATGCAAGGTATTCATTTTTACTAATATTTCTCTTAGGCGATTTGAATTCCCACATTAAATTCAAAGATAACCCCCCTCTCAACACTAAAAAAACTTATCATTAATGTGCTCATATTTAATAATAATAATTCAACATTAATGTCCCATATTTAATAACTCTTCAATTCACTTTTATTCATATAACGTAAATTCACTTAATTAGTTTCAAACCACATTAATCTACTCATTAAATTAAAAACCATAAACCATAAAACTAACATCAGATCCTTAATAATTAGTTTATATTAATATCATTTAATTATTTCATTTATACTATTTATTATTGTCATACATCATAAATATTACAAAAACTTAATATAAATTAATTTAAAATAAATATTTACTTTATAAATTAATAAATACTAATAATAAATATCAATTATAAATAGATTGTATTTAAAATAAATACATAAATATATATCTTGCTTTATGAATTAATCTAAAATAAATAACATTTATATATAATTAAAATTAAAATTAACACATCAATATAAATCATTAATGTTATAAAACTTATATAACTTAACCTTATATAAAAATTTATAAGCATTTGAAATTATTAATAACTGGTAATAAATATAACTCATAAAATAAAAGAAATTAAAAACACTTATTTAACTTAAACTTGTCGTCTCATTCTTTTCCATCCAAACCCTTTCCTATTTATTCAGCATTCCTGAGTTTAATTTTTCATACTTTTCTATCTTGATATTGAACCTCATTACATGGTTTGAAACGTCGATAAAAGAATTCACATTTAATGTTATGGATCTGAAAACTACATCACAATAGAAACATATTTATGAGAAGGAAATGTTGGAAATACTACATGCACTAAAGAAATGGTGACCTTACCTAATGGGAAGACACTTCAAGGTAAAAACAGATCATAATAGTCTTAAAATACTTTTTGGAACAAAGATAATCTTCAAAAGAGTAGGAAAAATGGGTCAAAAAGAAGTTGGGTTATGACTTTGAAATTATCTACAAAAGAAGGAAGGAGAATGTTGTTGTAGATGCACTCTCAAGAAAGAATGAGGATGTGGAAGCATTTATTTCTGCTATTTCTATTATCCAACCTGAGTGGATAAATAAAGAAAGGGATGAATGGAAGAATGCTGAAGAGGTGTGGATACTCATTCAAAATTTATAGCAAGATCCTAGTACATATGAAACATTTAGTTAGAGAAATGATTCATTATGTTACAAAGATCGCTTATATCTTTGTAAGAATTCCCAACTCAAACAAAATATTCTTTTGGAATTTCATACCTCTCACTTAGGACAGCACTCAATATTTTTAAAAACTTACCACAGGGTCAACAAGGAATTTTTTAGGGATGGCCTTAAATCTTATATTCAAAATTTTGTGGTAGAATGTTTGGTTTTCCAACAAAATAAAGTTGAGACAATTAAGACCCCAGGTCTGTTACAACCTTTATCCATTCCAATTCAATGTTGGGAGGAGGTTTCAATGGATTTTATCATAGGTTTACCCAAGTTTGAAGGAAAGACTATGATCATGGTGGTAGTTGACAAACTTACCGATTATGCACAATTTTGTGCATTATATCATCCATTTAAAGCCAGTACAATGGCTACTACTTTTATGGAAACACTTCAAAAGCTACATGGAAACCCAAAGATAATTGTAAGCGACAGAGATCCCATTCTACAGGAAATTTTTGGATGAAATTATTTTCTTATTTGGGTACTCAATTAGCTCATAGCTCATCATATCATCCTCAATTTGATAGAAAAAATTAGATAGTAAACAAATGTTTGGAAGAATATCTTCAGTGCTTTGTATGTGATAAACAGACACAATGGGTCAAGTGCTTACCTCTAGTTGAATGGTGGTATAAAACTTCCATCCATATTTTATAAAAAATGACCCCATTTCTAGCACTTTCTGGATATCATCCACTATTCATCACATCATATTTAAAATAAAATTATAAGCTTCAAGTAGTGGAATATCACATTGATCATCAACAACAAGTTATCCAACTCATTGATCATCAACAACAAGTTATCCAACTCTTAAATGATAATCTCACTTTGGCGCAAAATCGAATGAAACAATAGGGAGATCAAAATCGAGGAGAAAGAAGTTTTGATGTAGGTGACTGGGTATTTTTACGGCTACAACCATACACACAAATTTCCCTCAAGCAAGCTAAGAAGGATAATAAATTATCACCAAACTATTATGTGTTGAAATTTTCAACAAGAAACAACGAAATTGGCATCCAGAAACAACATCCAGAAAACGGCATCCAAAAATGGCTACCATGGAGGCTTTTGATTTAATTATTTCTTAATTAAATTAGAAGAAATTTGTGTAAAATTTATTTACCCTTAAATAAATTGGACAATAAATTGTAATCTTATCTCGTAATCACTTGTAATAGTTAACTGAGTGTGATAGACTCAGTTAGCTCATGAAATTCAAGTTGACGGTGGTTGGTGAGGCATGTAGAGTGAATATATTTTATTTAGAGTCCAAGTTACAATTAGTGTATTGGTCTAATGCATGAGAAATCAGTTAACTCAATTAAGTGAGTTAAAGTTAGTTTAACTAGTTGTAACTGATTGTTGCACTAGTGAGAGGTCAAGTGAATTAAATCAGATTTAATTCACATGCATTGATCTGTACATTGATCTATCAAGTGACTGATGATTTACTATTAATAGTTGCATGCATGTCAGTTTTGATGAAGACCCAGTTGAGACAAAGGTTAAAGGGAAGTTAACTATCAGTTGTGTTTTTAGAAAACTTCCCAAATGAAATTAAAATATCATAGGATTTGAAATGATGTTTGTGAAGTCAAAGAAGGCTAAAGTTCATAAAGAATAGGGATTGCATTCCTTATGAATTTCGTAAGCAAGGCAGGCTGAAGATAGGTTGAGAATTGGCTAAGTGTTGGCCCAATTTTGTCTGGATCAGTGTGAGAGAGTCAGGATAGTGCAACAGACTCTTGTGAGAAGAGTGCATTGTATTGTTTCATGATTCTTTAGTTCACTATACAATAGATATAGAGGGGTTTTGAGAAGAAAGCTCTCCCAAGGAAAAAATATTTGTGTTGTGGATTGATTTGCTTCTTTCTTTTACTTGGTGTGATTGTGTGATTGTGTTTATTTTCCGCAAATTAATTGTAGAATGATTCAATATATTTCTTTAGCATATCACACGATCAGGTTGAATCCATTGGAGTAAATATTGTTTGTACAACTTCTACATGGTATCGGAGCAAGAATTTTTTGGGCAAAGAGTTTTCATAGAATATATGAAAATTATGATGCAAAAATTTCAAAACAAAAATAGCATATTTGGATTCCTTGCGAACAAATACCCAAATTGAAAAAACAAATTGGTCAAATCGGAGCTTGGATGAGGGATATATCATCGATTTAAAATGAGCTCTTGTTTTAGAAAATTTTGTGACGATGGGACAATTACAATGCACACGAGCCAAGAACCTGCATGCACTTGAGGTACAATATGAATGCAAAGCTTTGAGGAGAAAAGCAGAGGTTAGTTACTTGGTGGTTGAGAGGGAGCCTATCAACATGCAGCCTAAGAAGAAGTGTCAGAAGGTTGTGGAGTAGCCACAATTGGAGAAGTAGAGAGGAGATCAAGTGGAAGAGTGCACTCAAGAAGAGACCTCCAGGAGGGGGAAATTTCAATCCATATGGGTAGAGGGAGTACATGCATATATACCTCCAGGTGTGAGATGGGGTGATGTGCATAATTAATCCAAGGAAGAAATAATGGCAGAATTCATTGAGATGGTGTGTCTCATAGATCAAACCTGGCTATGGGGAGTCCATAGTACATCAATATAATGAAGGATCAGTTAGATTCATGAAGTCAGATGTCAGGCAGATAGAAATCACAGTGATAGATGTCAAATACTGGAGCACAAATTAGAGTTGGCAACAATGCAAAGTGCATGGATGAAGATGTCAGCAGCGCAGAGAGTCCAATAGACATGTGCAGTATGATCCAACAATCAGAAGACTTTGATGAAAGATGCATTATATTGATTCAATTGTTGGAGGTTATTCAGTTTTAGGATAATTTCATGTGCGAAAAACACTAGAGAAGTGTTGCATGTAAGAACAGTCCAAAGGTACCAGATCAAGACAAATTTATTCCTTTCTTGTTGAGAGGAAGTGTTGAAATTTGCAACAAGAAACAGTGCAATTGGCATCCAAAAAAAACATATAAAAAATGGCATCCAAAAATGGCTACCATGTAGGATTTTGATTTTATTATTTATTAATTAAATTAGAAGAAATGTGCGCCAAATTTATTTATCCCTTAAATAAATTGGACAATAAATTGTAATATTATCTCATAATCACTTGTAATAGTTAACTCAATTTGAGAGACTCAGTTAGATCATGAAATTCGAGTTGAGGGTGGTTGGTGAGGAATGTAGGGTGACTCTATTTGTTTTAGAGTCCAATTTGTAGTTAGTGTATTAGTTTAAAGCATGAGAAATCAGTTAACTCAATTAAGTGAGTTAAAGTCAGTTTAACAAGTTGTAATTGATTGTTGCACTAGTGAGAGGTCAAGTGAATTAAATTAGATTTAATTCACATGCAGTGATCTGTCAAGTGACTGATGATTTACTATTAATAGCTGCATGCATGTCAGTTCTAATGAAGACCCATTTGAGATAAAGGTTAAAGGGAAGTTAATTATCAGTTGTATTTTTAGAAAACTGCCTAGATGCAATTAAAACACCATAGGATTTCCCATGATGTTTGCACATTCAAGGAAGGATAAAACTCAAATAATAGTGATTTCATTCCTCATGAATTGTGTGAGCAAGGCAGGCTAAAGACAGGCTGAGAAATGGCTAAGTTTTGGCCCAATTTTGTCTCGATCAATGTGAGACAGTCCAGATAGTGCAACAGACTCTTGTGTGAAGAGTACATTGTATTATTTCATGATTCCTTGGTTCGTTATACGATATAGATAGAGGGGTTTTGAGTAGTAATATTTCCCCGACAAAAAATATCTTTGTTGTGGATTGATTTGCTTCTTTCTTTTACTTGGTGTGATTGTGCGATTATGTTTATTTTCCACAAATTAATTGTAGAAGGATTCAATATCTTGCTTTAGCATATCGCATGATCAGATTGAATCCATTGGAATACATATTGTTTGTATAATTTTGACACTATGGTCCTTACAAGGTGTTTCAAAATATTGGTACTATGCATACAAACTGGAGCTTCCTGCATCTTCCTAAGTGCACCTAGTTTTCCATGTTTCTTTCTTAAAGAAGGTTATAGGTGACAAGCTCCCACTTCAAAAAATATTTCCAAAACTTGACGAAGAAGGGAAAATCATATTGGAATCTGAATCATTCATAGAAACAAGAACTCAGGAACTATGAAATCGTTCAGTTTCACTGTATCTGATCAAGTGTGAGAAATTACTCGGTGAAGATTTGACATGGGAGGATGATAATTTTATACAAAATAATCAATAACTACTCAAGCATTGAGGACAATACTTTGTGGAAGGAGAGGAGCATGCTAGGTCCCTATAATACTAATGTGTCCCCTTATTGTTATTGTTATTATACCACCCTTATTGTTATTATTGTGCCGATGTAGTCCCCATATTGTTATTATTGTGCCTCATAAAAGCCCATTATTATTATTGTTGTGTCCTTACATTTTTATTGTTATGTAGGCTAGGATTATATTTTTACCCATTGGACTTCTATATATAGAAAGGAGGTTTTATCATTTGTATCATCCAATAATGATTCATTTATGTAATGTAAAGGAGGTTTCCCCCTTGAGGAGGCTTATTTATAAGTTGTTGATCTATCTTTTCTTCTATTATGTGAGCTGGTTTCATAAAATCTTCATTACATAAATTCATAATTAAATTTCATTATAAAGACCGAAACTAGTTACACTTTCCACCACTCCCTCTTAACTAGGGAGGTATTCATAATGGTACATGGTCACTCTCAATCTAAAGAATATCATAAGACGTATTTGATTAGTAATCCATATGTTATAGCATCATATTAACCAGCATTTTCATAGTGCAAGGCCTTGATGAACAACTCCATATCTACATGAGACCATGAGCTACAATGTTGGCGAGACCAATGATTATAAACATCATCATCATTGTCTCCAAGGTGAATACTCCACCTGGGTGTTCACCCAATATGACCTTTTGGACTATTCTTATTGTTGGATTCCCAGTCCTTAAAGAATATATGTCCTTCCATGACTACTATTTTCTTGGATTCCCTAATACATCCCCAAAAGAGTATCAGATGTGAGATGATTACCCAATCCATCATTTTGTCTTCCAGGTGAAGACCAGAATGATGTGCCTATCTTTCCCTCTCGATTAGGGAGGACATATTGCACAAAGGAATGTACTCATTCCTATCAAAGGAATGTACCTAAGCTCCCTATTGGCTTAGTAATTACCGATTTTATTCCAAGTAAGAAACATATTACCAGGATCTTTCTTAATCAGGGACCTGCGGAAGAAATGATGAAAACACCAAGCTACTCATGAATAAATCCTTCCTTCAATGTCATGATTTTTTTTTTTTTGAGGATTATTCATATTTGGGATCTCTACTTAGGGTACAGTTCATCCATCACTTTAATCCAAGGGTCATGTCTTTTATCATAAAGTGATCCATCCATATTTTTAGCTGGTCTAGCTTCATGCAATGTTGCTTTCAAACCATACTTCTTCCAAGGATCTGTCATCCTACCATATGGTTTTCAACCTATGGAATACATATACTTCCCTTTGGTAGTCTTGCATAAGCTCATCAGATATTAATTAAATATAAATATGAACTTTTAAATCAAAAGTTACCTTAGTGATGATCTTTCACAATGACATCTTCTTGTAGGCATCGACATAATTTTTTTATAGATTGAAACATCTCCTAAAGATATGTATCGTCAAGGGTATCCATATTTTCTAGACATCTATCAGAGTCTACATATCTTCCCAATAGATTTTCTAGTCAAGTCTTCTTGGCTTCCTTGGATGTCGATTGATTCTTTCCATGGTTGTACTTATCACGATATCTTCCTTTTTGTTTCTCCACTCAATTTTATTTCATTCTCAGGAGCTTTCACTATGCAGTTCCTTGATAATGTATAATCATCTCATATCCAATATGAGGACATATTATGTCGATTTCACATAGTGTAGATCATGCATTTTGGAAACTTGTGCATTGGAAGAGTTTATGCTTTCTATTTTGATCATACTTATAAAGATAGAAGTATACTACCTGCAACCATGTGACATGACTTCATTGCATCTGGTGTTACCATATATATACAAGTCCCTCATTATTTTCCTTTTGATTAGTCCTGCAATAGGTTTCCTTTGAACGAATAGTTTCACTCCCTTCACCTGCTTCATCAATATGCCATCATATCCTAATCCCAGAATTCTACAAGTTAGAATTCTCGATGAAACCTTTTGCTTACTTTCTAATTGGTGAATCCAAAGAGGATTCAATTATAAAATGTCAACACATGTTTCCATATTGATTATTGAATGATGACCCTTGATATTGATGACTACCTTATCTGAATGTTTTTTTTTGTGAGGTTCCCATGAGTCACTTTTATCTCATAGCATAGATGTTACATAAATGTTTTCATACTTCCTCCCATGATAAGTACTCCTAATTTAATGCTTCCATCATGATTCCAATTTTAAGGTATCTATATAATATATAATACTTCCTACCATAATATTTTACAACCGACAGATACCTCTTAAAGAGGAAGATGATCTCAATATATTCACTTCTTATTTCTTAGGTTTCTTTGAATTTGGTTCTTCTATTTCTTTGGGGATATGGGATTCTTCCTTTTTCCTCTTGTACTTATTAGATTTAGGAAAATCCTTCTTATAGTACTAAAGTTAATTACATCCATAGCATCATAACTTATCCATGTTTCTTCTTTTCTTCTAAGTACCAAAATTACCAAATCTTCCCTATAGGCTTGATTCTCTTCATTTGATCCTATATCAAATTTAGCTTTTAACCTTGTCTCTTCTACATTACAAAGAGACCATAGATCCTAGAATGGGTTTTCTTCTTTTTCCCCATAGATCTTTGAAGTGAAGTTTCCCCATCCCTCTAGTAGAGCATTCAACACCACTGTAGTCATTTCTCTATCAGACATTACTTCTCCCAATTCCTACAGTTGATCTTGCATTAAATAAGTATTCATAAAATATGAAGTGATTCCTTCCTATATTGGCATCATCAATTTGTATAGTTCTTGTCTCAGAGACATTAATTCCCCTATTGTACTCATCGAGAACAGCTCCACCAATTTGACATATATTTCTTTTGAAGATTATAGTTTTGATACATAGGGAATGAGAGAGTCCTTTATGGATTCTATAATAATCCTCTGGGCTCTTATGTCTCCCTTCATGTATTTGACATGTGCCTGAGTAACATATTTTTTAAGGTCTAGTTGTTGAACCTTTGATATAGTCCATGACTTCATTCTCAATAAGATTTAAATCTTTCCTTTTCTTCCATGCAAGAAAGTTTGAAACCCCAACCGGTTTGTTTATTTCCTTGTAAAAATACATTTTGATATATTCAGATGAAGTCATAAATATACTTACTTTATTAGATGTAGATCACCTTGGATCCTTGATAATGATGGTGATACGGATGGATTGATGGTAGCTTCAGTAAAATGATGATTTGATGAAGTCTGTAATTGACCTTCCTTCAATCACGAGATAGCTTTAGTTTCCTTGAAGATAAGTATTAACTCATTTCTCTTACTTTTTCCTTTGAAAGGACCTTGATGTATAAGTCCTTTGAGTAAGGTCTTTGATGGCTGGAGGGTTTTCCAACTTCCTGCAAAATGCTCCTTCTTGAAGATCTTCTTAGATCTAATGTAGATCCATTTCTTTGTCTTGATGTATTCTTGAAAAATGATCCTTGATCTCTTCATACTTCTTTGATGGCTTCCTTGTTGATGGTGATGTAGATGGAAGCAAGAGCTCCCTCTTAGATATACTTCTTCAAGAGTGGTGTAAAGTGGTAGATCACCTTGGATCATTGATGATGATGGTGATAATGGATGGCTTGATGATGGCTTCAGCAAAATGATGATATGAGGAAGCCTTTGATTGAACTGGCTTTAATCATGAGATAGCTTTAGATTCCTTGAAGATAAGGATTACCTCCTTGCTCTTACTTTTCCCTTTGAAAGGAACTTAATCTATAAGTCCTTTGAGTAAGGTCTTTTATGGCTGGAGGGTTTTTCTAACTTCCTACAAACTTCTCCTTCTTGAATATATTATTAGATCTAATGTAGATCCCTTTCTTTGCCTTTATGTCTTCTTGAAAACTGATCCTTGATCTCTTGATACTTATGTGTCTTCTTTCCAAATAGCCCTTTCTTGTCTTCAACACCTTAGCTCTAATACCATGTTGAGAAATTAGGGCTTTTATTAAAATTTCTATTTCATGATAATTACTTCTAATTTAGTTATACTTATTTCACTTAGATATTATCTTTGTTAACTTATTATTTTTTTCATCAAGTCAATTATCAAAACACAAGAGACACAAATTTTAGGCTCTTCAATATAGGGCCAAAACCTTTCCCTCTTGGAGAGGAAAAGCCGATAATAATTCTTCTTATAGATCATCAATTGACGAGTACCAATACCATGACACAAACCCTTGACACTAGTATTACTCCAAGACCTTTGTAACTTCTATTCTAGGCTCCTTATGTTGATACTCCTTTTTTGCATTGTATTGCACCTTTATTAGGGAAGCTCAATCCCTAATATAGTAATCCTAAACACTATGATTCTTAGCTTCCTTCAGAGTCTTCCTCAGTTGCCCTTGATCTTCCTTTCCACCTTCTTACGACACCTTGGTAATCTCAGATATGTGATGTATAGTGAAACCCTAAGACTGAACTATGGTGATAAGGAAACCTTGTAGACCTGCCTCCTCCTTTGCACTAAATGCATACCTTATTCTCACACTTATTCTTCAGACTTGTTGTCTTCTTCGCCTGCTTTGTAGCATCTTTCTTTGTTGTGCATCCCACTTCCTTACACACTACTTCTATGCACCAATTATAGACTTGTATCTTACTATGAAAGCCCTCATCTTGCCTGAAAAATGTGTGGTAGAATAGACCAGAATCAGAGGTATGTATACCTATCTTCCTTTCACAGATCAACCTTCTATCTTCGTACCAAAATAAACACTTAATTGGAAATTTTATCACAGAACTTGATCCAAACTTTTTGTGTACTAATGAGGCTGCATTCCACCCTTTATATAGGGACTATTCCACTACCTTGGGCCGACATGAATAGCTAGGTGTAGGCCAAATTTATCAAGGATATTTCCAACACCATTTGAGATGACTTTATGGAGCGTATTGAAAAGGTCTTCGAGCATACAAATACATCAGTAATTTTCCTTTACAAGTGTAACAACACTTAATATACATTACTCTAAATTATACATTTGTGACAAGATTACAAATCCCTAAAGACATCAAGAAGAAGCATTTTACCTATAATAAAAACTCCTTGCTCATGAAACCCATGATGCAAGTATTACAAAATACATTTTATTATCTTTGTCTTCTTCATTACATAAATTCATAATTAGAAGTCATTATGAAGACCGAACCTAATTAAACTTTCCAACATCGAGTTCCCTCCTAAGGGAGAGGTGTACAATTCCAAAATAAGTTTGAGTTGGGAATTCTTACAAAGATATAAGTGGTCTGTGTACCATAATGAATAATTTTTCCAGCTAAATGTATCAGATGTACTAGGATCTTGTTGCAACTTTTGAATGAGTGTCGACCCTTCTTCGACATTCTTCCATTCATCCCTTCCTTCGATTATCCAATCTGGTTGCATAATATAAATGACACAAAGCAATGCTTTCACATCCTCTTCCTTTCTTGAGATTACATCTGCAATAACAATTTTCTTCCTTTTTTTTTAGATGATTTCAAAGTCATAACCCAACATCTTTGTGACCCATTTTTTCTTCTCTTCTGAAGATAATCTTTGTTCCAAAAATGATTTAAGACTATCATGATCTATTTTTACCTTGAAGTGTCTTCCCATTAGGTAAGGTCATCATTTATTTAGTGCATGTAGTATTGCCAACATTTCCTTCTCATAAATAGGTTTGTGTAAATAATTTCCTTTAATTGGAAAACTTTGAAAAGAAATGGGTCTTCCTTCTTGCATTAAAATGCCACCAATTCCATTTCGTGAGGCATCACATTCCACAATAAAGGTTTTTGTGTAGTTTTTCATAGCTAATACTAGTGCTTGGCACATTACTTCTATAATTTGTTCAAATGCCTTAGTTTATTCTCAAGTCGAATAAAATGCATATTTATTGAGTAATGTTGTTAGAGGTGTTGATATTCTCACATAATTCTTAACAAAATTGTGATAATACCCTATCAGCCCAAGAAATACTCACATATAATTTATGGTTTTTGTGATTTTCCATTCCTTAATGGCTTTAATTTTGTTAGGGTCTACCTTAACACTCTCATGATATACAATATGACCCAGATATTCTACCTTCTCTACTCAAAACAAACATTTGGATCTTTTTTCATATAATTGTTTCTCCTCCAATAGTTTGAGTGCCCTGTCAACATGTTGACCATGATCTTTCCAAGACTTGTTGTATATTAGTATTTCATCAAAAAAATACTAGAACAAATTTCCTAAGGAAGGGTTTGAAAATGGAATTCATCAAACCTTGAAATGTATAAGGTGCATTGGTAAGGCCAAAAGACATGACCAAAAATTCAATGACCCTCATGAGTTCTAAATGTTTTTTTCAGAATGTCTTTAGTCTTCATTATAATTTGATGATATCCTGAATGAACATCCAACTTGGTGAAGTAAATTTCTCCATGTAATTGATGTAATAATTCATCAATGACATCAATGGTAATTTATCTTTAATAGTGAGCTTCTTGATCTCCCTAAAATCTAGACACATGCGCCATGATCCATCCTTCTTGTGCATCAATACTACTAGAGCAGAGAAAGAATTTTGACTAGGCTGAATTATACCAGCCTCTAGCATTTCTACAACCATACAGTCAATTTCACTCTTTTGGGAATAGGGATATTTGTAAGGCCTGATGTTTAGAGGAACACTTCCTGGAACCAAATGAATAGAATGATCATGATCACAAATGTGCGGGAGGCCTTTGGGAGTCTCAAATACCTTGGAATGTTTGTCCAAGACTTTTTGGAGATATCGAGAAATAAATGATTTCGATGTTTGAACCTCTAATTAATTATAATGTTTGAACCTCTGTTGTTCTTTCTTTAGAATAATTTTCATGTCATTAGAGCTAACTATATTTCCTAGTTTCCCCACGATACCACTTAATTCAAATTTATTTCCTTCCCAAAAAAATTTAAAGAAAAGTTCTTGAAAATTAAAAGCTATCGTACCCAAATATTGTAACCATTGGACTCCTAATACAACATTAGCACCACCCAATTGGGTGGAAAGCATTAGACTATTCAATACATATTACCCCATGTTTAGCTTGATATTATGGAACTTTCCAGAGAAATTTAGATTTCCTCCATTTGAAACCATCACTTGACACTCTAGTGCTAGATATAGGAAGCAATTCAATTCCTTGGCTATCTTACAATGAATAAAATTATGGGCACTTCCCAAATCAATCAGCACTATTACATTTTTCTTCTTGATATATCCTTCTATATTGAGAGTTTTAGGAGTGGTAATTCCTACCAATGAATTACAATATTTTGTCGGATTCATTTATTTTTTATCTAGGGTTGGTTCCTAGTGTATATCCTCTTCTTTGAATTTTCTTGTTCCTTTTCTTCCTCCTCTTCACAGTGTATGTAAAATAATTTCTTCTGAGCACACTTATGAAGTTTAGTGTATTTTCTATCACAACTATAAAAAATCCCTTTTTATATTTGTTCTTCTAACTATTGTTGTTTCAACCTTGTATATTTTGGAAGGCTAGGAGTAGAAACACTTCCATATTTATAGTTGTGAGTGATAGGCTTCCTTGTCACCATAATTTTGCTTTCAATTTTTCTTGCCAACCTGAATTCCTTCTCTAATGAATCAGGTTCCCAAAGGTGAACCTCTTGTTGGATGTTATCCTTTAAATACCCTATGACTACATCAATCCTATGCTCCTTTGGAATATCATCTACCCTTATATTCAATTTTGGAAGTCCTCAATGTCCTCCACCATTAAACCCATTGTTTGACATTTATCAATTAGATAAAGAAGGTGTTTCTCTTTTTATCCTCATAACGTGCTATCATTTCCTTTGTAAAAATTGACCAAGTGACAATTTGTTTAGGAGAGAAAATCCATTGATACCATACAAAATAATTTGGTTCTAAATATAAAGTTGCAATGTGTATATTTTCTGTGTTTTTCACATTATGTAGATCAAAATATTGCTCCATATGTAGTATCCATGTTACGGGATCCTTCCCATCAAAATTTCTCATATCGATATTTGGAATATGGTGGGTCTTCAATCCAATGTTAGAGTCTATGAAATCATGATTGATGTTTCTTGTATTCTCATCATGAGTTTCCACTACTGCCTTTTCGCCATTAGGAAGCTTTTCTTGTAGCAACTTTGTCAAACCTTCCATGTCTTTCTTCAAATATTCCATGTTTCCATTCAGTTTTTCTTTTATACCATCAATGTTATCTTCAATGCCATTCTTCAAACCATCCATCTTAGCTTCTGTTACTTTTTGTGAGAGAGAAATCTGTTGCACTTGCTCTCGTAATTTTGATATATCATATTGCATTTCTTCCTTTTCTGCATGCATCATAGTAGAGCTTTCAGGTTTCTTACTATGTGCTTCCATTTTATTTATTTGGGGCATCAATTAATGATATTTATGATTCACTATGCCCTTTGAATCACTTCAAAATAATTTTTCAAACAAAACTTATGAAAAATTTAAAAAATACACACTTTTTTATTGATTTCTAGGAGCTCGATATTGAATCTATTGTATCTTTGTAATTTCAGATTTCCAAGGTCTAAAATTTTGTCTTGTAGTATCCCTCTAAGTATTCTTTCCAATGCCACAACTCATACCAAGATTGGAGTCTTCAAGAAAGAGCTATGCCTCATCTCCCACAATGACCAAACTATAGACTGGTTTAGTAGAGCGAACTTGTACAGAGTGCCATGTGTCAATGTTTCAACCTTTGGCCCTAAAATTGTTACACGCAAAATAAAAGTCCATGTGCCTTCATCTAATTTTTACATAAATCAAATCTGATGCTTGAAACGAAATTTATGACGGTTTTCCCTAGGCCACATGTTTGAGACTGAATTTTGGAGCCTTAAAAAACCCTAAATTACCTAGATCATATCTATGAAAATATAGTGAACCGAGATTTGGAATTTTTACAAAAATTTCACCACAATTTAGGGTACACATGGTAATAATTTCAGTTTTTTAAGCCTCATAGAAAAAAAATTATAGCATAAATTCGAATATGACCTGTTTGAAGAAGCAATACCCTAGAATCCTAAGCTTTGATACCAAAGGTTATGGAAATAGCTCACAAAACATTAGAAATTATAGATAAATTACTTATTAAATATACTATTTGTGGTGTTTATGTAATACTTAAAAACCCCCCCGTTATGGTAAATAATAGATTTAATAAATAATGGGGACCCTTTAGAATTTTAGTTAAATTCCTTTTAGTTAATAAAATCAGACTTTTTGGTTTTTTTTGGCCTCAACAAGAAATAAATCCATCATGGCTTAAAGGAAAAAGTGCACTTAAAAGGTTTCCTTTATCACAATCGGCACTTCTAAAAATCATCGCGCCTCAAGATAACATCTCCTAAATCAATTCCTCGATAAATAAAATGTGACACAAGTCTAAAAGAACTTTAATAATACCAAAAAAAAGTTCGCACACATATAATATAAAGGTTGGACCCAATATTGTGCCATGTCATACATCACATCTCTCATATCGGAAATTTCAATATTGAACATTCTCCCATATGCCGATATCCAAATATCCCCAATCTCCCAATAGAGCCGTCGTCCTGATATCGCAACATCCCTTTAATCACATCACTCACATCACAAAACACATATCGCAAAACTCCAATTAGAATCTCTTTTTAAGCATCCTCGATATGAAACACCGATATAAAACCTCTGATGAAAGCCTTCCCGCCTTTATATTATAATCATTATATAAATTAAATTGCATATCAATGAAATTTTATATCGCAATTTTAAAGATGTTTCGTTAATATAAAACCTTCAATGAACTGCTAAACTGTAAAAAATTCATGTGAATACACGTTTTTCCATTAATGGCCAAGTGTAGAAAAATTTATGTTTCTAGAAAGTATAAATTATTTTATCATTATAATTGATCGTTAATCGATTCTAATTATTAAAGAATATATTCTTATCACTTAAGTCATTTGTTATTACAAGTTCTTTAACTCAGATATTTTTCTACTCATCCTCTAAAATTTCTCCTCGCATACTAGTCCCGACAAACCAAGATCCAATGAAATGTCTAAGGCCACTAAGAAGAACAATAATCCCACAACGCAACCACAACAGGTTCTGCATGCTTCTGAAGTAACTAAAATTCTTCCTTTATTCTCAGATACCACATGGACACCAAAGTTGGAACCCCATCTTGGGAGGCCATATATAAAATGTTTGAAGAGGAAATACCCAGACTCGTGGAAATACAAGCCACGACATATGACTCTAAATCTACTTCTAAAACTAGCTGGAACGATGTTGCCAATTCCTATCTACATCGAATTGCTGCTCAACCAAATATTTTTCCTTACACATATATGGCCAAATGGATCATTTACCATTTAAATATCTCAGAGGGGAATTTTCTGCGCTCAAATAAAATAGTAATTTTTTCATTCATAAGTGAAGGCCTGAGGAAAATGTTCCACTTGCAAGAACTAGAGAAGATATATGATAAGAAATTTTTTCAAAAGTTTGCACCAGAAAATGAGGTCGACTCATAAGCATTAGATAGTGGAGAAGAGACCGTAATAAGCACAAGCATGAATATAAGGCCATGTATTCTATTATCTCCCATGTTGGCCCATACTGTTACATTATTGCTATGATGTGTAGGTTATAAGGGTATCCAAATACCCAAAAATTCTTAGTTGAATGGGTACCTTTGATTCATGCCACTTTATATGCTTATATAATGGATTGGGAAACTATGTTATCCAATAATATAGCCACCCAAATTATTTCTTACAGAAGAAAACACAAATTTTCTACTAAAACCATGCCCCCTTTCTGCATGAGTGCATACATTATGGATGTTGTCTATTTCAATTTTGATTTCCCATCCATGGGATGGGAATGGACCCTAAAAGATCCCAATATTATTCACATTTACCATGATATACTCTGGGAGTCCAAATTCCAATCACATTTCTATTAAATATTCCATGGGGTTATGCTGCCAATATTTCAAGATGTTTTTAACAAAAAATCACCCAGACTTTCCAATGAAGCCAACAATTATTTTACAGCCATAGGAAAATGGTTCGGGGAAGATTCTTTTACCTATGTTCAAGTTTTTGGCAGTTTAGTCAACCAACATGTTCTTCCACTCTATGTCCCCGATAATATTTTAGCCCGGAAAATTTCTTACGAAACTGTTGGGAATGGCCTAACCAAAGCCCTAAAAGAAGCTAAGAAAACTATTTAGCCATATTTTCATATTCAATGTGGAGTTTATGCCCTGAAAAATTTCAAGCATTTTGTGCTTGAGATTGACCAAATCCAATGCTTAAATTTTCCCACTATCCCAAGCAGACAGTATGATCTAACTAACACAACAAATAATTTCACTGTGCAGGTATAAGTAAGGTAGTTCATGCATGAGCCTAATGATTTCGATGATTTATTTGAATCAGCCCAAACTTATTCATAGGTGGAAAGGTTAGAAGCGGCCCGATTGAGTCGAGAAGAATTAAATAAGTTCAAAAATTATAGAAAACAAATTTTAGAAAACCTACCTCCAGACTCATTGAGGATTCCTCAACCACATACTCAGCAAGATGAGGCTTTGGTGATATTGTCAAAATAAAGTGATACAGCACAGGTAAAAGAAAAAGTCTCATCATCAACTAATAAGGCCAAATAGTCACAATAGGGTAGTGAGTTAGATGAAATTTGGAATCAGTTTGATCAGGCCATCAAGAATACAAGATCCCAGGAGGTAAAAACTCCACTTCATAAATAAATAAATCATACTCCTGAAACTAATAAGAATACCTCGCTCACTACTATGGCTTCTGAAAAATTATTCAATACCGATGATTTGAAAATCATCCCACCATAACCAACTTTTGAAATTGAACTCAATATTGAATAAATACCCTTTAAATGTATTTTACAGTCCCAATCATAGCACTATCATGAGCAAAAAAAGAAAGGAATAAGAGTATAGAAATCCATGGAATTAGTCCCTGGAAATGTATCTATTGACATTGTTTTAAAAGCTCCCCAAACATATCTTTATGAAGATATTACCGAGCTATCACATTTTGCAGGGCCATATTCCATGGATACAATTGATAAAGCATGAGAGGTGAAACAGTTGATTAAAGTAAAATATGATAGAATCTTGCAGTTGGAACATGTATTACTGAATGAGAGATACAACACTGAACAACAATGGTAGCCCCAGTTAGCAGAGATGCAAAAGAGCTTTGCTGACATGAATCTACAATATGAAGCTAACATGAGAAGTAAAGATACTCATATATATGAATTGTAACACATGATTGATCGATTAAAAGATAATCCTTACATTGAAGAATTCATAAAATAAGAAAGAGAAATCAATACTTTCCTTGCTCATAAACAAGTAATATTTTGCCAGAAGCTGGAAACAGTCAATGATTTGTGCCAATCAATCAATTTCCTTGTGAATCATTTGTTTAATCTGAGGACATACTTTGGTGATATTGATTAGAAAATTTTGCATTATATTACTTAGCATGACAACGAAAAGGGGATATCAGCCAATATCCCAAGAATAGAAGAGTGGCAGAAGAAATCATTTTCATAGACTGGTATATGAAGCTTAAACAATAATATATGGCCATATTTAGTGTCAGGGACATTTTAATAAACCTCATTGAATATATTAGTGATAATATTCTAAATTCCAATTTGATTGAAGAATTCCCAGAAGTAGCCCTATCTGATGTCAAAACGTTAATGAAGTCTTGGCAGGATTGGTCCAATAAGAAGGCTGACAAGATAAAAATGTTATCAAAGGTAAATCTGGAGAGTCATTGGAAATACTTAGTAAAACCTCATATCCAATGGCTCATGTTGATATGTCTTTCAAATTCTGCAACACATCTGTTTCCATCGCTCTTGGATTTTGTTTTCACGGGATAGATGTGCATCAAGCCATTCCATCCTCCTAAAGTAGATCCCATGTTGGATATATGTGAACTACGAAAACAAATGGGAGAATAACCAACTTCTCATTCCTGATAATCTTTTTGAAAAAAATGCCATTATTGTCCTTTATTTTTATTTTAAGGTTGGTTTGTTTAAACCGCCTCAATATTTAGTGTATTTTATATTATTATAGTTTAAATTTCAACTATAAAACCCCCTTCATGTCAAGGAAGAAGGGGTTCTGAATTTTTGTAAGGAAATCTATGGAAAGTTTGTACTACTGTAACTCTCAAGACTTTTAAATAGAAAATTTGAACCAAAGCTATTTTTCTCATGAGCAGAGTGTTAATATATTGGGTACCATTATCTCTATATTGTTGTTGTTCTTAAATGTGATTAATGGTTATTTTAATTTTTTTTCATAATATGTTTTCTTAGATATAGTTAAGAATTTATTCACTATTTCTGTGTGAGATTGTTACCTTCCAAGATATATGAAAAAAAAATGAAATATTTTATGTGATAGGTTTTAATCAATTAATTTAATTAATTATTCTTAATGGTTTTCACTTCATGAGTACTTGATAATCTATATTGTCTTGTATTTGATGAAATCTTTAAAGTCTATTTCATTATTTATTTCCATTTAGTTATCCACAATGATACACTTCTATTTCATACCCATCCATTTATATATTTTCAAATGGAAATTGCTCCCATTATCCCCAATCAAAGCCACCATTCAAAAAAGAAAAGGATTTGTCTTAAGTTCCCAACCGGTTGGTTATCCCCAATGTTGAGGAAGATATTTCCAAGCCTTCAACATTTTTGGCACTAGAAGGAGGGCCTGAAGACCATGAATGGCATCAAGGTTTAATCCCAAATCAAAATTCCATCAAAAGATTCAATCCCCCTCAAAATATCCTCCAACTTCAAGGTTGCACTCAAAATATCCCACTCCTAGATTTGAAGTTGAAACAACCACAAAATATCCTAGCACACTTCCTAAGTCAATTGGTCAAACTTCCTCTCCATCACCGCAAGAGTCACTGGAAGTACAGAATTTGATTCAAGCATTGGAATGGATTTTTATTTCAGGATAAAGACCTGCTCATATTGAAATCTCTGAAGGAAGTGTATCATCATATTTAGGAGTTTCTCATGTGTTGACCCTATCTCAAAGTGAAAATTTTGGAATTAATCCTTTTGATTTTCCACTGCCCACTCATCGAAGAAAAGTCCTTACCTCAGAAACTCAATCCTCTACTAGCGATATTACAACATATTCCCCACCTCATACAAATACTTGGTGCTATCATAGTCAGTAGCACTACATATTCTTATTCTATTATTAAAAATCCTATAATTGGAAACATATCTTGGACTAACCCAGGGGCAGTCCAAATGGCACCACCACTCCATCCTAAGCCTAAACATCCAGAGTGTTTTTTGCCAAAGTATAATCCTGATAATGGACTGCTTGCTGAGGAACATATCCATAATTTTATGTTAGCCATTAATATTAATTATTTTTTAGAGAAAATTTGTGTATTTATAGTGTTCCCTTATACTTTTGAAGGATTCGCAAGACCATGGTATTTTTCATTAACACCAGGATACATTTGAAGAACATTTTTTGACAAAATTTGGAGATGATCACACAAAGGCTTCCTCGATCAATTATTTGTCTAACCTTAAAGTTAATATGAATGAAAATATCAAGGATTTCAACTCCATATTCAGTAAATTGTTAAAAAAAAATACCTAAGACTTCCCAACATGGTGATGGTGTACACATTGAATGGTACATTTATGCTCTTCCTTCGAATATTGCTATATTTCTTGATAGAGCTAACAAGACAACCTTACTTTATAATATGAAGTAAGCTCTATATTTCGAGAAGAGAATTATTTCCTTGGAAAAGAAAAAAACTCTTCAATAAATAAAAAATAAGAAATTCATCTCCAAAGATGAATCTAAAAATAAAACTCCCAAAGATCCTTTCGATTTGGAAGGATTGAAAAATGTCCTTAAAACCAATGTGAAATGAGATTGTCGAAATTAATAATCAGGTAGTTGAATCTTCAAAAGTGTATTTTATACCTTTTAAGAAAGCCCAATATTCTCAATCTCAACCTCCAAACATCATATCTAATGTTGAATCAAATCAAGATGAAGATTAAGAATAATCGGCCTTATCTGCTAAGGAATCGGAGGGAGAATAATTAGTTGAAGTTGATGGATTATGGGACTTTATCCTTACTAATTATGAAAATGAAGAAGAATAGGAAGCTCTACCAATAAACACAAAAAATAAGGGACCTGCATATCCACCACAATCAACTCAAAGACAAAATTCTTCTACTCCTCCTGCTAAGGATAAAGGTACAATTAAGAATTCCCCTTCCATATCTTTTGATTATGTCCCATCTTCTTCAAATTCTCCATCTACATCTAAAAATATGGTTGTCATTGATACCATAGAATATAATATAGTAGAGGACATGAGGAAGTTCAAAGCCAATATTTCCATTTATGAAGTTAGCAAATTAAAGTAGCAGCAGAAATTTCTTCTTAAAGAATTAAATGCAGTTCCTGCATCTCCTTTTCCTACTGTTGTCACTTCTAAAGCTTCTAAGGGAAAAGGTAAGCCACCAAATGAATCTGAATATAAATTTTATCCTACTGGTGCCATTTTAGACGGAGACAAATCAAATTCCCATACCCCTCCTTTTCTACTGACCTTTGAAATATTTAATAAAAAAGTTCAAAATTGCTTAGTAGATTCTGGAGCACCATCTAACATAATGCCCTATTTGGTATCTCTTAAACTAAATATATCACCCAGAATTCTGTTGTCCATATTATTCAGTTATATAAAACGAAGGTTAAAGTGTTGGGAGAGATGAATTCGATATTAATTAGAGTATCCTCCAATTCAAAAGTATGTCAAATCATTGATATATTAGTGGTTGATATTCCAGAGTGTTATGGTCTGATCCTAAGAAAAGATTGGTCCGAGAAATTACATGGTTATTTTGCTAAATATTGGTCACACATGTGGATTTGTTATAACGGTAAGCCTAATCAGATTCAGGTAGACAGAGAAAAACACATGAAATTTGCAGTGACCGATCTAGACGAAGAAAAAGAGAAAGTAGTTTGTACAAAAAATATTCTTGGGAACTATTTTTCTAAGTCTTTGTTTGGCAATTTCACAACAAAACAATCTCCTTTCTTAGTTGTTGCTATCATTTCCCAAGTTGAAATTTTTTCACAGACAGATTCATCTTAGTGTATAAATATTGTAGATACACCTATATTAAGAGTGATTATTTATTTTGGACTCTTTATTTTGATGGTTCTAAATCCAATGATGGTGCAGGAGCATGATGAATTTTAGTAAGTCATGACGCAGAAAAGACTATGTTGGCATGCAGGTTGGAATTCGAATGTACAAAAAATACTGCAGAATATGAAGCATTATTACAAGGTTGCATAAAGCTATAATTTTAAATGTAAACTAGCTCAATGTATTTGGTGACTCTAAAATTGTGATAAAACAGGTAAGAAACATCATTTATTGTGTTTATATAAATTCCTTCTTCAAACTCTTGCTTCACATTTCATATATTTGACATTTCTTCGACCCCAATACTTCAAAAGGTCAGTGCTAACCTTTTAGCTATTGTTTCATCTAAGCTCATCCCACCTGAGGATTTTAGTCCTGATATAATTTATATTGAATTGATTTTTCACCCCACTATTCCTGACAACATCACTAATTGGCATGTCTTCAATGATGATGAAGATATCTTGAGTTTTCTAACATATGAAGGGTCTTATTCTAACCAAATATTAGGTGAAGACGAACATGAAAAACAATTGAGGAAAATTATTTACCCAGGCCTATAATAAAACTTGATGACTTGTATGACTTAAAATATGGGTTTAAAATGGTTACCAACTGAAAACTTCAGAGTTCAACTTTGAGGTTTGAATTGGTTAACCTAACGTCAGATCTTAAACCTCAGAAGATTAATCTAGGTCTTGGAATCTCATTAGACGAGATATTTTCCTTTATTCATCTATTGAAAAGGTACAAAAACATGTTTTCTTGGAACTATGAATATTTAAAAACTTACGATACCTCCATCATTCAAAATACTATCCCAATGTTACCTGATGTAAATCTTGTTGAGCAAAAGTTACGAAAAAATCATCCAAATATGGAAAACCAAATTAAAAGTGATCTGAACAAGCTCCTCAATGCTAAAATAATTTTTCTAGTTAGACAGTCCAAATGGGTTTCAAATATTGTACCTGTTAAAAGAAGAACTGTGATATTCATATTTGTATTGACTTTAGAATTTTTAATAAAGCATGTGAGAAAGACAATTTTCCACTCCCGCTTGTGGAGTAAATATTACAGTCAGTAGTTTGTTTTGAACTTATGTCATTTCTAGATTGTTTTTCAGGATATAACCAAATTCTTGTACATCTAGAGATACATTAAAAATTAAACTCATAACTAAATGGGGGACTTATGCATATCAAGAAATGCCTTTCGGATTAATAAATGTAGGAGAAACCTTCCAAAGAGCTATGGACATTGCCTTAATAGGTTTGATCAATAAATTTTTTTTGTTTATTTGGATAATATCACAATATATTCCAAGAAAATGAACAATCATTTTCATGACTTGCAATAGATCTTTGAAAGATGCAGAAGGTATGGAATTTTAATAAAATGCAAGAAGTCATTATTTTCCCTCAACGAAGGAAAACTTCTAGGATTGATTGCCTCGAAAGAAGGAATTTCTATAGATCTGGAAAGAATCAAGGAAATTTATGAAATTCCTTATACCTCATAATATGAAATCAATGCAATCTTTCCTATGGAAATTAAATTTTGTCAAAAGGTTCATCCCAGATTTTTCTTAAATTGTTTTTCCCTTACAAGTTGTGATTAAGAAAAAATCAGTTTTCAAATGGGGACATAATGAAATGGAATCCTTTGAATCAATCAAACAAGATATTATTGGTTCCCCTCCTTTACAACTCCTAATTTTTCTAATCAATTTATTTTGAATACTTTTTCTTCCGAACTATCTTATGCAGTAGTTTTAACACAACTCAATGAGAAAAAGGTTGAGGCTCTCATTTCCTTCTTCATCTCAAATTTTTAGGGAGTTGAATTGAACTATTCAGAAGTAGAGAACCAATCTTTTGCAGTTTTAGAATGTATAAAACATTTTATACCTTTTATTTTGAAAATGCATCCCAAAGTAATTGTTCATTTCCCATCAGTAATGCAATTGCTTATCCAAAAATAGTTAAGAGAGAAAATATATAATTGGGTTACTGCTCTGCAAGATTATGACATCAAAATCAAACCTGCTAAAATTGTTAGAGGCCGGGGTTTTTATAGACTAATTACTGGAGCTTCTAATACATCAGTCGATGAGGACTCGGGTAACATTGTTCATATCTCTGAGGTATGTCTTACTAATACTAAATCCCAGTTTGTTGATTTGATATTTTATTTGAAAAATGGTTATGCGCCACCTAAACTCAATTATAAAAGGAAAATATCTTTAAGACTGAAATTCAATCAATACGAACTCATTGATGATGTGTTATTTAGGAAAAATTATGATTCGGTTTTGTTAATATGCTTAGAAAAACCTGAAGCACAAAAGGTTTTGTAGGAATTGCATGATGGACCAATTGGTGGACACCTTAGTGGAGACACCACAACTCATAAAATTATGCATGTTGGTTAATACAAGGCAAATTTATTATAAGATACCCATGACTATGAAGGGAAGTGTAAAGTTTTAAAAAATACTTCAAGGAGACAAAGGAAACTATCCTTGCCTCTGCAATCAGTCAACATTGAGCAAACTTTTGAGCAATGGGGATTAGATGTAATAGGTGATATTGTTCCTCATTCTTCCAGACAACATAAATTCATCCTAACTGCTATAGACTACTTCACTAAATGGGTCAAAGCAATACCACTAAAGGTATTTAATTCTGAAAATATCGTTGAATTTATTGATCAATTCATCATTACCAAGTTTGGTCTACCCCATGCACTTATTTTTTATAATGAATATTATTTTTCAAGAAAAAATATAACTAAAGTTGCTCTAAAAAGAGGATTTAAACTTAAATATTCTGTAAAATATTACTCTTAAGGAAATGGTTTAGAAAAATGAACTAACAAGAACCTCATTAGGATCATTAAATGAATTGTTGACCAAAATCAAAAGAATTGGCATAAGGCTTTGATATATTCTTTATGGGCTGACAGAATAACTCGGAAGGCCTCTATAGGTACTTTCACTTGGTATATGGGAAAGAAGCTATGCTTCCTCCTAATCTAGCCCTTCCATCATTAGCCCTAGTGCAATTCATTGAAGAAAAACCCTCCTCTTTTCTGTAATCAAGAATGTCATAATTAATTAAATTAGAAGAAGAAAGAGATAAATCCAAATAGGTACATGCCCATCACCAGCAGTTGGTCAAGTCTTCCTTTGATGCAAGTTTAGTCAACAAAAAAAAAAAAAAAATCAAACTGGAGATTTTGTCCTAAAATGGGACAAGGCATATGAGGAAAAATGTAAACACACTAAGTTTCAAAAGTTGTGGCTTTGTCTATTTTAGATTGTTGAGAAATTAGGTCATCAAATTTCTTTCTGCAAGATTTATAGGTCATCAACTGTTTCTTCCAAATATTATACCTTACACAGATATGGTCAAATGGATCATTGGCCATATAAATATCTCAGCAAGGACTTTTCTAACCTTAAAGAAAAAAATAATCAGGTCATTCATGAGCGAAGACTTGAGGAAAATGTACCAGTTTCCAAAACCACAGAAGATATATGATACGAATTTTGTTCAAAAGTTGGCAACAGAAAATGAGGTAAGTCAGAACCAGTTAGACATTGGAAAAGATACCCTAATAAGCACAAGCATGAAGACAAGGGTATGTATTATATTACCTCCCTTGTTGGCCCATATTGTTACATTGTTGTTATGATGTGTAGGTCATGCAGGTATCCCAATACCCAGAAATTCTCAGTTGAATGGGTACCTTTGATTGATTTTGCTTCATATACTTATATAAATGGCACGATGACCTGTTTTAGATGGTGAAATCCCTTGCCTAAGGAGGAAATGAAGATCACAATTTATATAAATGCTTAGGTTGAGAGGGGCTTCAACAAGTGAACGTGGGAGGGATTTTATGAGCTTAAAAAATATTAATTATGACTTTTCAATGACCCATGCCCCAACCCCATGGGGTTTTAGCCCACTAATTGGGGGTACAAACTTCAAACATGAATATGTCTCAAATCGTGAAGAATTACATGGCGTGCCATATATCAACGAAAACATCTCGACAAGTAGAAACCATCAAAAGAATTATTGACCCAGAATATATTAATTTGGTAGGTCAAAACTCCCATGCAATATTGGGTTAGCCCCTAGTGCTGCTTGGGTTGACATCAATGACAACTGCTGATCAACAATCTCCCCCTTTGGCATTGATGGCAACACAAGTACTCCCCCTGCGATCATGACACCTCTTCCTACAACATTCTCTCCCCCTTTGACATCAATGGAAAAGGGTAACTCCTCGTGAAACACAACCATCTTGCAGACCTGTACACACTTCCACTCCCCCTGACACACAACTGTCCTACAGACCTATAATCTACTTCCACTCCACCTTTATATTATAAAAAGGGAAAATCTAATGAGAACTTGGGAGAATCCCAAGCTTCTGGCGAAGATATTCCAATGCTGGAAAATATTTAATATGTGATTCTTTTGGTGCTGCTTGGAATCTTGCTACTTGTCCAACTGCCTGCATAACATCTGGTCGGGAGGCTATTACATATATAAGACTACTAATCATAGATCTGTACAACCTTTGATCCACATCCTTAGATGAGTCGTCTATGCTCAATTTGCAACCTGTTACCATTGGAGTAAGGATGGGTTTGCAATCTTCCATTTTAAATATCTTGAGCATTTCCTTGATGTACTTGGCTTGACATATACATATTCTTTTCTCTTGATTCCACATAGGTTCGCTAAAGTATGTCGTACACAAGACCATTTCCTTAGAAATCACTTTGCACGCAGCAAACTTCTTACTTAGTCGATCATCATTGCTACCAATTGTTAACCTTCATCCTCTTTAGCTATTAGACATGCTTTACTTGCTTCATCCGAACATATATATTGTTTGGGCTAGAGCTTGTAGCCACAATTTCACCATACACGCCTTTCCCGATTTCACGGTTAAGTGGAGTTGAATAGTACATTGTGTGTCCCTTGATCACACATTTGTCCAACACTAAGCAGATTGTGATTCATGTTTTCAACCAATAGAACATTCTTGGCTAGAGCATCTTTGCTTCCGAGAGTGACAATACCTGATCCTATAACATTTGAAGATCCATCATTTCCAATGGACATGGTTCCATCCTTCTTCTCTTTCAGAGATATAAATTTATTTCTATCTCCAGTCATATGCTTTGAGCAACTTCTATCAAAATACCACACATCTTTGTTCTTTTGAGCCTTGAAAGTGAGAGCACAATTATCATTCTTCTTCTTCTTCCATGTTCGTTCATTCTGTGGCTTCGAAGATTCTTCTGGAGGATTTTCAAGTCTGCAGTCTTTGGCTATGTGTCCAAAGTTTCGACATTTGTAACATTCATTATTATTTCTTAAATGTTCAAATCTATTGATGTTTCACTGAGCCCTGGGAGGCTCATATTTGGTAGATTTTCTGGAATTGTATTCGTTCCTAGGGTACGTGTAACATTCGACAGCTTTATGACCAAATTTTCCACATGAATAACAGTATCCATAAAAAATATGTTGGTACCTGGATGGAAATTTTCGTCGAGGAATTGTCCTCCAAGGCTGTTCTTGCGAATCTTGTCCAATGAAGTCTACATGCATGCCAGATCTCATAGGTTCATTGTATTTTTTTGTAGAAGGTCCCGCTTCTTCTTATTTGCAACCGATGCCAGTTTTTTCATTGTAATATCATTGATTGTTGATGAGTTCTTCCAATTCCCTTGAGCTGTTGGCATAGTTTTGGATAGTTTTTCCTTTCTTCACTTCCTCACACAGCGAGACTACTTTGGCTTCTAATTCTTCCCTTTCTTGGTTTCTTTCTTCCAACTTCTTTTGAAGTGACTCTTCAATGAATTTGTGTTCTTCAACTTCAATTTTGAGACCTTGAACTTGTTCTTCAAGAGTATTGGAACAGATCTTCTCCACCTTGAGATCTTTCATAAGTTTTATTGCTTCCTCATAAAATTCTTCTATGGTCCATCCTTCTTCTTCGTTGTTTGATACCTCTTCTTTATTGTGCTTGGGTTTATTGTGCTTGGCCATAAACAATACTCTCTCATTGGCTTCTTCTTCACTGTCATATCTTCATTGGATGATGAACTATCTTCTTTAGAGATAAAGTTCCTTTTGGATCCTTGCTTGTTTAATTTCTTAAAGCCTTTCTTTCCTTTTTAGTTGCCATTACTTCTGTTTGGACATTTTGCTGCAAAATGCCCAACCTCATTACAGCTGAAACATATCAATGGAATTTTACCTTTGAATTGTCCCTTACCAATTTTTAGTTTTCTCGTGAAGTAAGCATATTCTTCATCTAAAAGACCTTCAACCATCAACTCCCTTTTCTTCACAATTGCAGGTGCATGTCTTTTCAATTGAAGGTTGTTTATCCTTATTGGTTTTCTTAGATGCAATGAACGCAGTTTCTAGATGCGAAGTACCCTCTTCTTCATCAAGTCTCATTTCATATGCCATGAGAACTCCATGTAATTCCTCTTTACTGAGTTTGTCCATATTTTCACTATATTATAAGACCGATACCTTTGGGTTGAATCTCCCTGGTAAAATTCTAAGAATCTTCTATATAATAGTCTTCTCGTCAACTGGCTCTCCCAATCCTTCCAGAGTATTGGTTATTTCATCAACGTATTGGAAGTATGCAGCAATGTTGCAATCTTCTTTCATTCTAAGTTGCTCAAATTTTTCTCTATAGATTTGAAGCTTTGCTTCTTTGACATTTGAGTCACCTGCATATATATTCTCAAGCTTGTCCCATACATTTTTGATGGTTTTACAACCCAACACCTTATGATAAGCAGATTCAATAAGTCCACTAATAATAATATTCTTTGCTTTTGCATCATTTACCAAATTCTTCTTACCTTGTTCATCCACGGTTGATGTAAATCCATTTTGAACAGTGTCCCATACTTCGTAACCTTGCGCCAAGAGATAGACCTCCATTCTTCTTTTCTAGAGTGCATAATTATTTTCATTGAATAAAGGTACACCATTCTTGGTATGCTCCATGACCTCCTTCCAGCTGTTAAACTGCTATTGTAGGAACCAAGCTCTGATACCAATTGTTGGAAATACTGAGAGGGGGGGTGAATCAGTATTCCTTTCAATTAGAGCATTAGTTAATCTTCAATTATTATCAGTGTTTGTACAATGATGGCAGAAAAAAAAGGAACACAAATGCGCACATTTTTTAAGGTGGAAACCCACTCCGGGACAAAAATCACCTAATGCTTTTATAATAATTCTTTAATATTCAACTCCAATTGAAAATAAATCTCCAACTTCCTAGAATCTAGAAAATCATTCTTCTCCAGCTCCCACTGGATGGACGCTCCAATGCCCGAGATTCTTTATTAGTCAACTGAATGGATTCCCCAACACCCAATGAGCTGCAACTCACCCTATCACCACCCTACCACCCTATAGAATAATAAAATAATAATGGACTCCTGTACCAGGGAAAATGGTCCACTTTACAATGATATATAATGATGCAGAAGAAGAATATATACTAGACCATAACCCCAAATTTTACACAACTACCTAATGATGATCCTAGACCTCCCAACACTGCCTCTTCAACCCTTGGTAGATAGACACTAGTACAATTTTTACAATAATGTATTTACAATGACTAAGTACAATGATACCGTTACAATGATTGTATGCATTGCTGCCCACTTGAAGACTTTATAGGATGAACTTAATCTGTTTGTTGTTATGCACCTTGTTTGATAATATTTTCATGCTACTCTCTGCTGCACCTTGCTTTGCTTTGCTGCCCTAGAAAGTTTGGTCCTTTGCAACCCTTGACAACACATGATCTAGCTTTTTCTTTGCCTTTTAGGATCTTGATATTGAATCTGGTATATCTCTATTATTTCAAATCCTCAATATCTGATTTTCATCCCTGTAGTATTCCTTTGAGTCATCTTTCCAATGCCATAGGTCTGACCAAATTTGGGTTCTTCAAGAGAGATTTATACCCAATCTCTCACAATGCCCTAATTATCGATTGTTTCAGTAGAGTGCACTTGTATGGCATGCCACGTGTCACTGTTTCTTCATTTGGCTCTGAAATTGATACAGTGAGAACTATAGACTATGAAATATCTGCCACTTTTTATGGAATTCCAATCCAATACTCAAAGAGATATTTATGACGATTTTACCAAGGTCACTTCTTTGAGATGAATTTCAGGAGCCTGCAAAAACCCTGACTTTCACAGATCATATCTCAAAAAATATTGCGCACTTTGATCTGAAATTTTTACAGAAGCTTCCTCAGGATTTTTTCTTTGCCTCATAAAAATTTCAGCTTATGCTGCTTGTATAAAAAGTGAAACGCAAATTCCATGATTACATTCGGTGCATGAAATCCCTTACCTAAGGAGGAAATGAAGATCACAATTTATATAAATGCTTAAGTTGAGAGGGGCTTCAACAAGTGAACGTGGGAAGGATTTTAGGCACTTAAAAAATATTAATTATGACTTTTCAATGACCCATGCCCCAACCCCATGGGGTTTTAGCCCACTAACTGGGGGTACAAACTTCAAACATGAATATCTCTCAAACCGTGAAGAATTACATGGCGTGCCATATATCAACGGAAACATCTCAACAAGTAGAAACCATAAAATGAATTATTGACCCAAAATATATTAATTTGGTAGGTCAAAATTCCCATGAAATATTGGGTTAGCCCCTGGTGTTGCTTAGGTTGACATCAATGACAACCGTTGATCAACAGAAAGTACCTTGTATACATCGCAATTTTATGTCTCCCAATGTCAACCTACTTTCATGTTTCAAAGAATGTTTGTATAACCTCTTATGTTAATAATGGAAACCAAGAAAATTCCATAAGGAAAATGGCAAACATCTTCATTTTCCAATTAGGCCTCCTACTCCAAATGGTGTGAGGTCTAATTGAGACTTCACATCGAGGAGACCCCCTTGGTTGATATATTTCTAGCACCATAAACACCTATATTTGGCCCTTTACGCCACCCAAAAATCTCAATTCTCCCTTCCATGTGTCCCCTTTACTAACATCGTTTTGACGTCATCACTAGCCAATAAAACTTTCTCATGCATCAGTCAGAGAGGAGAGACGAAGGGTTTTAGGTTTTGCATTTTTCAACTAATTCCTTTGTTAAATTTCTAAGGGTCCCAACCAACACTTTAACATTGTTGCACTCTCCATTAATGCATTTTTTCCAAATTTCCCAATGCTTCCATCCTATGCCTTCACCTTTGGATCCCTTTAAACCAACCGAGGTAAAATCGCCAAGCTGAGCTATGAAGTGGCACCTCCCCACTCTACTAACTCCACCAATCAACACTCTTTCTTCATGAACTACTTCTTGCCACATTTTCCTAACTCAAGTCATCCTGACCCTTAAACATTTTCATGCACTTTTGTTTTTTCTAGGGAAAACATCGTTGGGATTGTGTGAAGTGAGGGATCCATTCTTGACTAATAAAAAATGTCTATACTATTGGTTTGTGTTCTACATATGCATGACCCTTTGTTTAGAGGCTCTACTTAAATACTCCACCTCGTTTGGAAACATTTCCAAACATAAACTTGTTCCAAAGTATCCTACAACCACTTTAAGCTCTTCTCATTTGAATTTAGGGGTCTCGTCCTTGATTGCAAATAATTTACGCTCCAGGAAGCCATTTGTGAGCTTACGCATACCGTTGGATAATATTTCTAATCACTATTCTTATATTCCCCTTCCAGGAGCATCTAAGTCGATCTTCTGAGGCATGAACATATCCAAAGCATGGGATGACAAAACATCATAGTTATAATATTTTATATCTTATTTTCATATGCTACTACTATGATGGTTCTCTACCAAAGACTACAACAACCATGGAACTCCCCCTGAGCTTGACATACCATGCACATCAAGTCTAGTCTAGTTGTGTTCATAGATAGCCTGGTTGACATCAATGCTAGCACTGTTGACATCAATGCTAGCACGATTGACATCAATAATATCATGTTTGACATTAATTCCAATACACTAGATGCCACCAGTCATCCATATAATGCCAAATGTCCAACATTTTCATTTTATAGAGAATATTCATCCATTGCTTTTACTTATTATGTGGAATGGTTATATGTTAGGAACCTTGTCTTGAATAAATTTATTCCTTTCTTTATTGTAAATTATCTCTATTATCATTATTTAAATTGGTGATGAAGTTTTACTATATTCCAACAATATATGAGTGAATGTTTACAAAATATGTGAATATATGTAAATATAGTTTCAAGACCCACTAGATGCATGTAATGGGGAACCGTTGTTGGTTCTTTGATTTTTAACCCTATGTCTAAGGACAAAGCACATTAGGATTCGAGAATGAAATATATATTCTCTGATACGGTCCTCTAACCTATACATCTCCCTATATTTCCTTTCCCTAATTAATACACACACACACACACTTACAACAATGCATGCTTTCTATATTTATTTATATTTACTCGTTTCTTGGAAAATTACTTCTTAGGGTTATGGTATTCTATTTACCTTACTCCAAGGAACCTCCACACTAGACTTGGGTATCATTAAAATCTGCAAAAAATTCTTGCTTGTACAATAGCCCTCATTTAAGCATGTACATAAAACTTTAATTTTTAACATGTACATTAATCTTCTATAATATTTGTCCTCTTGTATGTCAAAAAATTATTACTCTATTTATTTTCACTTCATAAACATAGAAAAATGTGTACTTCTTTGAATCCCTTTATGAACAATCTAAAGACCTCCACATTGCACTAAACCTTGAACCAAATTGTGTGGTTAGTTCCCTCAGAGCTATCCTCTAACTGTCAGGAAAAACCTTTCAAAAAATTATTATGAAATGCACCTCCTAAACCCTTAGCCGCATCCTTTTATTTTTTTATTGTTTCTACTCATCATTATCTCCCATTGGTAATATTTTTAAATAAATATATTTATCACTCATAGTCCTTTTAATAAAGTCCACACTATGGGATTTCTCTCCATCCATACAATAACTTGTAGTGTCAAATTTGTAATTTATTTTTCCCTACTTCGCGAAAGGGTTTTTTTCCAGAAGAAGTGATAGACAAGAGGATTTTTCTTTTTCTTTTGATTCTGCCTCTCAAGGCATAACTAAATTCAACCATTTTCCCCTGAAAGTTAGAGGTTAATGTCTCATGTTTTCATTTAACATATTTCTTAGAAGGATATTATATAAACATAATTTATCATTTCATTTTCTTTTTTGAAAATAAAACAATATCTCATCACATATCTTTTATTTTTTCTAAAACTAGTAAATAAATAAAAGTAAGATAGTAAGTATTTCCAAGGGTATTACAATGAGCATCCACCTCAAAATAAATCAAATGAATTCTTCCTCTAGGATATACTACTAGTAATGTTTGTAGGAGGTTGTGCCTCTAGCGAAATGTCAGGCTTCCAAGTTTTTCTTATATATTTGTTAGAGGAGGAGTTGACAATCCTCAAACTTTTCTTTGTTAATCAAGAGATAAAAATGAAGAATAGGAGCATTATTCATGCAATAGATGGAAGAATCAAGAACTACAAAGAAAATTTATAGTAAGAGGGTTCTCCTACCAAGAGGGAGTGGACTTCAAGGATCTTTTTTGTTCCAGTTTCTAAATGGTCATGTTCTTCTATGACCTAAATATTTGAGCATAGACTCAGAAAGAGTGATTGGTGTTAGAGAGGGAGGATTTTACATATCATTAGGAAATCCAAGATCATGATGGATGGCCGAATGAGCTTCCAATTCTGGGGTAGTAGATAGATTGGCTAAGTGGAAGGGTTAACCTTCCAAGAGGATGTCATGCGTTGATATTTTCAAAAATCTCAGAAACATAAGGTCTTTAGGAGAAGTATGAATTCTTTGAAGGGACAATGTCAATCAAAAAAAGTAATTTCTTATGTGGAAGAGAGAGAAAAAGGGGCAAAAGGACTTTCTTATGTGAAAAAAGGAGAAATAGTGGTAGGAGGATTTTCTTCTATGATAAAGGGAGCAGCCAGGATTACCACTAGAAGACATGCTTGAGCTTCAGAGGGAGTTGATATCAAAATTTGAGAGGAAAAATTTCAGCATGATGCATTATTTCTTGGAATTGTAGATGTGGGAGAGACCTTATGAGATCTGCCTCAAATAGGGAAAGTTTACCGTCCATATTTTGAGGAGACTTGGTACGATGGATTTCAAGTCCATGGTTATTCTTATGTTTTCTAATTTAAAGAATCTGAGTGATTCAGATTCAGATTCAGATTAAGTGGATCCCACGATGTACATGTAATTGATTAGATTGTTGATGTACCTGGTTAACACTAGGTGTTAGAAAAGTATATATTATAGAGTAATGGAACACATAAAATATGCGGAAAAAAAAACACATAAATAACATATTAAGCAAGAGAGACATAGATATATGTGGTTCACCCAACTTGGGTTGCGTCCATGGAAACAACCAACCCCTCCTTTATATTATCCAGCAAAATGACGAGACACAACCTACATGAGATCTGTTGTAATATCCTATACTCTTTCACATAGTCCCCCTTCTTATTTCTCGTTCAGAGTATACACCCAATACACAACTGCAATACAATACCCTCATACAATAGAAGGGGTTTCCTTCTAGGGAAAAAAACTCTAAATTAAACATAAATTCTACCATCCGATCATTTGCCTAATGAATGTCCCAGATTGATTACGAAATTATAATATTTTACAAGGAAATTTTACATATGCTTTTAGCTTTGGGGGTGTTACTTCGAAACCCCCACCAGGCGTGGGTTTGGCAAAATCATCGTTGCCCCCCCTGATAGTGATTAAACGATAGATGATGTTTCCACCTAATTAAGGACAATGATCCAACACAACGATACATAATGAATATAATCAATCTCCACACCCACACACTAGGTTGGATATCTTCTTTTCAGTGAACACCCTGAACTAGTATATAGTTGATCCAAGGAAGATACACTGGGTTGCAAAAAAGCATGTGTTGATGTATTTTCATGGTACATTTGGATATGGTTTGAGATATGTCTTAGGTGTTGAAGTGAGGCTATATGGATATGGAGAGTAGAGGATAGAAATACCACATTTGGGTGTTGTTTCATCTTGGGATGAGCTATGATATCATGGTTTAGTAGGAAGCACACTTTTGTCACACTCAGTACAAAAAATATGAATTATACCACATCCAATGTCACAAGTCATGAAGCAATGTGGCTTTGGAAGCTTCTTAGATGACTATTTGTTTAGGTAACTTCATCTAAGATATGGGAGTAGTGAAGCTCTAATATATATCTATAAATGAGAATATTTTAGATATTCTCACCAAGCCTTTATCTAGAGTGAATTTTGAATACTTTAGAGATAATATTGGCCTAATGTATAATGTCTCCCTTACTGAAAGGGAGTGTCGATGTATTTGTAGGATCAAGCAGACTGTCTCCTGAAATACCAAAAGGACTTGGATGGGCCATGTTGATTTGACCAAGGGATATGGATACATTCACTTGAGAATCTACAAGGACTTGGCTAGGTCATTTGAATAGAGGTAAATGACCCAAGGAAATTGCAGATTGGATAGATATTATCCTAAGAAGACATGAAGGACTTTGGCAATGTCATATTGATTTGACTAGAGGATATTGATGTAATTCATGAAATGATAAAGGACTTCGATTGGGTTATGCTGATTTAGATAGGGGTGAATGGTCCAAGGGAAAGTCTTATCATGAGAATCCAGAAGGACTTGGATGGGTTATGATGATTTGAATAGAGAAGATAGATAATATTCCCCTAAGAAACTAGAAGGACTTGGATGGGTCATGTTGATTTTACCATAGGAGATAGATGAAATTCACCTTAGAAGCAAGGTGCACTTGGCTAGGTCATGCTAATTTGAATAGAGGAGATAGAGGAAATTCACTAGAGAAGCCAAAAGGACTTGTTTGGGCCATGTTGATTCGGCTCAAGATACTCACATTTATTACTCCATGATGGAGTAAAATATACATGTGCATGTGAGGAAATATATTTCCTACTCCAAGATGGAGTTATCTATAGATATGCATCAACATAGAAAGCTCGTGAACTTTTATTGTGGAGGAGAAATTTCAACTAAGAAAAATATATTGCAGCAAAGGAGAATACCTCCCTCACTAAGAGGGAGTGTTGATTTTTTCTAGCATCAAGAGTTAGTCATGCCTTGCTAAAGGAAATTGTAACACACTCTTCCCACATATACCCAAGTAACTAGCCAACGGTGGTAAACATGAAACGAGAGGCTACTAATATGAAATTCAACCTCCTATATGACCTTAAGGATGTGTAACCGATGGAAACCTAAAAAACGGACCTTACACAACATCAACAACACATCCAATAGGTAACCCGACCTCCCAGACCCATGAAGCCTGAGGGGGAACTGGTTTTTTACCCTTTTGAGCCTTAGATGCGGGCATGTAAGGGCAAGGGAGTGACTAGAAGCCTATAGTTGTGGGAATGCCAAGGAAAGGTCACGGCCATCGACCCAAAAAGTTAGTTGTGTGCCTGCAACTTCAGGATTTGTGCCGCCATTTTAGACCCAGAGCCCAGGTCACTGCCCAAAACTTCGTGAAACTTTAGGAGAGGAAAAATAACATTAAAATAAAGGTATGGAAGCAATCACATCATTAGGAACTCATATGGACCCCTCCTATCCATGATAGAAATTTCTTCAAACATGTCACAAACATTGCATCTATAGGTATAAACAACATATTTAAAAATGGGATCTCTTACTTATCTGAGAATAGCTAAGAAGCATTTCTCCCCTACATCATAAGCTAAAATACAGTCTATTTGACCATAGATACATTATGTATTCATTTATAGGTAAAAACATAGATAGAGTCATACATCATCATTGATCGAACACATGCTTATAACTAACACAATAACAACAAAAATAAAATGGATTTAACAACAATAAAATCCATACATAAACTAGTACATTTTCATATCGAATACCATAGGAATGATTTCTTCATTACTTAATATAAAAACCAATTGGAGATGGGACTTCCAAGTTCTACCCAACCATAGATTGGTTGAGCCAAGTCTCACTTCATTCAATCACCTTCGTGCCATATTCCAAGCATGAATGTGTGACTTTATCAAAAACCTGAATCAACACCAAAGCAGGGCTCTAGAGACCAAACCATATCAACCCGAAACCAATGATTCCACCTCACAGTCCTACATCACTAACCATCACAGATTAGTCCCCACCCAAGCTACTCCAGGGCTCCAAAGTGTTTATTCCAACCAATGCTCTAGGACTAGTAACTCAATCTGAGTTGTTCGAGAGCTCAAGAGTGTTTTTCCAACCAAGGATCCATAACTATTAACTCAAACCACCTAGGCTCCAGAGCGTTTTTCCAACCAAGGCTCTAGGACTAGTAACTCAACCCAACAGTTGTCCGTCAAGCTCTAGAGAATTTGTCCAACCAAGGCTCCAAGAAATAATAACTCAACCCAACATCTAAAGGAATCATGAGTACCAGCCAAAAAAAAATCAACGGAAATAAACCCACATTACCACGGTTGTCCAAGAAATGGCAAGGCTAGGAAAATCTACATGCATACACCATGCATGCCAAAACTAGTGAGGAAAAAATACATGCAGCTTGGTACCTGCAATCAAATTCTGTTGTAGTTGTTGACCTCGATGTCTTCTTGCACTTTCTTGCTATTCTTTTTCCTTCTTGTTCCAAATCACCAAGTATTCACACTCTCCAAAAGTGCTCCATGAAACTCTAAGTATCCAAGAGTATGAGAGAGAGAGAGAGAATAATGAGAGAGCTCCAAAAATTCACTAAGAAAAGGTACCAATTGATCCTCAGAATCCTTTTTATAGAAGAGACCTATATTTTCTTCATTTTTCATTATTTTCCTTCATTTTTCTCCTCACATGCAACCTGTGACCTTTCATATCCCTTTTCTCCTAATTTCCATTATTTGCATAAATAAATGTGCCAAAAATACTTTTTGCCTCTTTAATGCCTTATCCATAGCCTTTTCCAATCTCCTTACCCATAATAAACCATGTGAACACCTGAACTAAGATTTTTTTCCCAACATTTAGCTTAGAATACGTGTCCCATCAACTGTGGTTATTATTTTAACTTTATTACATGGAATTTTCACTAGGGCTATTACAGAAACCTCCCCCTTGGGGGACACCTTCATCGACATTCTATCACACATATACCTCAACAACACCTCTGAAAAGCAAACATACTTCCCATGGAGATTTATGACATAGCTTGATTTCGTATTTACAATGATCACCCTATTGAAAAGAAAACCAACATGACATCATAACAACATGACAACTATAATGACATGCCACCATATTTCTTATTGAAGCAACATATCTCATGCTGGTATTTACATCCATATACATATTTACATACATCCAACCATCAAATCAAAACATATACTAGAACATCACCAAAACATATGCTAACAAAACTCAACATCACACAAAAACTACTTTGCATCAACTAGAAAACAAGGAAGGATACATAGCCTGCATCTAATCTTCCATCTCCCATGTAGCTTCATCGGGCCCAAAGTGCCTCCATTTCACTTTAACTTGCTTGATTGCTCGATTCTAGAGCATGTGAATATTTTTCTACAAAATGCATTGTGGTTTTAGCTGGAACTCTCCTTCTTGCTCCACCTATAATACAGACCAGTCAATCACATGATCAACATATTTAACATATTTCTTAAGAAATGATATATGAAAAACATCATAGAATTTCATTGTGGAAGGCAGTGCAAGTCGATAGGCCACCAATCTGATACTCGCAATGATCCTGAAGGGTCCACAAAACCTGGGTGCCATCTTGGCACACGATCAAATCCACAAAGAGATCTTCTTAGTCTTGATACGCAAGTACACCTGATCTCCAACCTGAAACTCCTTGAACAAATTTTTTATGTATGCATAAATTTTCTTCCTATCCTGCATTGTTTTCAAGTTTTCCTTGATCACCTTCATTTCCTATTCCATTTCTCCCAACATATCCAGTCCAATAAGTACCCTATTAACCAGATCACTCCAACTGATAGGAGTATTGCAACTCCTCCCATAAAATGCCTCAAATGGACTCATCCTCAATGACTCCTGATACCCATTGTTGTAGGTGAACTCTACCAGTAGAAGATACTCTTCTCACTTGCATTGTTGATGCATCACATACATCCTCAACATATCATCCAATATCTTGTTGACCCTCTCAGTATATCCATATGTATGCAGATGATAAGTTGTGTTGAAGGAAAAATCAGAGCCCAAACCTACAAATAAATCCTTCCAAAACCTGGAAGTGAAATTTTCATCCATGTGAGACATAAGATTCTTTGGAACACCATAAAATCTGAATATGTTTGTGATTAATACTTGTGCTACATCACTAGTTGAATAAGTAGTTTTCACTGGAATGAAATGTGCAACCTTTGTCAACATGTCCACTACAACCATGATGGAATCATGGTGTCTAACTATCATGGGAAAACTTGTGATGAAGTCCATGGAAATGACCTCCAATTTCCACTCTAGAATCGTGATGGGTTGTAGAAATCCACTTGGATTTTTACACTCTGCCTTAACCATCTGAAAATCCAAACATATGGCTACAAAATCTGCTACATCCCTCTTCAGATTCGACTAATAGTAGAATATCTTCACTTCAGTGAAAGTCTTCTAGTAATATGGTTAACCCGAATACAGTTTCGCATGAAACTCCCTCAAGGTCACCTTCTCGAGCCCACTGTTGTCTGGCACATATATCATATCTCTAAATCTAACCAATCCATCTTCTGTGAGATGGTAGTCCAAATCCTATACTGGTACCTGTACCTATACCACTACCTATACATGTACCTGCACTTGTACTGCCACATGTACCTATACCTATACTACCAATTGATCCTATACCTGTACCAACACCTGTACCTATATTATGCTACAATTTGTGCAAAATCTCCATATACATGTGATCCAGCTAATCTACCTGCAAAATCCTATCCAGTAAGTATGTCCCATAGGAGCTCATAGCTTGTATATGATTCACTTGTACCTTCCTGCTAAAATAATCTACGACCATGTTTTCCTTTCATTTGATGTACCTGATATCGACGTCAAACTCATTGATTATGGCCAACCATCTAGCTTGCCTAGCATTTAGATTCGGCTGGTAAAAAATGTACCTCAACCCAATGTGATCACTAATAAGTACAAACCGCCTGCCAAGAAGATAGTGCCTCCACATCTTCAGTGCATGTATAATCACTGCTACTTCAAGATCATGTGTCAGGCAGTTCTGCTCATGCTCGTTCATTTTTCACAACTCATATCACACCACATGTCCATCCTACATAAGGGCTCCGCCAAGTCCTCTCTTGCAAGAATATGTGCACACTACAAACTCCTTATCTAGATATACAATATTTAATACTGGAGCATGTGTCAACAACTACTTAAGATGCTCAAAACTAGCCTCACACTCCTCTGTCCAATCAAACTTCTTAACCTTCTTCTGCAATGATGTAATCAGATAAGAAATATGTGAGAAGTTCCTGATGAACCTCCTCTAATAGCCTGTCAATCCAATGAATGATCCCACCTCATGTACACTCTTAGGAGCTAACCAGTCCATGATGGCCCTTCTCTTTTCTAGATCTACTACAATTACCTCCTTAGAGACAACATGTCCAAAGCAGTGTACCTCATTCTAGAAGAAACCGCATTTGTTGAGGTTAACATACAACTGATGCTCTCTCAACAACCTCAACACCACTGCCAAATGCTCAAAATTCTCTTCCTCATATTTAGAATACACAAATATGTCATCAATAAACACAATCACAAAATTTTCCAATTAAGGATGCAACATAATGTTCATTAAAGACATAAATGTAGCTAGGGAATTATTCAAACTAAATGGAACTACAACAAAATCATAATGCCCATACGTGGTCTTAAATGTGGTCTTGTAGATGGTTTTCTCTTTGATGTGTATCTGATGATAGCACAATCTCAAGTCGATCATAGAGAACATTGTTGCTCCCTTCAAATGATCGAACAAATCATCAATCCTCAGTAATGGGTACTTTTTCTTGATGGTCACTTTTTTCAATTGCCTAAAGTCAATGCACAATTTGAGATTTCCATCTTTCTTCTTCATGAACAACACTGTTGCACCCCATGGTGATACACTTGGCCTAATGTACCCTTTGTCCAAAATTTCCTTCAACTACAATTTTAACTCTACCAACTCTGATGTACTTAGCCTGTAAGGTTCTTTTGATGCTCCATCTTCCCTTGGCATCAACTCAATAGAAAAGTCTACTTCCCTGTGCAATGGAAACTCTGAAATATCTACTGGAAACATATCTTGAAATTGTTGAAAAACTAGATACATGTTCAACACATCTACATCCTCAGCTTCCTTACCTTTTTCATTAGTGATATGAACTTTAAATATTACACACCCTTTCCTATGACTGCACTTGGCATGCATGGTTGTCACCATCCTAACTGATGTTTCTTTCTTATTTCCCTGCAAGACTCGTGGTTCCCCATTGTCATACAAGCATTCAATACATTTTTCATATCAATCTACCTTAGTCCTGTGAAGATATAACCAATCCATACCCAATATCATATTGTATGATCCCAAAGGCAATATGTTCATGTGTGCTGCTGCAGGCATACCATTTAACTCAAATGTGCAATATCTTACCCAACGGTGAACTCTTTTCATCGTACCTGTGGCCAGCTAAACTGACCAATATTATGCATGCATTTCCTTACTAAAACCACACTTATCCACCAATCCATGATTAATCTAACTATTGTTAGATCCATGGTCAATCAAAATAGAAACAAATTTATCACAAATCTTACTATCCATCTGAATGATAGAAGCCTGATGATCTGCCTCCATGTTTTCCACAACTTCATAAAGCTGAGGAATGTTATGCCCAACATCTCCCACTGTCTATGCCTTATGCACACTGTATATTTGTTGCCTACCACCATGATATTTTGGATAATCCCTTCTACTATGATCCTTACCATAATTCCAACACTGTATAGGCTTCCTGCCTTCATCTTTATTCTTCTCCTCAGATTGAAATCCTTTTCCTCTACTAGATGTATTAAAATTATTAGGTGGGGAAACATTCTCCTTATTACCTACACCTTGAGGCCTTTCTCGCTTCTTGTCCCATTTTCCTTTATTCTTATCATTACCTCTCCAATCTAGCTTAGTTTCAGATCTGCTCTTTGATTTTTCATAACAATGCTTGAGTTTTCATATGGCATCCTCCAATTATCTGAGCTCATCAAAATCAATCCTATCTCTGAATAATCGACAACCCATTGATAAATCTATAAATGTTGGCCTTCTCCTCCTTGAAGTAAGGCACATATCTCAGTGACTCCAAGAACCTTATAGTATACTCCTTGTCTGTCATGGGACCCATATTCAATTCAAAAAAATCCTTTTCCCTGTCATCATAGTAACTATTTGATAGATACTTCTTTTAGTATAGCCTTTTGAACTCACTCCAAGTCAACTCCTCCTCAGAAATATCTCTGACGTTCTTCACATATTCCCACCAAATGTTTTCTCTACCTCTAAGGATGAATTTAGCTATCTTGGTTTTCATATTTTCCAAGTAATCATACAATCTGAAAAAAAATATATCATGCAAAGAAACCATGCCTCTGCATCCTCTGGTTTATTCAACTCTCCGTCAAATGTAGGTGGTTTTTCAGAGAATATCCCCTCTCATTCCTCCTGTAAGGATGATACCGATGATGATCATGATGCCTATCTAAACAAGAAATAGAATGATACTCATGTTTGTCACCTCTCCCATTTGAAGTGTACAAAAATCTGCCATCTTTAACTGTGTCATCCCTATCAGACCTGTAACCACCAAGAGACCTACATCCATATGCTCCATTGGTACCATCCTCCTACCCATAGTTGATCCTAAGTGGCCCCTGTTTTTGCAACTCTGACAAACTTTGAAGGATGCCTACATTAACCGCTGCTTTCTTTTCATGTGTGTGTAGAAGTTTATCATTTTCTTCCTTACAACTCCTTATTTCTTCCTTTAGGCTTCTTAGTGTATCTTCCAAATCAAGTTAATTTCCAACACCATGCTCCTCATATGACTCATAAGGAGAATCTATATAGTCTATCATTTTTTTATTCATATTTGACTTCTTCTTGTAATGTAAAATATTTCAGCTAAACCAATTCTTAAATAAACCAACGTACCTAAGTGTAATTTGGGGAGGATACATCCTACAAGTTAAACCAATCGGCGAAATACATGTATATACATAATCATAACATCATATAAACTATAACACATCGTATACTAGTGTATAAACATCATTCTAGTTGGAGTCCAGTCATGGATGCATAACCATACCAATGCAACTTGACCACACCCATCACAAGAACGAACCATATACCAACATAAGCAACATCTAACCAAGTGTGAATGACCAATGCATGTTCAACATATAACATCACACAAGAAAGCATAGATTGACACTACACAAGCATGACCAATATGTGACCTAACATAAGCAAGAAATGCATACTCAACATGTAACATTATCTAAGTTAATGTGTATGCACAATACACAAACGTGAAAAACACATAATCATTCATACACACATGACCACATGTTGACAACAACACCATAAGTCCTCACATGGCGACACCATCACCACCATGGCTAACACAATACAGATGCACAAACACATACACCATATGTATAAGAAACACATAAGAAATCAACAAAAACATGATCAACACACCGTCCATCCAGTCCAAGGGTTGAACCATGCTATGATACCACTCTGTAACACCCTCTTCCCACATCTACCCAAGTAACTGGCCAACTAGGGTAAACATGCGACGCAAGGATAATATATGAGATTCAACCCCATAGATGGCCTTAAGGACTAGAACCGATGGAAACCTCACAAACAGACGTTACAAAACATCAACAACACCCCCAAGATGTAACCCAGCCTCCCAGACCCCTGAAACCTAAGGGGAAACTGATTTATGACCCTTTTGAGAATTAAGCACAGGGATGTAATAGCAAGGGAGTGACTATAATCCTATAGCCATGTGAATGCCAAGGCAAGGTCATGGTGAAGGCCCCAAAAAATTAGTTTTGTGCCTGCAACTCCAAGGTTTGTGTCCCCTTTTCAGCCCCAGATCCCAGGTCACTACCCAGAACTTCATGAAACTTTAGGAGAGGATAAGTAGCACTAAAATAAAGGTATGGAAGGAATCACATCATCAAGAACTCATTCAGACCCCTCCTTGCCATGACAGACATTTCTTCAAACATATCACAAACATTGCAATCTATAGTTATAAACAATAGATTTAATCATGGAGGTCTCTTACTTATCTGAGAAGAGCTAAGGAGCATTTCTCCCCTACAACATAAGCTATAATACAGTCTATTTGACCATATATACAATGTGTATTCATTTACAGGTAAAAACATAGATAAAGCCATACATCATCACTGATCGAACACATACTTTTTACCAGAACAATAACAACAAAAATACAATGGATAAAACAATTATAAAATCCGTACATAAACTAGTACATTTGCATATCGAATACCATATGAATGATCTCTTCATTACTGAATGCGAAACCCAACCGGAGATGGGACTTCCATGTTCCACCCGAACATAGATTATCTTAGCCAAGTCTTACTTCATCCACCCTAGTGCCATATTCTAAGCATGAATGTGGAACTTTATCAAACACCTCAATCAACAACAAACCAGGGCTCCAAAGACCAAACCGTCTCAACCCCAAACCAGTGGTTCTGCCTCATGGTCGGACATCACTAACCATCACAGATTGGTCTCCACCCAAGCTGCTACAAAGATCCAAATTGTTTGTTCCAACCAAGGCTCCAGGACTAGTAACTCAACCCCGATTGTTCCCGAGATCCAGAGCATTTTTCCAGGCAAGGCTCCAGGACTAGTAACTCAACCCACCTAGGGCTCCAGATCATTTTTCCAACCAACGCTCCAAGACTAGTAACTCAACCCAACAGTTGTCCATTAGGCCCTAGAGCGTTTATCCAACTAAGGCTCTAAGGACTAATAACTCAACCCAACAGCTAAAGTAATCATGAGAACCAACTAGAAAATAATAAATGGAAACAAACCCACAATACCATGGTTGTCCACGAAATGGCAAGGCTAGGAAAATCCACATGCATACACCATGCATGCTAAAACTAGTGAGGGAAACATACATGCAACTCAGTACCTACAATCAAATCATGTTGTAGATGTTGATCCCAATGTCTGCTTACACTTTCCTGGTCTTATTTTTCTTTCTTTCTTGAAATCACCAAAGTATCCACACTCTCCAAGAGTGCTCCAAGAAACTCTAAGTATCCAAGAGTATGAGAAAGAGAGAGAATAATGAGAGAGCTCTAGAAATGCACTGACAAAAGGTACCAACTGATCCTCAGAAGCCTTTTTATTTAAGAGGCCTCTATTTTTTTCATTTTCCATTATTTTCCTCCTCACAAGCAAACGGTGACCTTTCATCTCCCTTTTCTCCTAACTTCCATTATTTTAATAAATAAATGTGCCAAATTTTTTTTCCCTCTTTAATGCCTTAGCCATAGCCTTTTCTAATCTCCTTAGCCATAATAAACCATCTGAACACCCGCACTAGGATTTTTTTCCCAATATTAAGCTTGGAATATGTGACCCATCAACCGTGTTTATTATTTTAACGTTATTGCATGGAATTTTCACCAGGGGTGTTACAGAAATTTCCAAGTTGGCTTGAGACAAATTAAATAAAAAAAATAAAAAAAATTGGAGCATAATGTAGGCTCAAAAGGACAAGTCAGCCCCACCATGAAAGGGGTTGTCCCTTGAGAAAATTCACACCCATTCAATCAATATATATACATGATGTGACACTTCATTTTTCTTAATTCATTCATCACATCTTCTCTCTCCTATAGGAGCCGCAAGTGTGATAGAAGGAGGCTAAGTTGACTGGAGCTTAACTGAGTTATAGGAGGGAATTTGGACCATGTTTGACATAGCTGCAGGAAATCTATTTTGGACCGAGTTTGACCGAAGTTGACTAAGCTATAGTAGGTCGAGTTTTATCACAATTGACAGAGTTTGAAGAGGCCAAATTTGACCACAGTGAACTGCAGCTGACCCAAGTTGACCACATGGGCTATAGGGCTGACTTTAAATGTAGAGCTGACCACATGTTTGAGTTTGACTAGGCTATTTTGACTACAGATTTTGAGCAGTTTGACCAACATTGAATTATACTTATTTTGGATAGTTTGAACATAGTTGACTTGTTGGAGTTTGACCATATTTGCCTAACATTTTGACTTCAGTATTGGCATAGATTTTTAGAGAAATTATTAATTTTTAAATCTTACTGAAGAAATTGTGCTAGGAAAGGGTTTTCTCCCTAGGATAGAAATATTGTCTTTATTGTGCCTAGTTGTCTCCTTAGAATATTTCTTGTTGCCACTACATTTAATATTGATATTTTTGTGTATAATTACTCAATGATATCAATGAGATGAGATATACTATTTGAATATCACTAAGTAGTAATTATCCTATCAAAAGATTGGTATTTACTATACAATCTTCGATTTCCTTCCTCCTTGTTCTTAGTTCTTAATGTTCCCCTCCCTGTTCTTACTTTTTAATGTTCCCCTGCCTAATGTCTTGTATCGGGTCTCGAAAGCTTCAACTCCCACTCTCTCCAATGTTTTTTACTGTTCAGACTTGCCCTCGAATTAAACTCCCCATGGAGACCATAATTACCACCCAAGGCTTCACATGCGTAGTGCTTCTTCTTACCCGCTCTTGTCATTCTTTCAATACATTATATATGTGGATCTTAAATGCATCTGATGTGGTTTTGACACTTACTGCGTGTGGGGTGTCACATCCCTTAACCTATTAATCTAATGGGGTTGTGGCGGTCCAACCCTATATCCCCGACCTATTGGTTTCGTGAGGCAATGGCAGCCCACCCGCTCCTTTCCATACTCATCACTATATCCATAAAACAACTTTAATTTTTGTTAATTAAATAAATATGAAAAAAATAAAATTACATATTAACCCAAAATATTTATTTAAATGAATTATCTAAAATATTGAACACTTTAAATTATTTATATCTTAATTTCCTTTAGTTAAAATTATGGCATTACACAATTAAATAAAGCGTTATAAAAATTTCAAGGTTAAATAAAATATTAGAACACTTTTACAAATATTAATTTTATAATCAAAGCATTAAATGTATGGAAAATATTAAATTAATCATTATTTTTTAGAAAAATATTTTAAACTTCCTAAAATTTAAGACCCATTGAATAATCTATATTAAATATATTTTTTATAATAATGAAGAAATTAAAATGATTTATGAATAATTTGATCTTTATTATAATAACAATTTATGTATATAACAAATTATATTTTTATTGATGAATTTAAAATGAATTTTTTAAAAATAAATTCATTTCATTTTAAAATTTATTTGAGTAATGATTAAATTAAAATATTTATTTGAATTAGTATAGATTTATTTATTTATGACTATAGCAAGCATGATAGAGATCAAATCCTCAATATGCAAAAAAAAATTAGTCCAAAAGTTTAAAAAAATTAATGTATACAAAATTTAATTTTTGTACTTTGTAGATTTTAAATTAAGATAAAATTATATTAATTTTTAATAATAATTTTATATTAATGTAAATTTCACATCTTAAAACATAAAATGATAATAATAATAGTTTTTATTTTAATATATATATATATATATATATATATATATAACATTCTAAAATTATAATTAAATATATATAATTTTGAAATAATATGATTAGGAATATAATTAATTATTTAAAAATATTTATATTGATTTTTTTTTTTAAATATATACATTGTCTTTTTATTAATATGTTTTATATATTTTTTAATTTAATTTTTTTGAATGTGATAGGTATAATATTGATATAAAATATATAAAAAGATATAGATATATAGTTTTGAAAAAGGTTTTTTTAAATGTTTGTTAATTAAATTTAAATATAACCATTGGATTAAATGTTAGACAATTGAAATGTTTTAGGCCATTAGATCAACACCCTTTTTCATTTTCCCTAACTAACTAATTAACTAACCTAAGCTTAGATTTTGGAAAGTGGTAGACCAAGAATATGTACTCTTTCTTTTTGTTTTAATAATTCTAACTGGTATTTTCTTGACTATTACAAATGCAACACAATAAAAGATTGCCCTGCAAGAAAACCAAAAGTATTGATTGTAGGTTTGGACGATCCAAAAGTATTGATTGTAACGTACGAGGGTGAAAACAATCTTTCTAATTCTATATCTGAAAACACAGGCCTGATACTGGATTCGTGAGACCCACATACATACAAAAAGCATTATTCTAGTTGTATATTACACTACAGAATCTGCCATCCACCATTAATACAAGGGAGTGGTGACTATTTTTAGGGCAATCTCCAATCTCCTTGGGCATTGGATGGCCCAGTATAGTTTTTTTTCAATTTGGTACCAGGCAAGATTAATGCAAAATCTATAGAAAACGAAGGGTCATTCTATGTAACAAACCATCCTAAATTTTGCAGATTCCACGAATATATCAATTTAATTTTGTATGTAATTTTAACTGGGCATTACAGTTTTTCATATTCCGCATATAGTTTTTACTGGGCATTTAAGAATAGTTTTAATTGCTTACTGAAAATAAAAATTGTTTATCCATGAATTTTTATTTTTCTGAGCATAAAATTGTTTATGCATGAGTTTTTATTTAGTAATTAAAAACTATCATTTGGTATCGGAGCCTTTTACATCTCCGCCTTGGTAATTTATGAATATAATTGGATAAATGTCCTATTTTTATATTTTCTAAATTAAAGTATACATTTAGAAATATGTCTAATTTTTGTTTAATTTTAATGCTTATAATATTGAGTTTAATTATATGCAATTTTGAAAAATATGCTCATATTTAGTTATGCATGAATTAATTATTTAAGATTTAATTAAAACATGTTATTATGAATGAGTGAATGAGTATACGAGATCTATGGTTAAATGTTATGCATGAATATTGTAGTTTTATTCATGCAAATTTATCAGTTAATTTTTATGAAAATAATGTTTAGTGATTCATATAATTTTAATTGATTAGAGAATATCCACAACATCTCTAATCAAATAAAATTATATATTATGATTGATTAGGATCACATAAATAAAATTTAGACATTAATTGTAATTAATTATATTAAATATAATAAATTTTATCCCACGGGAATTTTTGTTATATTTATGTAATTAATTAGGATAAAATATTCATAACTTACCCACGGGAGTTATGAATTAATAAGTTTTATCATAAATTTCGAAAGAATAATTGAATCTGCTTGAATTAAAAATTTAGTCCAGAGACAATTTTTATGTCATTAGATTTAATTTTAAGCATGATTTACATTGGTAAAGCATGAAATTTTTATTTATTCCTCAATTTTAACATAAGCATGTGTTTTTAATATTATGCAGTTGTACAACCTGCAAATTTCTCTGAAATTCATACTGATATCCCTGAACTTAAGGGAGGTAACTATAAAGTCTGGAAGGAGAGAGTTCTTCTTCATTTGGGGTGGATGGACATATACTATGCTATTAAGAAATATGAACCACCGACACTCACTAATACCAGCACTGCAACAGACATCGCGCTTTATGAACGATAGGAATGATCTAATCGTCTAAGCGTGATGCTCATTAAGACTAAAATTTCAGCTGGTATTCGTGGTTCCATTGAACATCATGAAAAGGTTCGAGACTTGCTGAAAGCCATTGATGATCAATTCGTTACTTCAAACAAGGCATTAGCAAGCACTCTAATTATGAAGTTCTCATCCCTAAGGCTCACCAACGTAAAAGGTCTGCGTGAGCACATCATGCAAATGAGGGACACTCCGGCTCAATTGAAGAAACTCGAGGTTGAAATATCAGAATCTTTCCTGGTGCATTACATCCTGAACACCTTTCCACACCAATACGGACCCTTCAAAATCTCATACAACACACATAAGGATAAATGGTCAATTAATGAACTTATAACCATGTGTGTTCAAGAGGAAGAGATATTGGTGATGGAAATGGGAGAAAGTGCAATGCTGGCAACACGAGGAAAGGGAAAATATCAAGCCAATTGGAAAGGGAAAGGTAAAATACCTCCCCAAGCCGATATCAAGAAGGATTCCAAGTGTTTCTTCTGTAAAAAGAAGGGACACATGAAAAAGGAATGCGCTAAATTTCAGAAATGTATTGCAGACAAAGGTAATCCAATCTCGTTTGTTTGTTATGAATCTATATGGTTAATGTTAATATTAACACATGGTGGATTGATTATGGATCAAAAATTCACATTTCGAATTCCTTGCAGGGTTTGCAAAACCGAAGGAAGCCAGTGGGAAGTGAGCAAAGCATTTTATCAGGAAACAAGATGGGCTCGCATGTGGAGACTATAGGAACATGCTATCTAACTTTAAGTAGTGGCTTTGTTTTAGAATTAGAAAAGATTTTTTATGTACCAAGTTTCTCTAGAAACTTGATTTCAGTTTCAAGGTTGTACCTTTTGGATATTCCTTTAACTTTTCAGAAACATCCTTCAGTTTATTTTATAAATTTGACTGTGTTGGGAATGGTATTTTGTCTAATGATTTTTACTGCATAAATTTACAAAACAATGTCACTCATGATTCAATGCATGTTCACACTGGTATTAAAAGATGTGTTATTGATGAAAATTCCTCTAAATTATGGCACCTACCCCATAGATACTACATTACAATGAAGGGTATTTCACACTCTAGATTTTACTTTGAGACTTGTGCATGTAGCTGCACCAACAGCCAAAAGAGTTCACAGGGAGATCATACATAATGAGCAGTTCGTGACATGGACTCAGATACTTATCTCCTTTTTGGGGACACCACTATATCTTACATTGCTTCAAAGAGCGGCATTAGATGCCTTAAGATAGCCGAAGTGTGTGAGGCAGAACACGTGCAAGCAAATTCAAGATCGCGGAGGTGGCGGTGGATAGCCATCAAGATGGATCAAGACTGGCTCACTGCTAAATCTCCTTCAAGAGCACCAAAGCAGCTAGAAGAGCGGCGAAGGCAAGAAGAAATCGAACATTATTGGACATGGTGTGATGAAGTGCTCCACTCCTTGTGGATCGAAGCACCCTAAGACTGCATAACAAGGTATATATTAAACCGAGTTCCAACCAAGGCTGTTCCTAAAACACCATTTGAATTATGGAAAGGTTGGAAACCGAGTTTAATATATACACTGTCGTCTTAAGTGCTTCAGTCCACAAGGATTTAGGAAGATTGGAGCTGCTAAGCATACTCCGCACCATGTCCAATAATGTTCGTTTTCTTCTTTCTGCTACACCATTCTGGTCAGGTGAACCAGGCATGGTGTATTGGACAACAATCCCATGCTCTTGAAGAAATTTAGCGAATGGCCCAGGTGCTTGTCCATCTTCTGTGTATCTACCATAATATTCTCCACCTCTATCTGATCTCACGATCTTAATCTGCTTGCCGCATTGATTCTCTACTTCAGCCTTAAATATCTTAAAGGCATCTAATACTTCGCTCTTTTTATGAAGCATGTAGAGATACATATATCGTGAGTAATCATCTATAAAGGAGATGAAGTATCTCTGACTATGTGAGTCCATGTCTGGACTACATATATCAGTATGTATGATCTCTAATATGTTTGAACTCCTATTGGCACCTTTCTTTGACTTGTTGGTTTGCTTTCCCTTTATGCAGTCCACACAAGTCTCAAAATCAGTAAAATCTAGAGTATTAAGTACCCCTTCATTTACCAATCTTTTAATTCTATCTATGGAGATATGACCTAGTCTCCGGTGCCATAATTTAGAGGAATTTTCATCAATAACACATCTTAAGTGAACATGCATTGAATCATAAGTGACATTGTTTTGTAAATTAATGCAATAAAGACCATTAGACAATATACCATTCCCAACATAATCAGATTTATAAAATAAACTGAATGATGTTTCTGAAAAGTTAAAGGAATATCCAAAAGGTACAAGCCTTGAAACTGAAATCAAGTTTCTAGAGAAACTTGGTACATAAAAAGTCTTTTCTAATTCTAAAACAAAGCCACTACTTAAAGTTAAATAACATGTTCCTATAGCCTCCACATGCGAGCCCATCTTGTTTCTTGATAAGATGCTTTGCTCACTTCCCACCGGCTTCCTTCGGTTTTGCAAACCCTGCAAGGAATTCGAAATGTGAATTGTTGATCCAACCAAGGCTGTTCCTAAAACACCATTTGAATTATGGAAAGGTTGGAAACCGAGTTTGCGACATATGCGCGTTTGGGGATGCCCGTCCGAAGTGAGAATATATAATCCACAAGAGAAGAAACTGGACCCAAGGACCATTAGTGGGTATTTCATTGGATATGCTGAAAGGTCTAAAGGTTACAGATTTTATTGTCCATCTCACAGCACTAGGATTGTGGAGTCAAGAAATGCAAAGTTTCTTGAAAATGACTTGATCAGTGGGAGCGATCAAACCAGGAACATAGTTTTCGAGAAGGATCATTCAGAATCTCAACCTTCCACCTCAAGTGAAAGATTGGTTATTGTTCACAGCACCCCTCAAGTACAAACTGGTGTTGAACAACCAATTGTTGAAGTTTCACAAGCTGCTGACGACATTCCAGTAGATCAAATAGTTCAAGAATTGCCAAGAATTTTTGAACAACGAGTTGAACCACATACTTCTCAGGAAGATGGTGGGACAACATTAAGAAGATCTACTAGACCAAAGAGATCAGCAATTCCTGATGATTATATTGTGTATCTGCAAGAAGCTGACTACGACATTGGAGCCGAAAATGATCCTCAGTCTTTTTCACAAGCCATGAGTTGCAAAGAATCAGAATTATGGTACGATGCCATGAAGGAAGAGATGAATTCCATGAAGAGTAATGAAGTCTGGGATCTTGTTGAGTTGCCCAATGGTGCAAAATCCATTGGATGTAAATGGGTCTTTAAGACAAAGAAAGACTCATTGGGCAACATTGAGAGATACAAGGCTAGACTCGTTGCAAAGGGATTCACTCAGAAAGAAGGAATTGATTACAAGGAGACTTTCTCTCCTGTATCTAAGAAAGATTCATTGCGCATTATTATGGCATTAGTAGCCCATTTTGACTTGGAGTTGCATCAAATGGATGTGAAAACGACATTTCTCAATGGAGATCTAGAGGAGGAGGTTTACATGAAACAACCTGAAGGATTCTCCTCTAATGATGGTGAGCATTTGGTTTGCAAGCTCAAGAAGTCATTATACGGATTAAAACAAGCATCCCGCCAATGGTATTTGAAATTTCATGATGTAATTTCTTCTTTCGGTTTTGTAGAAAACATTATGGATGAATGTATATACCTTAAAGTTAGTGGGAGTAAAATCAGTTTTCTTGTTTTATATGTGGATGACATTTTGCTAGCAACCAATGATAAGGGTTTGCTGCATGAGGTGAAACAATTCCTCTCTAAAAAATTTGATATGAAGGATATGGGTGAGGCATCTTATGTCATTGGCATTAAGATTCATAGAGACAGATTTCAAGGCATCTTGGGTCTATCTCAGGAAACCTATATTAATAAAATTTTAGAGAGATTTCGGATGAAGGATTGTTCACCAAGTGTTGCGCCCATTGTGAAGGGTGATAGGTTCAGTTTGAACCAATGCCCGAAGAACGATTTTGAAAGGGAACAAATGAAGAACATTCCATATGCTTCTGCTGTCGGAAGCCTAATGTATGCTCAGGTTTGCACAAGACCTGACATTGCATTTGCTGTAGGAATGTTGGGACGATATCAGAGTAATCCAGGTTTAGACCACTGGAGAGATGCAAAGAAAGTAATGAGGTACCTTCAAGGAACCAAAAACTACATGCTTATGTATAGACGGACAGACAACTTGGATGTGATTGGCTACTCAGATTCTGATTTTGCTGGATGTGTTGATTCACGCAAATCAACATCAGGATACATTTTTATGATGGCCGGTGGAGCTGTATCATGGAGGAGTGCCAAGCAGACCTTGATTGCCACTTCTACTATGGAAGCCGAGTTCGTCTCCTGTTTTGAGGCTACTTTAGATGGTGTATGGTTTAAGAGTTTCATTTCTGGGCTTAGAATTATGGATTCTATCTCTAAGCCATTGAGAATATATTGCGACAATTCAGCTGCTGTTTTTATGGCTAAGAACAACAAAAGTGGGAGTTGAAATAAACACATCAACATTAAGTATTTAGCTATAAGGGAATGTGTTAAAGAAAAGAAAGTGGTCATTGAGCACATTAGCACTGAGTTGATGATCGTTGATCCTTTGACTAAGGGCATGCCACCGTTTAAATTCAAGGATCATGTAATGAATATGGGACTTGGTTCCATTATGTAAATTCTCATTGTATGAACAATGTTATTTTTAATGAAATTCTTAATTATTGTGATGTTTTTCTCATGTTTATGTGCACTTTAATTTGATTTGAGAAAATACATTTGTGTAGGACCAAGAATAAACATTGGGTTTATTCATTAAGTAATTGTTGCCACATAAATTTTAATAAGAATAAATACATAGTAATACATGGAAGATAATACTCATCATTAGAGGATTTATCGCCATGATTCATGTATCTATTACTTAATACAGATTATCAATGGGTTTTTAGATGAGACATTAAGAGTGGAAGTATGGACCAAGTGGGAGAATGTTACGCTCCCTCATCCACTGCTAAAATTCAAGCCTACTCCCTTTATTTCTGGAAACAGCTGGAGTAAATATCTGGAAGATAACTGAAGTGATTTCCTTAATTTTTGGAAACTAACTGCAGTAATTTCCTTAAATTATGGAAATCAACTGCAGTTCATTAATTTCTTGTTGGGAGCTTCTGAAGTGGTCCATTACTCCCACTGCAGTTCTCTACCTTGATCAGTGGAGCATTTGACACATAGCCAAAAGAAGCTTGATGGGAGCTAGGCTATTAAATTTATGTTTGGTCCCCAAGCTCACTAATTCATTCCCTTCAGTTTTACACCATCAACTAGAGTTAGCAGAGCTTGGAAGATTTCTTCAAATTTACTGTATTGTTTTCTTTCTGTTTATGTCAAGGATAAGAAAGTCGTGTGCTTGTGAGGACAGCAACAGTACAAAGTGAAAATACTGTGTTATCTATTACTGTGTTCATAGCGTTAATCTGATTGAACCATTGGAGAATAGTTTGGCCGAGTTGCAGAGCGATCTGAGCATTGAGTGCTCTATCACTTATTCATTACAGCCTACTCATTTCAGCCTAGTTAGTGTTTCAGCCTAACTAGTGCCCATTCACACTGACGTTACTTCTAGTTGCTCTATTTTGTATTTGAAAACTCTTCAAGAAAAAATAACAGTTCGTGGTTCATTGGTATCATTTTTCCTGCGTGGATAAAACCAGACTACTGCTGTTATTTATTATTGTGTATGGAGCAGCTTCAGTTGTGAAGTGCAAAACATAAGGCATTTTCCTCCGGCAAATTTTCTACACAGTAAAGCTGTCTATATATTGTGAGTTTGAGTAACACCAATGGCTGGAGGTATGTAATTTTAACTGGGCATTACAGTTTTTCATATTCCGCATATAGTTTTTACTGGGCATTTAAGAATAGTTATAAAAATTGTTTATCCATGAATTTTTATTTTTCTGAGCATAAAATTGTTTATGCATGAGTTTTTATTTAGTAATTAAAAACTAACAAATTTCTCTCTGCTACTACATCATGTATTGTACATTTTATGTGAAAATTCTATATAATTTTATCACAGTTCATTGTTTATTATTTTTTCTGTGTTGTTTTATGATGTGATTGTCATTATTCTAGTGTCATGATTTCTTTTTATTTCCTCAGATTGCGAATACGAACGCAAATTTCTTTAGCGTTCAAGGTACAGGGTTCTGTGGCAGGTATGATTTTAGAAAAATCTGTTAGATGTGCTTTCACGGGATTCCTACAAAGCCCTGAATAATTCACAAGTGTGTGGTGTGAATGAATGATATTTGCTGGTCAACCCAGTGGAATAGAAGCACTATACCAGGTGAAAACTACAACCCAATGGAATGGAAGCACCATACTAGGTGAAAAATACATTTTTGACGTGTCATCTTATTCACTTTTTGATGCGTGGTATGATTCTTTTGATATGATTTGTTTTTAATTTATATTTTTTTAACTATCCTATTTATGAAAGTAATGATGAAATGGAATTTTTTCATAAATGATAAAATGGAATTTTCTTTTTAGATTGTATTGGAAATTCGTTAAAAAATGCAGTTTATACTTGAATGAGATTATAATTTTTATTAATTTTTAGGTCTTAAGGCGTTTCTATTTGAAAACAACTCCCCTAACTGCCATTGTGTCCATGTGTGAACCATTGTGTCCATGTGTGAGCCATTGGATCAAATGTTATACGATTGATTATAAATGTTTTTTATAATGTTATTTTTTTTTCTTTTTAATAAGTTAGATTGAATTTAGGTTTAGTGAGACTATGTCAAATTACACATAAATAAAAATAAAAGTAAATTAAATAAAAAGGTTGACATAATATAATGGACATTTAAACTAAGTCAAAATACAATAAAAAATAAAAAATTATAAAATAATAAAAAATTATAAAAACAGCCCATGGTATTCATGTGGAATGTAGTTTATTTAAAGGGGGAAATTAATATGGCCTAGATCAATATTAACTATGGACCTACCAATAGCCAAGAGGGATCAAATGTCTAATAATAATAAACTATAAAAACAACCCATGGTATTGACCCATGGTATTGATGCAGAATGCAGTTTATTTAAAGGGGGAAATTAAGATGGCCTAGATGAGTCTTAACTATGGATCTACGAAGAGCCAAGAAGGATCAAATGTCTTGATATGCAAACTTCTTTTAAAGTGAAAAGAGAATTGATCCCTCTTATAAATAATATAGATCTAAATAATTATTTAATAAAACTATTTGTAATTATTTATAACCATTATTCTTTTAAAATTTTACTTAATAAAATGTATCTAAATTTTCATACATCCAAATATACATAGTTTTTCTTGTTCTATATTATTTTTTCTACAACTATTTTATGATTCCAAAAATGCATAATTTTTTTGTTATATATTATTTATGTTACAATTTTTTTATTATTCATGAGTAGTATTTGTTAATATATAAAAAATTAAATTAATAATGATTTTTTTTAAATATGTGATTTTTTTTAAATTTCCAAATTATTTAACATTTCAAATTTCTTAAATAACACTAAATTTAACTTTAATTACTTAATTGTAATAGTTTGTAACTACATATACATATTCTTTGGGATTTTTTTTGTTAATGAATATCAAATTTCTTCAATTCAAAAAAAACAATATACATATATTTAATTACCTAATTGTAGCTAAAAATTCTTACATGTTTTTTACTTTATAACCATAAACAATTTTCATATTATATGATGTTAAACTTACTCAACTTTTCATTATGAAATTTTAAACAATTTTTTCACTACATAATTTTAGATTTTAGATTTTTTTTATTTTTCAATTCCAAACAAAATTTACAAAGGAAAAAACCCACTCACTCCTTAGGGTTTTTTGTACAATTTTTATCATAACATTTCCCTCTATCCAATATATATTGTAGATTCTTGTAACGATAGAGTGTATTCTATTTTATAACCTGATCCACAATCAAAGAAAATGGCTAGGGATTTCACAAGTTATTAGTTTGTAACCTCATCCACGATCGAAGAAAATGGCTAGGGATATCACAGGTTATCATTCACACAATGATCTACTGAAATTCTCACTTGAAATGGATCGTATTAGATGCATGGTGGCCAGAGACACTAAAATAATCAAAATAGATATCTATTATGACATCCATATTGTCTACAAACAATCCAAATTTCTCATCTTATACAACAATTTCTAAAAATAACTGCTCAATTTACTCTCAAATTTTTAAACCCCCGCCCATGCTAGGGAGATCACAATGTAAAATCAAATGTTTCCGTGGTTTTTTTAAAGGGTTAATAAAAAAAAATCAACGAGAAAGTCAATATTGTGGTATAACCACAGTGTAAATTCAAATGTTCCACTGGTTTTTTTAAAGGGTTCATAAAATAAACATACATTGAGAAAGTCAATATTGTGGTATAATAACTAATTTTTGAATCATTGTGACAAACAAAACATCACACTAGCTCACAAAATATATCTAATGCTATAAGGATCTGAGATGATAACAAATTTTTGAATCATGATAACTAGGTGACAACCAAAACTAAGTTTTAGCCAAAAGAAAAAAATCACAACTCACAGAATATATCCATGGTTGCAATTAACTCCATATATTGTGATGGACATCATGGGAATTTTATTTCACATAGAACACCACCCTAAAAATTCTATGCTCTTGATCAATTAAGAATAAGCTAAGATGTCTATATTGGATTTTGAGGTGGGTGGTACAAAGGATTCTTCTTAAAGGGTAAGGGAATTTAGATACTCTATTCTCCAACCAAAGCTATAAAAAGTGAGATTTGTAGATTATAATTTAACAAAATTGACACTGTGTGATTAAGAATAAGTTACAATCATGAGGTATTTAAAAAGTAATAAGAGGAGGGTCATGGTAATTAATGTGATTCTTTGTACTATTTTTATTTAAAATAGTTATTTGTATTCTTATTTTTTTGAATAAATATTGTTAAATGTGTTGTAGTATTTTTATTTAAAATAATAATTTATATTTGTATCTTTTTAAATGAATGTTGTTAAATGTGTAATTGAGTAGAATGTATTAACTTGATATTCTAATTTTTAGGATATTTATTTACAAAATTCAAAGTATGGTGAGTTTTGTTTTATTAAGCTTTACTCTAGATGTGCATAGAATGAATCTATCTCAAGTCCCAAATAGATTCTAATGTCCCAAACAAGATTCTTCTTTCTTTTGTTATTCTAGCTTGCACCTTACACTCCTCTCCTCAGCCTTGCACAAATGTAAACTATAAGACACAAGGTAGTTGTTGCATATATGAACATTTAGATATGATAAGAAAAATGTGATACTCTATTGTAATTTTCTCTACAAATGTGATGGAAAGTGTGCCCTAAATGTCAAAAATTTCATGGTTAATGTAATATAAGCTACATGAAAATTTACAGTCTTGTATACAAGATCAAGAAAGCTATGCCCAATATCCAACACCATAGAACAAGACGTAAAATGTTCCCTTTGTTTTTTTAAAGGGTTCATAAACAAAAAAAACAATGAGAAAGTCAATATTGTGGTATAATAACTGATTTTTGAATCATTGTGACAAACAAAACATCACATTAGCTCACATAATATATCTAATTCTATAAGGATCTGAGATGATAACAAAGTTTTGAATCATGATAACTAGGTGGCAACCAAAAGTAAGTTTTAGCCACAAGACAAAAATCACAACAACTCACAAAATATATCCATAGTTGCAATGAATCCCATACATTGTGATGGACATCATGGGAATTTTAGTGCACATAGAACACCACCCTAAACATTCTATACTCTTGATCAATTAAGAATAAGCTAATATGTCTAGATTGGATGCCGAGGTGGGTGGTACAATAATTGAGGATGCTTCGTAAAGGGTAAGGGAATTCAGATACTCTATCCTTCCACCAAAGCTATAAAAAGTGAGACTTGTAGATTATAGTTTAACAAAATTGACACTATGTGATTAATAATAAGTTACAAACACGAGGTATTTAAAAAGTAATAAGAGGAAGCTACACTAGGGTCATGTTAATTAATGTGATTCTTTGTATTATTTTTATTTAAAATAGTTATTTTTATTTTTATTTTTTGAATGAATATTGTTAAATGTGTTGTAGTATTTTTATATAAAGTAGTAATTTGTATTTGTATTTTTTTAAATGAATGTTGTTAAATGTTTAATTAAGTAGAATGTATTAAATTGATATTCTAATTTTTAAGATATTTATTTAAAAAATTCAAAGTATGGTGAGTTTTGTTTTATTAAGCTTTACTCTAGATGTGCATAGAATGAATCTATCTAAAGTCCCAAACAAGATTCTAATGTACTAAACAAGATTCTTATTTCTCTTGTTATTCTAGCTTGCACCTTACACTCCTCTCCTCCTCATTGAACAAATGTAAACTATGAGGCACAAGGTAGTTGTTGCATATATGAACATTTAGATATGATAAGAAAAATGTGTTACTCTATTGTAATTTTCTCTACAAATGTGATGACAAGTGTGCCCTAAATGTTGACAATTTCATGATTAATGTAGTATAAGCTACATGCAAATTTACAGTCTTGTATACAAGATCAAGAAAGTTATGCGCAATATCCAACACCATAGAGAAAGAGGTGTTCACCAATTCAAGAGTTGCTTCCAAATCACTCTCAGTGCTAGAGTTGTTTTCTCAATAAACTTGTTTTTACTACTCTTGAACTGACCAAAGTCATCGTTGTTGCATATAGGAGCATTTAGTTATGATAAGAAAATTGTGATACTATGTTATAAATTTCTCTACAAATGTGTTGGATTTGTTTTCTCAATAAACTTGTTTTTACCACTCCTAAGTGATGAAATCCATTTCTCTACAAATGTGTTACAGTTGTTTTCTCAATAAACTTGTTTTTATTGCTCCTAAGTGTTGAAATCCATCGTTGTTGCATATAGGAGAATTTAGCTCTCATAAGAAAAGTGTGATAGTGTGTTATAATTTTCTCTACAAATGTGTTGGAGTTGTTTTATCAATAAACTTTTTTTTACTGCTCTTAAGAAGTGAATGCAATTGGCATATGTAGATGAACTTGGAGTTAACTCTATTTCTGTTAATAAAAAATTTCTTTATTTACATCTACGCTACATAGATTATACTTGAATGTATTTAAAATATCTTATTTGAGTTACATGCTCATTTCATGCTTGTTTTAATCACTAAAGGATTTTCACCCCCAATTTCCTATTTCAATATCTATAACAAATTTTTTATATATGTGAACAGATTATGTTGGTTTACATATATGTTTTCATCCCCAACTGCCTATTTCAATATCTAAAACAAAATTTTCTGGTTGATAACTCTTATCAACAATACCTTTGAAACCTCCACGACCTACTTCCATGGAAGAAAAATTTTCCTTTCATCCCTTCACGATGGAAAATTTGCATTTCATTCCTTCACGATGGTTCCTTCTAACATCTTATTTCTTCTAGGCAACTCTTTCCTATGTTATTGCCTTAAGGTGTTTCTTTTGCAACACGTGGTGCAATTGCTAGTTATATTCCTGTTATATAAAAAAAAAATTAACTTTTTTCTACTAGATCATGAGTCGTCTAATTCTTATGATATGATTTTTTTTTTAATCTTTATTTCTTTTGACTATCCTATTTATGAAAATAATGATGAAATGGATTTTTTTCATAAATGATGAAATAGAATTTTCTTTTTAAATTGTATTGGAAGTTCGAGTTAGTTAAGAAACACAGTTTATACTTGGATGATAAGATTATAATTTATGTATTCTTGTTATATCAACAATTTTTTACCTTTCGTACCAGATTAGTTTGAAGATATCATAGACTTATTAACAATGGGTAAAATTTTTCCCAATAGAACCAAATGTATACATAAATAAAGCCCGAAGAGAATCAAATGTATGTGTAAATCAAGTCTGGACATTTTAGAGTAATTGTGTTTTTTTAACATGAAGTTCATTCTTGAGCATACATTTATAAAAAAATTATAATTTTGTCCAAATTTGATTTTGAAAAATAGTAAATTTGTAGAAATTTAATTAATTTTTTTTAATGATATAAACTATAGAGTTATTATCACTTTTTTTTTTTTAATGATTCAACTAAAATTAACATTTTTATGTTGTTACTAGGAGTTTTTTTATTTTTCATGTTAGTTACTTTTTATAACTTAGGAGGTTCTTAATATTGCCTTTTGTTTTTAATAAATGGAAATTCAATATATATTTAAAAAGAGGATTAGGGAAGAGAATTTTAGGATTATAATTGTTTTGTTTGTCCATCTTATCTCATGTGAATGTTTATTTACCTAAAGTTGGCTCCCATGTTCAATAGCTCCAATTCACAATATAATTTATTTGAATAAATAAATGTGTGTAAAATATTTTAATAAGAAACTAAATTTTGTAATTATAAAATATAAAACTATAAGCTAAATTTTTTATTTTACTTTGTATTTTTTTTTAATACAAAACACAATTTTATTCTTAATGCAAATTCCATGTTATATTATCCACTTACGGTGTTTTCTTTGTAACATTTGGTGCAATTGCACCACATGTTGCAAAGGCCTCCAGAATAAGGGGTGGATAATTATGTTACTCGACCTGAAATCAAAATATCCATATTGGGTAATTGATGTGGAACAACTTCTTTGTTATTAATTTCATGTAAAATATGTTTTTTCATAATGGATGAGACATTTTCGCCAAAGTACTCAAGACCTCTATATGACTAAATTTTCATGTTTATTTTTTTTTTCTGCGTGAAGGATGCACTTGGTTATTATGAACAAGTTGGAAAGAATTCACCCTTCCACGAAATTATTTGCTTCTATCATATTAGCAATGTTGAGTTTCTCTGATACTACTCCTAGAACTCTGACTCTGCTCTATAGCTAGAATTATTTAATGGAATAAAAACTTATCACTATGACATGTTGTATGGTAAATCCATCTTCACCTGTCATTTGAACATAGAGCATAGAGATATCTTAATCATCAATTTTATGGATAAGAAACATTTGGGCCATTTTTAACCCTTGGGGATGATTAATTAATCTCAGTTGAGATAATTTATATTAATAAATTATCTGTAATCATATTTCCATAATTCATCTTTGAACTACCAATGTTCCACTTCTTTGGAACTTTTCACCTCAGTTAGAATAACAAACATCATGAATACCCAAAAGTAAGAAGAAAAATATGGTAAATCCATCTCCCCCTGTCATTTGAACATAGAGAATAGAGTTATCTTAATTGTAAATTTTATGGATAAGAGACATTTGGGCCATTTTTAACCCTTGGGGATGATTAATTAATCTCAATTCAGATAGTTTATATTAATAAATTATCTACAATCATATTTCCACAATTCCTCTTTGAATGACAATGTTCCACTTCTTTGGAACTTTTCACCTGAGTAATAACAAACAACATGAAGACCCAAAAGTAAGAAGAAAAAATCAGCTCATAATCAGAGAATCTAGCGACTTCTATAAGGATCATAATTCAAGACTTTAGTGCCTTTCAAATATCATTTATTTTCCAATCAAATAAAAAGCAACAGTGAAATTTTGTAGTGACAATAATGAGAACAAATTTTAGATGTAATAACTCCCTTCCCTAGTGATAGTACATTTTTTTTTTAAAAGAAATTATTTTCCCGATCTTTTAAATAATAGATTCCTCCCCAAGTGACCCTTTCGAGACTCCTTTTTTTTCAACTGATTACAATAGGTAAGTGTCTTTAGTCTAGTATTTTCTGAGTCATTGAATTTAAGGGCAGAGGTAAAGAGACCACTATACAAAAAAGAGTAGATTGACTGTATGTAAAATGAAAATAGCATTGAGGAATCTCTTCTAATTTTCTCATGTGGACCTTCTTCAATTGAGCAGGTAGTAGGAACTTTCTCCTCCAGAATAAGCGGTGGAGAATTATGTTGAGTGAACTACTACTCATGTAACTTTGACTCCTCCTTACAATTGGAATTTTTCTCTTCCCATAACTCTAACTCAAGTTAAAATTCTTTATATCTAATCTCGAAAGCTTCAACTCCCACTCTCTTCCCTGCTTTGTATTGTTTAGACATTCCCTCGAATTAAGCTCTCCATGGAGACCATAATTACCACCTTAGGCATCACATGCGTAGTGCTTCTTCTTACCCGCTCTTGTCATTCTTTCAATACGTTATATATGTGGATCTTAAATGCATCTGATGTGGATTTGACACTTACTCTGTGTTGGGTGTCACATCTCTTAACCTATTAATCTAATGGGGTTGTGGCGGTCCAATCCTATATCCCCGACCTATTGGCTTGGTGAGACAATGGCAGCCCACCCTTCCTTTCCATATTCATATTCATCACTGAATACATGAAACAAATGTAATTTTTGTTAATTAAATAAATATGAAAAAAATAAAATTACATATTAACCTAAAATATTTATTTAAATGAATTATTTAAAATATTGAACATTTTAAATTATTTATATCTTAATTTCATTTAGTTAAAATTATGGCATTACACAATTAAATAAAGCGTTATATAATTTCGGTTAAATAAAATATTAGAACACTTTTACAAATATTAATTTATAATCAAAGCATTAAATGTATGGAAAATATTAAATTAATCATTAATTTTTTGAAAATTATTTTAAACTTCCTAAAATTTAAGGCGTATTGAATAATCTATAATAAATATCTTCTTATAATAATGAAGAAATTAAAATGATTTATGAATAATTTGATCATTATAATAACAATGTATGTATATAAAAAATAAATTATATTTTTATTGATCAATTTAAAATTAAAATTTTTAAAATAAATTCATTTCATTTTTAAATTTATTTGAGTAATAATTGAATTAAATTTTTTATTTGAATTAGTATAGATTTATTTATTTATGAATATAGCAAGCATGATAGGGACCAAAAGTTCAATATGTAAAAAATATTTTTAAAATTAATGTATATAGAAATTTAATTTGTGTACTTTGTAGATTTTAAATTAACATAAATTTATATTAATTTTTAATAATATTTTTATATTAATATAAATTTCACATCTTAAAACATAAAATAATAATAATAATAATTTTTATTTTAATAAATCTCAATAAATATATATATATACTAAATTTTTCATAACATATATATATATAATTTTGATCATTTTAATTATATATATAACATTTTAAAATTATCTAATTAAATATATATAATTTTGAAATAATATGATTAGGAATATAATTAATTATTTAATAATATTTATAATTTCAATTTTATTGAATTTTTTATTCTAATATATAAATGTTTTTTTATTAATATGTTTTATATATTTTTTAAATTTTTTTTTTTGATGTGATAGGTATAATATTGATATAAAATATATAAAAAGATATGATGATGATGATGATGGTGGTGGTTAACGTCCACTAAGACCAATCTTTGGTCTATTCAACCTAAAGAAAATAGTTATTTAATTTGATTTAAGATTTTATTTCTATGCTCAAAAAGCTTGGAGAGAAGCCTCCCGAGCTCACTATAATTTTGACATCTTAAAAGGCTACGAAGGTCATTGTTGCAACAAAGATTATGAAATTGAGCTCTAATGTCATTGTACGCGGGGCACTCTAAGAGGAAGTGATTTTCATCCTCGATGTTCATATTCTCACAAAAATGGCAGATCCTTTCCATCCATGGTGTTTTAGGAATTGTCCAATGACCTGTTTCACTATACAGTTCATGAGAGTTCGTTCTAATCTTTGAGCTAGCTAGAACAGAGAGATACTTTTGATCTTCTAAGGTGGGGTTGATGACCTCCTTATAATACCTTAATTTTATTTTAGCTGCTAGATCTTTCTCACACCGCTTTTTTTCTTTGAACTTAGAAGTAACAATTTTTTAATGTTATTTATGTTTTGCAATGCAACATTCTCGTCGATCTCCCAATGGTTTAACTAGGCCCTAGTGTCTTTACACCAACCTCGTTTAAGCCTTAGGTGGTTTTGGCTGGAATTTAAAGCTAGCTTAGGAAGTCTATGGTCTCCTGTGCTATTGAGCTTGTGCTTGTACAACATAAGCCTAGTCATAGCTAGGCTCTCGATAGGGGAAAGACCCACTTCTATAAGGAGAATACGATAGGGTGTATTTCTTTAAATTTTAAGGTTATACATTATAAAATTCTTCTCGATTTGCTCAATCTTTCTCCAGGATTCTCTAGAGATGTTGAAACCCCAAACCTCACATCCATATAAGATAACAGGAGTGACTAAAGTTTCAAGGAGGAACTTCTTTCTATCCCACATTATGAGGTTTTCCATTTTACAATCATTTTCAAGACCAAAATAAGCTTTCCACCCCCCATTAATCCTTTTTTGAATGCTATAGTTCCAGTTGAGCTTGTGATGAATATCAATTCCTAAGTACTTGTAAGAAGACACTTCCTCCAAGTTACTATTGTCATACATAAAATTAGCATAAGTGTCCTTCTTAGATTTGATAATCATAACTTTTGTTTTCTTAGTGTTAATAGACATGCCCATGGTAGAGCAGAATTCAGATGGGCACCTTGTGAGAAGAAAAATATCGCCAACATAGAGAAGAAGGATGATGACTATCCGAGCTAAGATCGTGCTAGCACATCGTGCTTCCTATAAAAAACCTTCCAGCTTGTCGATGTAAATGCCAAATAGGGTAGGGGAGAGGGGGAAACCTTGTTTAACTCCGATATTACACTTAATATCTTTTGACCACCCATCATTACTCTTTAACTCGACAATTACATTCTCATATAACATTATAGCGACCACTCTTAGCTCGAAAGGAACATTTAGCTCTTCTAATCTATTCCATAGGTTATTTCTAGGAACCGTATCGAAAGCCTTTCTAAAGTCCACAAAGCAACAGAAGAGATTGGATTTATCATTGCGACATTCCTCCACAATGATCCTAACCGTAACGAGGTGGTCCGTTGTTGAGTGCTGCCTTCTAAAACTCGCTTGGACTTTAGCCCGCTTACCTTCACTTTCAATCCAAATGCTCAACTTATTTTCCAAAATAATACCATATAACTTGGCTAAGAGAGGACTGATCATAATTGTTCGATAATTAGATGGGTTATTTGTATCCCCACTTTTAAAAATAGGGATAATGTGGCTTTGAGTCCAAGGTTTAGGGAACCCTTGCTTGACCGCTTGGTTGAAAAGCTTGTGGATGTGGGGATGAGGACAGGACCTTCAATTTTTAAGATTTCCACCTAGTAACCTTCAATTTCTTTAGCTTTCCCATTTTTCAGGCGTTTAACCCCAAAATCAATGTCTCCTAATGAGAAAACTTCTTTCGTTGTGATCAGGGTTTCAAAATCGCTGGCATTTGGAGATTCATAAAGCTTTTTAAGATAGGAATTCTAGTCGTGTAAAGCAATTTTATTATTATCTTTAGTTTTCCTAGTTAGAATCTTCCTCCATAATTTCTTAGGAGCCACCTTAGAGAGGTGTAAGAGATTCTCTTGTCTTTTATGAATATATTGCCTTTTCTTCCTTTTAGTTAGGGCTTTGTAGATTTTTATCTTGTTAATTTTGAGAGATTCATCAACAGCTTCCTTAATTTCTCTCCTCGTACTTTTACAATCTTTGTCATACCATGGGTTGGTTTTGCTATTTCTTTTATTACTTGAGACTTCAATTGAGAACTTGTTAATAGAATATGAGAGGGTTGTAGTAAAATTATGATATAGGTCATCTATGTTGTCTATAATAGATAAAGGAAGAAAATTAGTTTTTAATTCATTTAGAAAGAGATCATTTTTATTTCTATCAAAGATTAAGTTATTTTGACTATAAGGATGATCTTCTATGGGATCTCTATGCATGACAAAATTGAGAGTTATGAGTAAAGGCCTATAGATATATAGTTTTGAAAAAATGTTTTTTGTAAATTTTTTTTATATGTTTGTTAATTAAATTTAAATATAACTTTTTGAAATATAATATTATTAGCATAAATTATTGCTTTAATTTATATGGTTAAATTGATTTTATTTAATGATATAAGTATTATAGTTATATATGTATAAATAACATTACTTAAATTTATTTTTTTGTGATATAAAATTTATTTTAATGTGAAATAAATATTATAATTTTTTTCTTGGGAAATTTGTTTGTAATTTTATTCATTAAAAAATTAAAATTTGAAAACAACTCCCCTAGCTGCCATTGTGTCCATGTTTGAGCCATTAGATCAAATGTTAGAGGATTGAAATGTTTTAGGCCATTAGACTAAGTAGATATTTTTATTTATGTTTTTTATAATTACGCCTTAAGGCGTCTCTATTTGAGAAGAATTCCCCTGCTGCCTACTTGTCATTATTCTCTACCTTTAGATTATATGTTAAACGATTAAAAGATGTTAAGCGGTTTGATGTAGGTCGTTGGAAAAACAGTTTGATGAAGGTAGTTGAAAAAACAGTTATATCTTCCTCACCATAAGTCATATCTCCTTTTCCCTATCTTGTTGGTTGGTTTTGCTTCTATTGCTGGAGCTTGCAAACTCTCACGGGTGCTGGAAAGATATTGTCATCTTCTATTCATAGCTCGAAGAACAATACTTCATTTCGATGGATGAAGAACGTAGTACCTTATTCCGATGGGTGAAGAACGTCGCCGCTGCATTCAGGGAGAGCAATAAGAACAGTACCTCATTCTGATGGGTGAAGAATGTCGTGGGCGCATTGAGGGAGAGCAAGCTTGAGTATTGTTCATCAGGAAAGAAGCAAAATACCAGAGAAAGGCTTGCGTCCATGGGAAAATACTTGTTCTGAAAGTTCTGAATTGGTTGGGTTCTGAGAAACCGCCTCGCATATCTCTGAATTCGTTCATCCAAACCCCAACAATGTTGGCTACCCTGATTGAGTCTATGGAGTTTTCTTTGATGGGGAGCTTCCGGACACCCTTGAGCAGAAGAGTGGCAGTGAACCTAGTTGGATATAAGACAACCAGAGTAAAGCTTTGCTAATTAAATTCCATTTTTACTGCACTTTGATATTATTTATTGAGATGTACAATGATTAGCGATCTGGCGTAGTTCTAAGTACAAGCAGTCTTCGAAACAGATGGCTTTACAACTTCGGCTGTTCTTGGAAGCTGAGAGCTATGCCATGCGGAATGACTTGGAAGGCCCGAGAATCCACTGTGGACTGTCGAGTACTTTCAACTTTATGGTTCTCGGCTTTCATGGAAATTTTTGAGTCTTATTATAAATACATTCGTTCAACGGAATTTCTATGAATGTTACTATAAATACGTTCGTACTGAGAATGATTAAATCAGTAATAAACATAATTGTAATTTCAGCATTCGTACTCAGCATATATTCATACTCAGAATGATGAAATCAGTAATGGACATAATTGTAATTTCAGCAATCTGAAACTGTGTAATTTCACGTTTTCCAATCCATGGGAATACGAATAACTGCAATATCAAATTATAATTTCGTAACTTATTAATCAACAATTTGATTACCATATAAATTGTCAAGTTTCTTCCTTAAATAAGGGCGACTAATGCTCAGATAATCCACTAAAGATTTTATTGTTAAGAGTATGCATAAATAAGGACGACTAATGCTCAGATAATCCACTAAAGATTTTACTGTTAAGAGTATGCTTTGTTAAAAGTAAAGTTATATTTTTAAATCCCAAAGCGTAGAGTTTGTATATTTTTATAGGTTTGTGGAGTTATAATTAATTGAATGATTAAGAAAATGTATTTATTTACTGTAAGTTAATTAATTTTTAATTTTTTTTGTTTGATTGCTACAATATTATATATTTTATATGATGAATATATATATTCAATATTAATATTTAATATTTATTATGTTATTTAGAGGAATCAATTTTTTCATAAATATTTGATTTTTTTTTCAATTATTCAAAATAACCTAATTAATTTATAAATCACAAATTTAAGTTAAAAAAAAATAAATATAAAATTTGAATAATTTTTCATTAAATGGGATTAGATTTACATTAAACAATAAAATAAAGAAACCCATGAAATTCACTAAAAGTAAATTAGAAAAATTGTTATGTCATTTTTGTAAATATTTTATAAAAAATTGTAACTTTTAGAAATTTATTAAAAACTGGTTATTTAACTGTAAATGTAAATATAAATATTACACATAAAATTATATTTTGAATTTTCATAATAAATTATTTGAAAATATTATGTAATGTGATATTTTTTTATAAGTATTCCATAAAGCTATCATGTTAATTATTTTTATTTCCATTTCAAAAAATTGTGAATTAAAGTCCTTTTTTTTTTTTTCCTTTCTTTGTCTTCTATTTCCTAAACTTAAATTAAAATTACCTACATTTAAAAATAAAATTATTTAACTACAAATATAAATATGAATATGTTATTTATAATAAATGACATGAAAAATTAACAAATATCCCATCTATATATCTATAGTTTTAATTATTTCTAGAGACAAAATTTTGTGCAATTAAATTTCTAAAACTAGAATATGTAATGACTTAGTTGAATTTTACATTTTTCTTAAACTAGAATATGTAATGATTTAGTTGAATTTTACATTTTTGAAATATTATGCATATTTGTTAAATCTGTTACTTATGCATTTTCCAATTTTTTTTATGCATTTTGAAAATATTAATAAATTCTTAAAGTGGTTGCACATTCTGAAATATTTTGGAAAATCTTATCTCATGTCCTATAAATTTATAGATTATTCTACACTTAAATATGAATAAATTTTCACTAAATGTAATTAGATTTACATTAAACAATAAAATAAAGAGACCCTTGAAATTCACTAAAAGTATATTAGAAAAATTGTTATGCCATTTTGTAAATATTTTATAAAAAGTTGTAATTTTTAAAAATTTATTAAAAATGGGTTATTTAAATATAAATGTAAATATAAATATTACAAATAAAAACTATGTTTTGAATTTTCATAATAAATTATTTGAAAAGATTATGCAATGCCATATTCTTTTATAAACATTCCAGATAAGTTATCATGTTAATCATTTTTATTTCCTTTTCAAAAAATTGTGAATTAAAGTATTTTTTTTTGTGTATCTTTGTTTTCTATTTCCTAAATTTATTAAAATTACCTACATTTAAAATTAAATTATTTAACAAATATAAATATGAATGTGTTATTTATAATAAATGACATGAAAAATTAACAAATTTCCCATTTATATATCTATAGTCTTAATTATTTCTAGAGATAAAATTTCTTGCAATTAAATTTCTAAAATTAGAATACCTATAAATTTCTAGATTATTCTAGACTCAAATATGAATAATTTTTCACTAAATGTGATTAGATTTACATTAAACAATAAAATAAAGAAACTCTTGAAATTCACTAAAAATAAATCAGAAAAATTGTTATGTCTTTCTGTAAATATTTTATAAAAAGTTGTAATTTTTAGAAATTTATTAAAAATTGGTTATTTAAATGTAAATGTAAATATAAATATTACAAATAAAAATTATGTTTTGAATTTTCATAATAAATTATTTGAAAAAACTATGCAAATGTAAATGTAAATGTAAAGATAAATATTACAAATACAAATTATGTTTTGAATTTTCATAATAAATTATTTGAAAAAATTATGCAATGTTATATTCTTTTATAAACATTCTTAATTATTTTTATTTCCATTTCAAAAAATTGTGGATCAAAGTATTTTTTTGTGTGTATCTTTGTCTTCTATTTCCTAAACTTAAATTAAAATTGCCTACATTTAAAATTAAATGATTTAACTACAAATATAAATATGAATGTGTTATTTATAATAAATAACATGAAAGAATTAACAAATGTCCCATCTATATATCTATAGTTCCTTCCATTTTTTTTTACTGCATTTTGAAAACATTGATAAATTCTTAAAGTGGTTGCACATTCTGAAATATTTTTGAAAAATTTATCTTATGTCCTATAAATTTCTAGATTATTATAGACTCAAATATTATGTTTTAGGTTACTTTGATATATCTATCTATTGACAGGGAAATTCCTTGTGTGAACTAGAAACAGATTAGAATTAGTTTTTGTTTGGCATAGTAACTTTGGAGAGTTCCAATTAGAATCACTTTTGGTTTGGCATAATAGGGAACTGGAAACAAAGGGAGGGAAAGGGAGGGAATTTGATCATGAGTTCCAATTAGAATCGCTCACTTTTTGTTTGGCATAATAAATTTGGACTCATTATTACTTATTCGGTAAAGAATCATTTTACAAGTTGTATTTTTATTTACTATTAACAATATTTTTGGTTCTCTTGATTCTATTTTTACAATGATTGATTGGGAATTACGGAAATTTATTATTAAATCAAATAAAAAAATTGATTGAATATTTTCTTAAATGTAAGCAGAGCATAAGATGATGATTGCATTGCATACTAGTCGAAATAATGATGTTATCTTCAACCATATGAAAGTGAAATAATAATCAATTATTTTAAATTGAAATAGAGCCTTTACCATATCAGAAAGGGATCATTGTATTAATCACCATGATGAGACCTTCATTTACAAAATATTGTGAAATAGATCCTTTAATGGAGGAATCCAATCTTACAATCTTCTCCCCTCTCCCTTTCTCCTATTTTTTTCTCTATGGAAGAACTTTATATTTATTTATTATAGTACAATTACAAAAGGGATTTTCGCTAATAGCGCTAATAGCACGTCAGTCATAATGGATTCTTTTATGAAGCTTGATGTCTGGGAATTTTCTTGATGTCGGGGCATTTTCTTGGCAGTGTGGATGTCTAAGATTTTGAAAATCCCAGGTTCTTCCATGTTTCATAATTTTTTTCTTTCCTTCAACTCTTAATATTTTAGTATTTGTATGTCATTCTTCATCCCTATGGGTATAGTAATAGAGTTTTGTTACCTCTCTAGTAGGAATTATGATGAACGTTTCAATTGATTCTTCATTGGTCACTTGGATTTCTTCAGTCTTCGCAACTATTGTAGCTCATACATTAGATATTTTGTAAATTATTGGTCTAGTGGAGGAAAATATAGATAGGAATTCCAAAGTCCAGAGTTCCCATTCTCTTATTAACTCAGTGGCCACATTCCACATCATTCTCGCTAATTCAATGACTCCAATCACCATTTATTTCCTTTCTTCATGTTATGATTTCCAAACTTGAATCATAAGCTTGTCCCTCCTTTTCTACTCCTTGTTTAACCTTGGAAATTAATATGAAGCATCCATATACCCATTTTTCCATTTAAGAATTTGATAAAGCACTATGCTAGCTCTATAATCTACCTAGGATTCAACATTTATATTGTGGGTTACATGATCCATGTATATGAAGCAATCGTAATATCTGCAATGATGATTATATGAGTGCTATGTTTTTTGCACTTTAGGAAAGAAGTTTTTTAATACATTTATGTATTTAAGTGCGTTTTTATTTTACAATTCTTGCATTCTTTAATTTTTGTGGTATTTTTTGGCTTTGTGTTTAGTGCTTTTGTATTTAGTAGACTGCATTCAATAGATTCTTCTTCACCTCTTCTCATTCACATTTCCACATTATAATGGCTTCTCTTTTATATCTTAAGAAAATATTGATTGTCCACAATGGCATTCACTTGATGCCTCGTTTTCTAAAAAATTATTTATGGTCATGCTCCTTTAAATACATATATTACTCTTTTGTTAATTATGAAGCCCATATTTATAAATTTTGTTGACATTGTAACTTGCTTAATGATGATTTCTTAGCTACTGCAAATGTTTCATGTGTCCACCATTGAGTTATTATTTACACAGCAATGCCTCTAATTTTGAAAAAGGCATTGTATAAAGACTAAAGAGTATTATCATTGTAGGTTGAGGCTTTTCTCACTTCGTCTAAAAAATATGTACCCATTTGACTTAACTGAGATTATTAGGACCTAAAATGACATAATTGAAGTTGAAAGGATGTGGTTTGTTTTATGTCTCGAGAAGCTATTGATTGTGCATAAGTGCACTCGCTTGATGCCTCCTAGCAGTACACTCTTTCCTAAAGTTTTCTAAAAATTTCTTCTGGTCATGATCCTTTAACTATATATATTTGTATTATATCTATTATTAAGCATTTATTTATAAATTTTAGTGAAATTGTAGCTTTCTTAATGATGATTTATTTCTTGTTTCAACTGATGCGTGTCCTTCAATTGACTTGTCGAATTTCATGTCATGCACCGCAATTGACCCAGAGGGTTTTTTGGTGGCTCTACACAGATTCCAATTTGGAACTTTGAGATTTTTCTTACACATTCTTTACAAATTTACGGCCAACCATTAATTCTTGTCCCTAATTAATGGTTTCTTCAAAGAATTAAAGTTAACATTGCTATATTTTTTTTATACATTCTTGGCAGTTTCCCAACCTAACATTGAGTACCTTTTTTCACAAAAATTATATTCATAAGGTTTTGAGCCTTCAAGCTTGAAAATATCTTGAGAATTCAACATTGATTCCACTCCATAGGATAAGGCCACTTCGAACCTCTGTGAGTTGGATTTATCATATGCAATTCTTAGCCGAAAAGGAAAGCTCAAAGAGAAAAGACAGAGTGTCTTTCTTTATATTGATCCAAATGTCAGAGCTAACTCTGAACTCATTGGAATAGACAGATTCAAATTCCATTTGAAGTCAAGAAAAATTATATTGTAATATAAGCGATTAGCACATACTGAAAGCAAGAGGAGAGTAAGAGATCAAAATGATTCAAATTGCTTCCTTTGCTCCCCTTGTTGAAGACCTATGCTTCAGCTCGAGGGAAGGAAATGAACTGAAAGATGAGCTTCGTTCTCATTGTCTTGTGTTTGGCTAGGAGAATATTTTGCTTTCATATATAAATGTTTAAATCATGGTTAATTTCATCTAACCATGTCGTGATCATTGTTTCGAGAATATTTTGTTTTCATAAATGCATGTTTAAATCATCGTTAATTTCATCTTACCATGTCGTGATCATTGTTTCATATCTTGAGCTCATTAAGAAATCTCGAGTTGTACTAAACTATTTTTTTCTTTAATAGTCTAATCAAGATAGATGATCGTTGAAATAAAAACCATACACTTTGTGAAGGAAGAAGCACCCCAAACACAACATATAATCTAATAGAAAAATATTAATCTTAAGCCAAGGGTAGCTTTTAATAATTGAAAAAACGAAAGTGTTCCAATACACAAGAAATAACACTCAATAGTACATATTTTTACTGTATACCTTCAAACCTTAAAAATAAGGACAAAAGTCTAGGAAAATTAATACATTTGGGACTTCCCTTGGATGGTGGTGAGGAAGCAAGTGCTTTCAAAAGAAACTAAAGATTTAGTCTTAGGAGTGAAGACCAATGAAGGAATAAGATATTTTTTAAGGTCATCTCTAATTTGTATCACAATGGCCATCTCATGTAAGTTGGTGGATGAATCACCACACACAATATTTTTTTTATCATCTTTCATGAGGATTAACTAATTGTGAAAATATTACACTTGCAATTACATCTTCTGAACCTACTTCACATAGAACAACACTACCCTTGAATGATATAATAACATGATACACCTATATAAGCCTACATCAAAGCATGAATTTAGAAATATTAGAGTTTTCATATGATCAAAAATCCTATGCTAAATTTTAAATTTTTTCTTAGACACGAGTAAAAAAACAAAATTGCATAAATTTTTTTCCTATTTCTTCTCTGTTATTCTTTCTTATACTACAACCTTAAAGCATTTCCTTTGCAACATATGATGCAATTACTAGTTATGTCTTAAGGGTCACTATTTGAAAACAACTCTGGTAGCTGACACTGTGTCTATCTTTGATCCATTGGATCAAATGTTAGACGATTGAAATGTTTTAGGCCATTAGATTAAGTAAATATTTTTATATATGTTTTTTATAATGTTAGTTTTTTTGTTTTTAATAAGTTAGATTGAATTTATGTTTTGGTGACTTTTAAGTTAAAATGTTGTTATTAAAAATTTGTTAGATTTTAATCTCAATTTTTTTAATAAAATTTAAATTAATAACTTTATAAATATAGATTGAACATAAATTAGTTTAGTGAATAAAAAAAAATTGTTAAATACATAAACATTAAATTAATACAATAAAAAATAAAAATAATAAAATAAAATAATGATAAACTATAAATACAGCCCATGGTATTGACCCATGGTATTCATGTGGAATGTAGTTTCTTTATATGGGGGAACTAATATGGCCTAAATCAATCTTAACTCTGGCTCTAAACTAATTATTTAATAAAATTATTTTTAAATTTTTATAACCATTATTCTTTTAAAATTTTACTTAATAAAATGTATCTAAATTTTCATACATCCAAATATACATAGTTTTTTTGTTCTGACTTGGGGAGGAATCTATTATTTAAAAGATCAGGAAAATAATTGCATTTCAAAACAAAAATGTACTATCACTAAGGAAGGGAGTTATTACATTTAAAATTTGTTCCCATTCTTGTCACTACAAAATTTGATTGTTGCTTTTTATTTGATGGGAAAACAAATGATCTTTAAAAGCCACTAAAGTCTTGAATTATGATCCTTAAAGAAGTCACTAGATTCATTATGAGCTGATTTTTTCTTCTTACTTTTGGGTATTCATGATGTTTTTTATTTTGAATGAGGTGAAAAGTTCCAAACAAGTGGAATATTGGTTCGTTCAAAGAGGAATTATGGAAATATGACTCTAGATAATTTATTAATATAAATTATCTGAACTGACATTAATTAGTCATCCCTAAGGGTTAAAAAGGGCCCAAATGTCTCTTATCCATAAAATTTACGATTAAGATAACTCTATGCTCCATGTTCAAATGACAGGTGAAGGTTGATTTACCATACTTAAGCTTCTTAGTAGTCTCTTATGAAGTAAAACATGTCATAGTGATAAGTTTTTATTCCTTTAAATAATTCTAGTTGTAGAGCGGAATCAGAATTCTAGGAGTAGTATCAGAGGAATTCAACATTGCGAGTGTGATAGAAGCAAATATGATGGTAGATAATTTATTAAAATATAATTTATTTGAACTAACATTAATTAATCACCCCCAAGGGTTACAAAGGGCCCAAATGTCTCTTATCCATAAAATTGACCATTAAAATAACTCTATGATCTATGTTCAAATGAGAGGTGAAGGTGGATTTACCATACCTAAGCTGTAATATTCATAAAATTTATATTTTAGCTAAATGGAATATTATAGATTATTTTGTCACTATGTAGGTGAATAAATAGGCGGGGGGGGCCCATAAATCTCCTTAGCAGCAATAAAAACACTTCAAGTGTGAAAGTAGACCTTCTAAGCAGCTAAATAAAACACCTTTGAGTATGAACAGGGGTTGGATCATGTTGAATAGGTAAAATTTGACCAAATCGATAGTGTTGTTATGGAGGAGTGGACATTAAATGAGGAATAACACAGTTTTGGAGGGAGATTGATTGCATGAAGTAAATGACCTAATTGAGTGGGTCCAAGGGCAAGGAATCTCATAACCTATATAAGGAAGAGGATGGCAACCATATGGGGGTTATGTTTTGGATTATTATTTTGTATGTGGTCTATTTATACTTCTTGCATTCTTCAGCTATTTAGTTGAGATTGTTGTGTTGTTTAGCATCGGGTGTTCCCGAGTGGGAATCACACCTCTTTCCTTGAGAGGCCTCTTGGAAGAGCATTGCATTTCATTTCCACATTCAGGCTTAAGGCCAAGCTACAACTTTCTTCATCAGCATATTTTCTATAGGATATTGTGCTATGTTACAGGGTGCAGCAGTGGAGAATTAGACCCGGTGTCTTCAGAGCTAGTTTTGGAGTGGGGGAAGGTTTCCATCCATTGGAAGGCCTGTAAAGAAGCCCCTTGAGCTTTACTTACACATTTAGCAGTAGGAAAAGGAGAATTTATCCCCTACAACATATTTTCAGCCTAGATCTGCATTATTTTAGGGAGGAGTTGCAGGTGTAGTTGCAGTGGTTGTTTTGGGAGGTGATTTCTTTAGTGGAGGAGACATTCTTTCATCCAGAGGATCTATTGGAAAAGAGTTGTAGGTTTCTACATCAGCTTTAGCCATATCTTCTCATTTCAGTTGTTGCAACATATCTTCAGCCCTAGGGCTGCAGCTTACATTGGCACATTGTGTGCATTTTTCGGAAACCCTCTTGGGTTGTCTTGGAAAGCTGATCTAGTGCTTGGATCTATATGTTTAGATTATATTGGGGCGTATATTAGTATTTTCACATCATTGTATCATCTCCATCTGTATTTATACCCAATATGACTGCATTGTAGTTTCTCTCTGGCATTTTGTTTTGTGACAGCAACTCATATTTGAGAGTGATTTCTTATGGGAGGCTTGTTTCCTCATTGTATATGATCTAAGCCCCATTGTTTTGTATTGATTTTCTATTCTAAATACATAATTTTATGACTCCATGTTGGTCTCATGGTTTCATGTGTTAAATAATGATTTATTCTTTCATTTTATGAGCTATATTGCTTCTTTCCCCATTTTGGAATATTACAGTGGTATCAGAGCATAATCTTGGCTTAGCCTGTGCATTTAGCCAATGTCACCATAAGGAGAAGCTTCTCACAAGAAGAGGAGATGTACAGAAAAAACAAAGATAGGACTCCAATTTTTGGAGGAAGAGAGAAAGGGGAGCTTTCAAAGCTTCTTTTTCAAACTATGCAGAGTATCAAGGGAGATATCAAGAAGATGAGAAAGAAGATGTGTAGAGAATCTCCAAGGGGGTTTTAGTATGAAGCAAGCCCTATATTTCTACATGATGGGTGTGAGCATGCAGCCACACAATATGATCCACATCACAGTTTAATGCCCAGATTCACTGCAAGAGATCAGAAGGAGGAAGAATATGAACCAAAGGAGGAGAATTTGGGTGACTATCTTCAGGAGTATGAATCTCAATCTTGGGGATTCAAGGAGCACTTGAACTTCCAAGAGTTTTTCCAACTCAAGGAGGAAATAAGACCCAACAATCACAACAGAAGAAGAAGACATAGATTCTTTCTGCCAATTTTTTATGGGTCATCCACATGCATAGCCAAGGATTAGATAGATCAAATAGACTCATACTTGTAGCTACATCAAGTCTCAGAAAAGGAAGCCCTTAGGATAGCAGTGCTGCATCTTAAAGGTAAGGCTTATACTTGGTGGTTTTATGAAACTTCTTCATTTAATCATGCAAATATAGCTACTTATGCAATATTCACTAAGGTATTAGTGAAGAGATTTGATGGAAAACAATCTAAAACATCTTTGATTGAACTAGCAAAATCTAAACACTCAAAAATTTTGCATGAGCTGGAGAGATTCATTACACCAACCCCACTTTAAATCTCTATGAAGGGGGATATAAAATTGTATGATACCTTGCCAAGGGCAAGATCCCCATTGTAGGAAGAGCTTCCTTCTCAAAAATAAGGCATGGGGATTCCTCCTCCAAGGGAAGACCAAGATCTAGGGTCTCTCATTATTAATGAGGTAATTTCAAATATTGGTGAAGAGGAAGAGTAGAGAGAAAGTAAAAACAATGTCACTTTAGGTGGAGGACCATCACCTCATGGGAGTGGGTAGGAAGCTATTGCTTCAATTAGAGGAGCTTTTTCATATTTGCATAAGGTTCCCAAGGAGCAGCATGTGACAATAGTAACGGGCAGTAAGACCTTGATAGAAGAAAAGGTGGGTCAGCATCAAAGGATGGAAGGCATGCATGCTTGTTTATTTCCAGGGGTTTATATATAAAATAAGGTTACTAGTTTGCATAGTAAAATGAGGGAAAAATCAATCCACTCACCCATACAGTCTACTTTAGACTTTAATGCCTCATTACATGGAGGCATTCCACCCAGGAGACCACCAGATCAGGAGATGAGAGACATCTCACCACTCATTGATCTAGGTGGGGTGAGAACCTTGTGAGGATTTGGCACAACATAGAGAGTCTTGGGTAGGCTCAAGGAGGAGGGAGACATCATCCCAATATCACCATTACCCACTCTCATCGGTTATTCTGCGCTGGGAGAAGAAGTTTCTGAGATGGAGGATGGAACCATCATGGTGCAAGGAGACCACTCCATGGCAGTGGAGAACAAGAGGATACTTCCACATAGGGAGGAATCTTCCCCATTTTGTAGAGGAGGGTGGCCACTCATGCATGCATTGGCCAAACTTAGGAGATTTTGGAGAGGTGATAGCTTCCTATGGAAGACTAATCTCCAAGAGCTTCCACCTCCACTTGAGCATGAGAAGCTACAGGAGATGTAGCAGGAACATGTTAGCAGCAAATTGGTGCTTGACTTTGGCATAAGAGATTTCAAGGAAGAAGGCAACCAAATGGCAGGGGCTACGCAGTATAGATCAGCGGCACTGTCATTAGAGATTTTAGAGCCTTATTGGAGATCAAAGCTATTGGTGGAATACTCCAAGGATCTCTTTACATGCTGGATACTTGATGACCAACTACCATATGGAGGATACAGAGTGAGAGATGGGGTCATATTTTATCAGGACATGATATTCTTAGCTAGAGCCTCAAAGCTCAAAGACAAACTACTACATGCAGCCTATGAGATCTTTCTTTCCAATCCCACTAGTTTCATTAGAGCATGCCATACTATCTTGGAGGGATTCATGTGGGAAGGCTTCAAAGAGGAGATGCACTATCATATGAGGAAGTGCATGGATTGTTTGGAGGGTGAGGAGAAACCTAAATCTTGGAAAGAGTTATCATCACCACCTCCTTACTCATTGAGCGTGAGAGGGAGCTCATCCATGAGCTGCCTCACTAGCTTGAACCAAGTGTATGGTAAGAATTGTAATTCTGAGCATCATGTTATACTTACTATATACTTGCATTTTCTTAACACTCATGTATAGGGAATTACTCCAAGAGGGGGCACTCTTTATTATTGGCTTCATGGACTACTTAGGGCCATGAGTAATGATGATGTTCACAATTCCCTAGAAGATTTTGGGGAGATGATGTATTCTTCATGGTGTGATTCATTAACACCAACCATCATACACCTTCTCCAAGCATGCAAAAAATAATGGGGCAGCAAACAAGTGGTGGGGGAAACACTTGTTCTATCATATTCTATGGTAGTTACGAGAAAAACTGCGTTGGTTGCACTTGAGGGACCATTTTCCTTCTCCCTTATTAAATATGGCAGCTAGCATGACTTTAATTATGATTCCATATGCTGATGATGTCCTTATCTTTGTTGGGAACATGGTTGGAGGAGAGACACATTAGTTGGATGTGTCCATGGGGAATGAAAATTCCCACACCAATTATGCTTCATGCTTCAAGAGGAGCATGGGAGATGATATGGCCACTACAGTAGATCGCATGTTTCTTTATGAGCCGAGCCATATGATTGTTTGGAGCACTTGCGATATGCCTCTCATGAACAATTGGGAGGAACTTTTCTATGAATTACCATGTTGGAAGGTTATTCATTTCATTTGGATGATAGCATGGAGACGGGAGTCCCTCATTGGGAATGAGATCCCCTATACTTGTCATCACTCCTACCTTGAGGAGGCCATTGGATAGCAAGAAGGATTCCATATAGACCTTCCATTTTCTCATGATGAGAGCCAATTGTTTTATCCACCAAAGGCCAACTTGCACATATGGGAGGAACCATGGGGAGGAAGAATTGTTGTAGAATATTTGAAGCAATGGTGGAGACTATTTGATGAGGAGGCCACAAGAGGAGGAGGGGAGAATTTTGCTCCACCTTTATAGTTGCTTGAGGACAAGCAAAATTTTGGAGGGGATGACTGTAATATTCTTAATTTATCTTTTAGCTAAATGAAGTATTATAGATTATTTTGTCATTAGGTGGGTCAATAAATGGGTGGGGAGGCCCATAAATCTCCTTAATAGCAATAAAAACACTTCAAGTGTGAAAGGAGACCTTATAATCAGCTAAATAAAACACCTTTGCGTATGAACAGTGGTTGGATCATGTTGAATAGGTCAACTTTGACCAAATCAATGGCACTGTTATGGAGGAGTGGACATTAAATGAGGAATAATGCAGTCTTGGAGGGAGATTGATTTCATGAAGGAAATGACCTAATTGAGTGGGGCCAATGGCAAGGAAGATCATAACCTATATAAGGAAGAGGATGGCAGCCATATGGGGGTTATGATTTGGATTATTATTTTGTATGTGGTCCATTTAGACTTATTGCATTCTTCAGCTATTTAGTTGAGATTGTTGTGTTGTTTATTACCGGGTGTTCCCGAGCGGGAATCCCACCTCTTTCCTTGAGAGGCCTCTTGGAAGAGCATTGCATTTAATTTCCACATTCAGGCTTAAGTTCAAGCTATAGTTTTCTTCATCAATGCAGTTTCTATAGGATATTGTGTTGTGTTGCAGGGCGCAGCAGTGGAGAATTAGATCTGGTGTCTTCAGAGCTAGTTTTGCAGTGGAGGAAGCTCTCCATCCATTTGGAGGCATGTAAAGAAGCCTCTTGAGATTTATAGACACATTTAGCAGCAGGCAAAGGAAAATTTATCCCCTACAGCGCAGTTTCATCCCAGATCTGCGTTATTTTAGGGAGGAGTTGCAGTGGTCATTTTGGGAGGTGATTTCTTCAGTGGAGGAGCCATTATTTCATCCGGAGGATATATTGGAGAAGAGTTGTAGGTTTCTACGTTTGCTTCAACCATATCTTCTCATTTCAGTTGTTGCAGTGTATCTTCAACCCTAGGGCTGCAACTTACATTAGCATATTGTGTGCATTTTTCAGAAACCCTCTTGGGTTGTCCTGGAAAGTTGATCTAGTGCCCAGATCTGTATGTTTAGATTCTATTAGGGCCTATATCAGTATTTTTACATCATTGTATCATCTCCAGATGTAGTTATACCCAATATGACTGCATTGTAGTTTCTCTCCGGCATTTTGTTTTGTGACAACAACTCATAGTTGAGAGTGATTGCTTATGGGAGGCTTGTTTCCTCATTGTATATGATCTAAGCCTCATTATTTTATATTGATTTTTTGTTATAAATACAAAATGTTATGAATCCATCTTGGTCTCATGGTTTCATGTGTTAAATAATTGTTGTTTCTTTCATTTTATGAGCTATATTATTTCTTTCCCCATTTGGGAATATTACATAAGCTTCTTAGTAGTCTCTTATGAAGACCAACATGTCAGAGTGATAAGTTTTTATTCTGTTAAATAATTCTAGTTGTAGAGAAAAGTCAGAGTTCTAGGAGTAGTATCAAAGAAATTCAACATTGCGAATGTGATAGAAGAAAATAATTTCGTGGAAGGGTGAAGTCTGTCCATCTTGGTCATAAAAACCAAGTGCATCCTTCATGCAGGAAAAAAATAAACATGCAAATTTTGTCATATAAAGGCCTTCAATACTTTGGCCAAAATGTCTCATCCATTATGAAAAAACACATCTTACATGCAATTAATAACAAAGAAGTTGTTCAACATCAATTACCCAATATGGATATTTTGATTTGATTGGAGCCGAGAAAGTTCCTACTACCTCTTCTTTCTTATATGCTATCCTTTCTGATACCACAACCTTACGACGTTTCGTTTGCAACATGTGGTGCAATTGCTAGTTAAGTTTATATATATATATATATATATATGTATGTATATTTGTAAGTCTCTATTTTTTATTTTTTATTATTAGTTTTTATTTAAGGAGTTGTCTTTAATGCGATTTTTTGAAGTTCCCATTAAAGATAACTCCTTTATTTAATATTTGGTATTGAGCTTACATTTAAATGTTTACATTTATTTATTAACACTACAAAATTTTACCATATTGAGTTATTGAAAGCTTCTCAACCAATCATTGTATTAACTAATATTAATCTAAATTTTTATTAACATCTATTATAAAATATTATAATTAAAGTAAAAATAAAACCTACATTAGAATGATTTTTTTCATATTTAAGAATAATATAAAAAATGTTATAATTATAGATTATAATATTGTAATAGATTATATATTATATGCCATAGATTAATATTATAATAAATCATATAGTAATGATTTATTTTAATAATAACTAATAAATTATTTTAAAATATTTAATTTTTAAAATAAAAAATAATATAATACTTTTTAAATAATAATTTGATAATTTGATATTAATTTTAATATATTGTAGCATTTTTTTAATAATTACACATTAATTATTAAAGTTCGTCATCAATAATACCCCCAATATGGATGCCCTAACACAGGCTCTCCCCTCCTACTTTGACATCATGATTGTTCATAAAAACACTTGGTGCAAAATGCAAGCCACTTGCCCTATGGCTAGGTCGCGGGTCAGTTTAGCAACACTCTCTAACACTAAATCTAGGATCTGGTATTATGCACAGTACCAATTAGTACCATATTGCATAGATAAATTTCATGGAGAACAGTGGATGCATTGAATGATATTACTAAAATGATGGCCCCTAATCATAGCCATAACACTTCAAAATTAATCTTCTTGGGAAGTGGCACCCATAGGAGCCCTTCACTGCAAGATCACAATCACATAGCATGATCAAAACAACGTTAGGAATTTGGCTTTTGTGATCCATAAAATGTGTATAAGAACTTTTGGTGAAAATCACATGTAAGAAAATCCTAGTCTCTGCTTCTACCTTAGCAGAGCATGCTCACAAAAAAAATCATCATATTTGTATTGAAGACACTAAGGTTATTGCGAGGACTGAACATTTCCACCACCGAAAGTTGAGGGAAGCCTTGGAAATTGAAAAGAGGTTGGTTAACCTTAACAACCATGATGGGTGGAGTGTTAGCAAATGTTGGATTCCTGCCCTTCACTCTTAGTTGTTTTTTCCCCTTCCCTTTTCCTCCCTCTGGTCGTTCCCTCTTCTCTCGCTCCTGGTTCCTCTCTCCCTATCTGTTACTTTTATTTTATTATTTTAATTGTTATTAGTATGAGATTTATTATTAGTATTATCCTTATGATTTAATTTGATAATTATCTATTTAGTAATATTAAATTAATTAATTAATTAATATTAATATTACTATTAATATTAATATTAATATTATTTTTATTATTTATTTATTTATTTATTTTTATTTTTATTTTTATTTTATTTATTTATTTATTTTTTTCTTTTATTTATTTATTTTTTAATTTTTTTAATTAATTAATTAATTAATTTAATTTTTTTTAACCATTAATGAATTTTAATTATATAACATATAGTTTAAATATATTAAATTATATTAAAAAAAAGTATTAATATTAAATTATTAAAAAAATATTAATATTAAATTACTAGCAGTTTTTTCAACGGCTAGCTGGAACTGTCATTATCTATTTAAACAGGTTTCTTGATCAGATTTCTCATCTTGTCCTGATGATGAACATGTAAGAAAATTTTGTCGACACATTTTGAAGTTCCCATTAAAAATAACATACAAACAATAAGTTAAAAATAATAATAATAATAATTATTATTATTATTATTATTATTATTATTATTATTGACTAGACTTAAACTTATGTTAACCATGAAGAAATTACCATTAAACATAAAACCTGTAAGCTATTTAAAAGAACTAATCATAATAAGTAAAATAAAAAGTTTTAATTAAAATATCATTTATTATAAGATAAAAGATTATATATATATATATATATATATATATATATATATATATATATTATTAAAAAATATTTAATAGGCAAAAAAAATTGTTTTGTATTCATTGAAAAATATTAAACTCAGCAAAGTTATAATTTTAGATTTTTTTAAAGACTTTGAAAACTTAAATCCAACGGATAAATCCTTGAAACCTAAATTATGTGCCTCTTTATTCTACTGTAATAAGGAGCGGCGTTATAGTTGAATAGGAGAACAAAATAAAAAACAAGAATGCAGTTGTGGGGATTTGCCAAAAACTTCAATGTTATTGGGATTAAAATATTACTTTTAAGACACGAGAGAGCATTTGTGGAAGTAATTATTTACTGACTTTCTCACGCTCAATATAATATAATATAAAATATTTAAAACTATTTATCGGGTGCAGAAAATTTTAATAAATATTTAAAACAACTGATTCATTTCGTAATATATTTTATAAGGAAAAGTCAGATACATGAACTTGATTAAATCATTGTATTAATGAAAAGAATAAATTTTTATTATATTTAAGTTTTTATTTTATAATATATTTTTAAAGGAAAACCAAATACATAAAACTGATTAAATTATTATATTTATAAAAAAAAAAAAAATTATATTATATTTAAACTGATTAAATTATTATATTTATGAAAAAAAAAAAATTATATTAGATTTAAACTTTAAGGTCTATTTTTAAAGTGCAATTGCATAAGTCAACAATGGGCGAATTCAAATAACAAAGGAATGGAACATATAGTTCAATTTAATTTGAAATTGATCCCGATATCTAACCAACCAAAAGAAAAGAAAAATAGACTATTTACCATAATTAAATTTTAAGAAAATTTATTTGTGTATTTAACTTTTAATATTTATTATTAAATTTTAACTTTAATAAATATATGTATACCTAAGTTTCATAAAATTAAAATTGTCTTATATAAATTTTATAATAATTCATATTTCATTTTGTTTACTTTAAGTGGAATTTTTTTTAAATCATTCATTTTATTTATTGTAATAAAATTTGATTACTGAATATGATATAGATATTGTTGTTGAGAATTTCTAGAAATTTGTGTAGTATGATTGAAGAGCCTAATCATATTACACAGGTTTCAGAAGTTCTCAACAACATTATGTATTATGTATCTGACTATGAAAACATTCATGTCATAATATAGATATTCCAACTATCTCTATATAATATTGATATTCTATGGTTGTAGAAAACAATAGTCTATATTATATATATAAATATTCCATGGTTGTAGAAAATTTTAATAAATATTTAAAGAAATTCACACATAATATATTTTATAAGGATAAGTCATAAACATGAAATTAATTAAATTGTTATATTTATAAAAAGAATAAAATTAAGTTATATTTAAATATTAAAGTTAATTTTTAAAGTACACTTGTAGAAGATGCCAATGGGTAAATTCAAGTAGCAAAAATATGGATCATGAAGGTTAATTTAATTTGGAATTGGTTTTCATCTCTAAGCAACTAGAAGAGAATTTAGGAGAGTATTTGATCTTCAGGGCCTACTATTAAACTATAACTTTAATAAATACATGTATATAGGAATTCAAAGTTTATCATGTCACTTGTAGAGATTGAAATTGGGTAGAAAGAGTTTCAATGATTCTTACCAACCACTAGGGATAATTAACAAAATAAATCTGATATATATATATATATATATATATATATATATATATATATATATATATATATATATATATATATATATATATATACAATTTTCCTCTATTTTATCTCAACATTGATAAATAATTTAATATTATTATTTTTTACATAAAATAAATTCATAATCTTTTCCAGATAAACAATCAATTTTGATCTTTGCTAATAGTCTCTCTCCATATGAATTTTTTTGATATCTCTATTTGACTTAGTAATAATGCTCTCTATATGAGGCATTTATAATGGACCTTAAGTAGGAGCTTTTGGATAATTTAATTCTCCAAACAAATAGCTTTTATGTTTAACACTTTTCTTTAAAATTTGAAACTAAATCTTAGAAGAAACTAAACCTCAATCAAATTAATTAATCTACACCTCATAAATCCTATATTATAAGTGTGTGAACTCCTCTCTTTTTATACGATATTTTATTATTAGTATAAATAATAACACTGATTATGACATTATCTTTCATAAAGTTCCACACCCATTGACATTCTTTTTCTATCTTAATCCATTTATTAAATATATTTCATAATGAGATGCTTGGACTAAAATCCTCATAGGAAGAACCACTCTTTATATTTTATTTTACATTTTGTACTTGGACTTCATCTAACATGTGTACCAAGGTTTTATTTGCAGAGTCGAGATTCCGAATATTTTATATCTAGATAAGCGTAGACATTTGACATGTCTCCGAAAGTTTTATTTAAATGTAGAAAATTGTGAAAGGCATTTAAAAAAAAACCAAATACTCGCTAACACGCAACATCCTGCCGACCATAACGACATTGACGTGATTGAATTAATTGTTTATATATCTAATATAATTTATTTATTTGTTTTTAATTTTTTTAGACAGCAATTTCTTTCTTTCTGTATATGTAGCAGCTTGCAAGTCATATAAATTAGAAAATTATGACTTTTGCAAAGACAAAGATGTCAAGTATTGGGGAAGTCTTGGGGGCGTCTATCTCTCTAGCTTGATTATGACTAGGAATAAACAACTCTACCTGACAGCAAATTGAGTGCAGGTGCTAAGGAGAGCTGGTCTCTCGACCTTGCATTTTTCTTTTCCCCAAAGGAGTCTCTTCAACTTCTATTTATCAATTTCATTATCAAATTCATGGAATTTGATTAATGAAATAGCATAGTCTGCTTTTATATAAATGCTCAATTTATATAACCCTTGGTATTCTTAAATAAAGTACTTCTAGCCATGCTTCACTCTAAAAGCGCTTCATTTATGACTCGAACCATTTTCAGAATATTTCATTAAAGGAAAACCCCGACGTTCAACCTTTCTAACCAAATATCCTAAGGTTCAACATAATATAGTGGAATACATTAAATCTCTCACATACACTTTTTAATCTCTGCTTTACTTCTCTCAGGCCCACATAAACAGTATTTAATAACCAGCCATTGGAACGGTTAATTCACCGATCATTAGACTTATGCTCGGGCCCACCATCAATATTCAACTTTCATTGTTAAACAACTATTTATCAATGCAAAAGCACTGGCCATACCTTATGTTAAACCTCGTGCAACTTTGATTGCGATAGCCCTTGGATCTTCCTCCCTCGCAATCGGATGATAATCGCATTTTTTTTTGAACTGAACTTTAAAACCCAGAAAAAATGCGAAATGGGTGGTATTCTCTTAGCGACGTGGTAGAATCTAATAGGATCGGGTTTTTTTTTCGGAAACCACCCGGGGCCCAAAAGCGGTGCGAAAATGGCAGTATTGTTCCGTAAAACCACCTCTTGCCAAGTCTGGTATTTGAACAGTGTTCTCCGGAAATTTTCACAACAATTTAGTGTATTTCTTCACTTCGCCTTCCCCACGTTAACACTGTGGCTCGGTCTCTACTATATCACTCCACCAATAGAACTTCTACCATTACTATACGCTCCAAACAAACAGGGTTCAATACTTTAGACAGAGTTTCATTATTCTTCCATAAATAGAGGATGGCTATGGTTTCGCTCTTCTAATAGAGCCCCTATTCAACCTTCTCCAAACTTCCTATGCAGAACAAACACAGACAATTCATTCACCGAGAATATGAATTCATAGGCAAACAGAGATAAACACGGAATTGGCTCTCATTCAGGGTATACACAGAAAGCGTGGATTAACAACATACAGGAAATATGCGCCTTTACACAGAGACTGAGTACAATTCATCCAACACATAGATATTCAATGAGCCTAAAGTTTATTCAATAGAGAACAATGCTTTTCAATTCAGTTTTTACTTCCAAATCCCCCCTTTACTTTGTATCAGGGGTGTACATTTATAGATCATTACATGATTGTTCGGTTCCTTTTCGAGGACCGCTTTATTCTTAACGTAAAATAAAAGCCTAATTACATTCTATCAACAGAAATTGAACAGATAGACTCAAATCAAACTATTCGGCTTCTTCAGTTATTAAACTAAACCTAATTACTCTAAGTGCAACAGACAACTGAGGTATTGACATCTTGTTGGTACATTTCTTGAACAATTTTGAACTCTTCTAGCCACAACATGTGGACAATTCTCTCACATTGCTGGCTAGTGTCCAATGCCCCTGCATTAGACTCCCGAGGGAAATTTTCTTCATGGACTCCTGTCCATGAGCTCTTTCATAGAACTGCCTAGCTTATACAACATAACTTCTGTCACCCAGGTAGCATCTTCATATGGCTGGTCCTTCCACTTGGTCAAATACTGGAAATATTCTTGTCCTCTAGTCCTTTTGAACACCTTCTTGTCCAAGATCTTCTCTACCTGTAATGGTTGCGCTGGAGGTAACTGTTTTACCCACTCAATCTGCTCTCTATCTGTTGGTCCTTCATCTGTGCCATCATCTTCATACTTGTATAAATATGCAACATTAAATATGGGAGATATCCCAACATCAGGAGGCAATTCAATCTGATAAGCATTAGCAGAAAATTTTCTCAGTATCTTGCATGGTCCAATCTTCTTGAACTTCAATTTGTTATACTGCTTCTTTGGAAATATTTCCTTCCTCAACTGTGCCAAAACCAAACCTCCAATTTCAAAATTGACTTCTTTTCTGCTCAAATCTTCTCTGCCCTTGTATTTGATGTTGTTGCCTTGTAGCTTTTGTTTCACCTGCTCATGTATTGCTTGGATCTCTGAAGAAAATTCTTCTCCATCAACACTCCTCAACTCTGCCTTTCCCAAGTTTATCAGTTTAGACACTCCCCTGGGGTGCATTCCATAAACAATATGGAATGGGCTCTGTCCTGTACTTCTGTTTGGTGAATCATTGTATGCATATTCTGCCTATGGAAAAATATGATCCCACTGCTTGGGATGCTCTCCTGTAAGACTTCTCAAAAGATTTCCCAGAATTCTATTTACTACCTCAGTTTGTCCATCAGTCTGAGGATGATAAGCTGAGCTGAAACTTAGTTTAGTACCAAGTTTCTTCCACAATGTCGTCCAAAAATGACTCACAAATCTAGTATCTCTATAAAAAACAATACTCTTGGGAAACCCATGCAATCTAACAACCTCTTTGAAAAACAAATTAGCAACATGGGTGGCATCACTGGTTTTGTAACATGGGATAAAATGTGCCATCTTTGAAAATCTGTCAACTACAACAAAGATTGCATCATTCACTCTCTGTGTCTTGGGTAATCCTAAAACAAAATACATACTTACCATATCCCAAGGCCTGTCTGGAATAGGCAATGGAATGTACAATCCTGCATTCTAGCTTCTCCTCTTTGCATATTGACAAATTTTACAGTTCTTCACAAACTTTTCCACTTCAGTTCTCATTTTGGGCCAATAATAAAAATGACTCAGCTACTCATAAGTTTTATCAGTGCCAAAATGTCCAGCAAGTCCACCACTATGCTTTTCTTTAATTAAATTCTCCCTCATGGAACAAATTGGTACACACAATTGGTTTCTTCTGAACAATAAGCCCTCTTGCAAGAAATAATCCAACCACTGACTCCTATCTGTCAAAACAGGGTTACAGCATGCTTCAAATGCTTCTTTAAAATCTGAATCTGTCTTATAAAGTTCCCTAAGAAAATCAAATGCTACCACTTCAAATTGGTTTTCTTGAACAAGCATGTTTCTCCTACTCAAAGCATCAGCTACTTTATTTGCTTGGCCACTTATATGCTTCAAAGTAAAATTAAAACTCTGGAGATCTTCAACCCATTTGGCATGTTTATGCTTCAATTTAGGCTGCTGCATAATATATTGTAAAGCATGATTATCTGAGTATAACACAAATTCCTTGGACATTAAATAATGCCTCCACTTCTTCAATGCCTGCACAATTTCATAAAATTATTTTTCATAAGAGGAATACTTTCTTTTTGTCTCATTTAGCTTCTCACTGAAGTATGCTATAGGCCCATTACCTTGACTCAACATAGCTCCAATGGCTTCTCCACTAGCATCACACTTCACTTGAAAGGGCTTGTTAAAATTAGGAAAAACTAGAACAGGTTTTTCAATTATCTTCTGTTTCAAAAGCTTAAAAATCTTTTATGCTTCAGCAGTCCATTTGAATGATTGTTTGTCCTTCTATATTGTTTCAATAATGGGTGCATTAATCTTGCTAAAATTCCTTATGAATTTTCAATAAAAACTGGCAAGTCCATGGAAACTTCTTACCTCAAAAACACTTCTTGGTGAAGGCCACTCCACAATTTCCTTGACCTTTTCTAGATCCATCTTCAGTCCTTCAGCAGAAACAACAAAACCCAGATATACCAGCTCTTCTTTCATGAATGAACGCTTCTTTAAATTTATCAGCAGCTTCTCTTGATGTAACTTCTTCAAGACATAATTAAGATGGCTTAAATGTTCTTCCTTTGTTTTGCTGAAAACTAATATGTCATCCAGATACACTATTACAAATTTACCAATAAATTCCCTTAACACTTCATTCATGAGCCTCATAAAAGTACTAGGTGCATTTGATAACCCAAAAGGCATTACCAACCACTCATACAGTACTTCATTTGTTTTAAAGGCAGTTTTCCATTCATCACCCTCATTTATCCTAATCTGATGATATCCACTTTTCAAATCCAATTTTGAAAAATATTTTTCTCCACTCAAACAGTCCATTAAATCTTCAATCCTAGGTAAAGGAAATCTATACTTGATTGTTATCTTGTTGATGGCTCTTGAATCAGTGCACATTCTCCAACCTCTATCTTTCTTTGGGCTCAACATTGCAGGTACTGCACATGGACTCAAAATTTCTCTGATCAAACCCTTGTCAACCAATTCCTGCACTTGCTTTCTGATTTCTTCATTCTGTGTGGGAGTAATTATGTAGGCTGCTTTGTTTGGCAGATTTGATCCTAGAATAAAATCTATCTGATGGCTGATTCTTCTTACAAGTGGCAACTCATCAGGCAAATCATCCACAACAATATCACAATAATTGTCCAGCATTTCTTGAATTTCTATTGGAAAATCATAAATTTTTGTAGAAGTAAGCACTACTTTAGGTTTGCAAACTAAAGCAAAATTTACCTCTTCTTCTTCAATCTGCTGTAAGTACTCTTTTCCACTCAGCAATAAGGTCTTTGGATTAGACTTTCTGCTTGATGGTTCTCCTTCCTCCATAGGTATCAATGTGTGGTGCACTCCATCCTTAAAGAACTTGTAAGTGTTCTTCTTATCATCATGTATCGCTGCTCTGACATACTGCCAAGGTCTGCCCAGCAGTATGTGGCACACATCCATAGGCATCACATCACACATGACCTTGTCTTTATAGCTGCCCATCTACAACTCTATCTCACATTGCTCTTTCACAATCAGCTGGTGCCCTTTATGAAGCCATGACACCTTGTAGGGAGTTGGGTGTTTCGTTGTCTTCAACTTTAATTTCTCTATCACCTCTATAGAGATCAAATCGTCTATGCTACCACTATCAATGACCAACTGACAGCATTTCCTTTGGAATTTGCATACACTCCTGAACAAATTCTTCCTCTGTGCTAGTTTAGCAACTTCTTTTTTTTGCTTTAGCAAAAATTTATTGACCACCAAAGACTCTCCATTTTCTGGCAGAATTTCTTCTTCTATTTCAGACAACCTTGCTGCCTCTTCTCCAACCTAAGCAACAATTTCATTCCTCTAACTGGTACCCATATTCTTTGGGCACTCATAGTGTTTATGTCCCAATTGGTGACATCTATAACACCTTACTTCTCTTCCTCTGCCTCTGCCTCCTCTTCCTCTATAGGAACCCCTTATGCCCCTTGCATCACCCTCTGTGGATGCATTCTGAGGTGAGCTGCTGCTAGCTCCATCCTTCGGTGTTGTAGACCTTCCTCTACCACTTTGACTTCCCTTTCCTTGGAAAATACCTCTTCCTCTGGCAGACTGCTTTCTCAGGAGTTTTTCTTCATCTTTCAAGGCCATTTGATAAGCCTCTTCAACTGTCTTAGGAGACAGAATACCTATCTCATCTTGGATCTCCAACTTGAGACCATTCACATACCTGGCAACCTTCTTTGTTGTGTCCTGGAATTAGCTAGCTCTTATACTCACCTTATAAAACTCTTTTGTGTATTCTTTCACTGTCAGCAATCTCTGTCTAAGATTCTGAATTTGTCTGAACAATGTAAGCTGATAATCACTAGGAAAGAACTTACCTCTTAGCTTTGCCACCATTCTAGTCCAAATTTTGATTGGTTGTTTACCAGCTCTCCTTCTCTCTGCTTGCACTCCATCCCACCAAAGTGCAGCATGTCCCTTCAACTTTGTCACTGCAAACTTGACTCTTTTTTCTTCACCCATTTCTTCATAATCAAAACATTTGTTCATCTCATTAATCCAGTCTATTAGCTCTTCTGGATTCAATCCTCTTGCAAAGCTCGACACTTCAAGTCTAAGCTTGGTTGTAGACCCCAGAACAGATTTAAGGAGTCTCAAATCAGGAGGAATCTTAGCATTCTCTCCTTCCACTTCTTCAGTTTCAGGTTCACTGACATCTTCAGGATCTCTTGGGTGTCCTAATTCCATTGCTTCCAATTTGGCTTGGACCCGCTGCAAGGTCTCCAATACTTCTACATTGGCAACTGGTCTGCCTCTTCTCCTAGCAGCACCTCTGGCAACTCGGACAACCATGCTAGAATTCTTCTTCTGGATTTGGAAGTCGGTTCAGTTTTTGCAAAATGTCTTAAAAACAACTCTGATACCACAAATGACAACAAATTGAGGGTAGGTGCTAAGGAGGGCTGGTCTCTCGACCTTTTTCTTTTCCCCAAAGGAGTCTCTTCAACTTATATTTATCAATTTCATTATCAAATTCATGGAATTTGATTAATGAAATAGCATAGTCCGATTTTATATAAATTCTCAATTTATATAACCCTTGGTCTTCTTAAATAAAGTACTTCTAGCCATGTCTCACTCTAAAAGCGCTTCATCTATGACTCGAACCCTTTTCAGAATATTTCATTAAAGGAAAAACCCGACGTTCAACCTTTTTAACCAAATATCCAAAGGTTCAACATAATATAGTGGAATACATCAAATCTCCGATATACACTTTTTAATCTCTGCTTTACTTCTCTCGGGCCCACACAAACAGTATTTAATAACCAGCCATTGGAATGGTTAATTCACCCAGCATTAGACTTATGCTTGGGCCCACCATCAATATTCAACTTTTACTGTTAAACAACTATTTATCAATGCAAAATCACTGGCCATACCTTATGTTAAACCTCATGCAACTTCGATTGTGATAGCCCTTGGATATTCCTCCCTCGCGATCAGACGATAATCGCAATTTTTTTCGAACTGAACTTTAAAACCCAGGAAAAATGTGAAATGGGTGGTATTCTCTTGGCGATGTTGTAGAATCTAACAGGATCGGATTTTTTTTTTCGAAAACCACCCGGGGCCCAAAAGCGGTGCGAAAAGGGAAGTATTGTTTCGTAAAACCACCTCTTACCAAGTCTAGTATTTGAACAGTGTTCTCCGGAAATTTTCACAACAATTTAGTGTATTTCTTCACTTCGCTTTCCCCGTGTTAACACTATGGCTCAGTCTCTACTATATCACTACACCAACAGAACTTCTACCATGACTATACGCTCCAAACAAACAAGGTTCAATACTTTAGACAGAGTTTCATTATTCTTCCATAAACAGAGGATGGCTATGGTTTCGCTCTTCTAACAAAGCCCCTATTCAACCTTCTCCAAACTTCCTACGTAGAACAAACACAGACAATTAATTCACCAAGAATATGAATTCATAGGCAGACAGAGATAAACACGGAATTGGTTCTCATTCAGGTTATACACAGAAAGCGTAGATTAACAGCATACAAGAAATATGTGCCTTTACATAGAGACTGAGTACAATTCATCCAAGACATAGATAGTTAATGAGCGTAAAGTTTATTCAATAGAGAACAATTCTTTTCAATTCAGTCTTTTACTTCCAAATCCCCCCTTTACTCTGTATCAGGGATGTACATTTATAGATCATTACATGATTGTTCGGTTCCTTCTCGAGGACCGCTTTATTCTTAACATAAAATAAAAGCCTAATTACATTCTATCAACAAAAACTGAACAGATAGACATGAATCAAACTGTTCAGCTTCTTTAGTTATTAAACTAAACCTAACTGCTCTAAGTGCAACAGACAGCTAAGGTACTGACACCTTCTTGATACATTTCTTGAACAATTTCGAACTCTTCTAGCCACAACATGCGGACGATTCTCTCACATTGCTGGTTAGTGTCCAATGCCCCTGCATCACTACCCCTCTCCGATTTTAAACCTGTGACCTCCCAAAAAAAATCACAAGTTCTTAACCATTGAACTTACTGAATTGTCCATACCCGATATAATTTTATTAAATACTTTATCTATTTTATAAAACTAAATTTTAATTAAATATTTAATAAATAAATATCTTATTTAATATTTAATTAAAAATAATAAAATTATAGATTTGAATATATATATATAAGTTTTAGAAATAATAAATTTATTTATAATTTTCAACTTATCTCCAAAATTTTTAACTCAAATTTCAAGCAGGAGTACTCGTTGGATGAAAAATTTAATTCCTCATCCAAGGAGTAGCCATGTTGCAAATTTCAATGAACTCTGCTATACGATAAATGAGAAATACATGAAAAACATGATTTCAATCACGTTTTTTAATGTATTTCTCATTTTTCATGTAGAAGGTCCATCGAAAGTATGTAAGATGGTGTTGGGCGGTAAACACTGTTATTGATGAAATAGGTAACCTGACCTCAAAACGGGAACTCTAGCCCAAAAAGTCTCAAAAAACATGAAAAAACACCCCAAAAACAAAAAGTGTGTCTTCCAGAACGCACTTGGTTTTTTTTTAAGGTCAAATTTCAACATTTTATAAAATTATGCTAAAAACAAAATTGTTTGTTGAAAAAAGAATTGAAAAAACACCCTCAAAACAAAACCAGTTGATGCTGGAATAACAAAAAAAAATTGTGTCATAATTTTGACACTTGTAACAATGGAATTAAAGACAACATATTAGGAAATTTTTTAAAATCGTAAATTTCTAACATTTTTGATAGATAATGTTAAAGATAAACAAATACATGTCTTAAGGGCTTATCATTTCGATCAATTTTCATCCATGTTGTTAAACATAAAATATCTTGACTCTAAACAACCCCAAAATTGTAATTATTGTCAACCATAACATTAAAGATAAAATTTGGTAGCACATAAAAACCTTAATGACAAGTTGTAAATCTAAAGTTTTTCAATCTTAAGTTTTCAGCATACTTGAACAATGAAATTATGGAGAAATTATAAGACTTAAACAATTTAAAAAAATGAACAAGTAAATGAAAAAATTATCATTGAACAGAAAAAAGTAAGAGTAACTTTAGTTTTAAAGGATAAAAAATTATCTTTTTTCAAATCTTAGGATAAGACAAATTTAAATCTAATTTCAACCCAAACCTAAAAATCAAGCATCAAAACAAAGTGTTCCCTTTCAATGACGCATATAATTATTAAAAATTTTAAAAGTATCTTATACCAAATGGTAACAATACATAATATAATGGTAATATCACTGCATAATCTAAAAATTCAACATTAGTTTCTATTTTCTATTTTACTTATAATTAAAATATCAACATTGGTACATTGAATATAACATAAATTATTTTTGTAATTCATTGTTGCATTGTCGATATTCTAAAGAGATGAATTCTTCATAATTAAAACATATAATCTAACAAACATAGAAATGTCTCATAACTTCATGAAAAATGAGATGGAAGTCAAAATTTTTATTTCAAGTTACCATGCAAACATCAATTACATAAAAGTGTCTTAGATATTTATTCAAAATCAACCATAGGTTCTGGCACACCATCATAACCTACATCTTCAGATGAATGGCTCGATGCAGATGAAGATGATCCATATTCTTCTCTTTCATCAACTAGTGCTCCATCTGATTCAACATGCATGCCCACCATTTCAGAGTTCAAAAGTCTTGTAGATCTACGTCTACATTCTGCAGAGTCTCATCTCAACAGTAATTGTTCTGGTAGCAATTTCTTCAAAATATTTATGGTCTGCAACTGAAGATTTCCTCTCTTTGTCAAATTGAAGTCATACACATGTATGTCAACATCCTCCAATTTTAAAACATCTGTGCGGTGACGATTTATATTTGTGCCCTTTCTTTTTCTCTTTCTGCCAATTCTTTTTTCCACTACCATATTTGGCTTGTACACACCATTGAAAGGGTGGGTAATTGTGGCATACCAATGTACATCAACAACTGTAATCTCTTCATTTTCATTAATGAACTTTATAACCTTGGCAATCCAGAATGGATAGCCAAGTGGATCTTCATCTGCTAACACTGCTATCATGCAACCCTCCTTAAGATCCTGCACAAAACCCCTGTAAAGGTCTTCCATGGCTTCACGTTGTGCACGTGATCTTCTAGAACCAATATAGATTTCTCTTTCCTCTACCTGTGGAGAATTAATAATAGCTTGAGGCTGTTGTTGTTCAACATTGTGTGTTTCCTGATGTTCATGTTCATTTGAAATATTTTGTAGCAAAAAAAAAGGAGTCTTTAAAATCGTATCCTTATTTATTGATCTTGAAATCATATCACTTTGATTACTAAAAAAATACTCCCACCAAACTGAATCAGCAACATCGAAGTACTCATATGTATCTCTAATACATCTTTTAATTTCCTCTAGACATTCAGAATAATTTATGTCTCTCTTCTGCCTTCGTGCATTATGGAGTTCAGCAACTGACTGTAATAACAATATCTTTGATGAAAATATTGGATGCTCTGGAATGAACTTCAAAAATGCTAAACCTGATGATGGTCCCCATTCTTCAACAATTGAATACTTCTTGCCCCATATAAGTGTTATCCCATCAATTTTTTTGATATGAAATTGATGCAGGCAGCTAACGTCGTTAAGTTGTTCAATGCATTTCTCCTCACCATGCGATCCAAAAATAAACCTTCGCATGTCAATAGTTTCTTCCAACACATGAAAAACAGGCTTTGGAATGTATGATTTCTTAATACATTCAATTAATGATGGCAGGCTCCCAACACCTTTCCTCCTCAATGTTACTGAAAAACGAATAAAAATTTGATCAATATGACCATGAGTATGCCCAACAAGAAGGAAACCAACCTTTATCTTTTTAAAAATCCCCAATTCAATGAACATGTTTAGATACCCAAAAAGAACTTGATTTTTGTTCTCACGACTTGTGTTGTCTAATTGTAAATACAAAACTTCAGGAAGAATCCCATACCAATGAGTAGCCACATCATGGATTATAGTTATGGTCAGATTTGCATCATTGTGAATATTTGGAGTTGTGAAGAAAACTCTTGGAAACATCTTCTCATTAAATACCATACAACCAACCAAGTGAAACTGAATGAAATTTTCCTCCTGTAATTTTTTTTGCGTGCGAACAAAATGCGGAAGAAGTGTTTTCTTTTGGTCCATACCATCAATTATCAATCCCAGATATTTATTTGGATGATCATAACACTTCTTTCGATGTTTATACAACTTTTTCCTTTCACTTGTTCGCTGATTATGATGGTCTTGAAGTTCTTTGACAATGGAATCTGTACATAAAATAAAAGAAACATATGAATAAAAATATTTTCATAGTTGATAAGTATCAAATTTTAAAAAACAATGTTTTGAACACATATCTCTTTATGCCCCTTGACATTTATCTCTTTTTTCTTTAAGAGAAGCACATGTGCTGCAAATCCCCATCCTTGTCTTCTTAGGAATATGAACATTGTTGAATTCGGTTTTCCATATCTTTGTAAAGTAAGAATATGTAATAAAATTACCAATTCCTTCAACAGCTTCTACATAATATTTGTATAACATGAATATTTCTCGTCTCCAGAAATTATCTGGAATATGTATTGTGTCTTTATTTGGCAAACACTCTCCATGATTTGAAAAGAAGTCTTTCATCCATGTCTTAGCAGTATTTGCAAATGGCCCCACCTCCCATTTATAACATGCTTCTGAATAATATGTGGGATCCCTTTCCAATCTATCATGGATTCTTGACAAATGACAATTACCAATTGAATGCAACATTTTGAACGCCTTTCTGCAAAGCAATACATTCCCAATATGATAATCATAACCTGCTAGTGTAGCTTGCATGCAACCCAGTAAATATGAATTTTGCATGCTTTTATTCATTGACATATATGTTTTTCTTTTCTCCAAAACAAAGTTGAAATCCATATTTTTCAAGCAATCCCTTCGACAACATTCACTTGAAATCAAATGAGCGACATAACTTCTTTTTGTGAGATATTTTTTCCTCTCCCTTGTATAACTGGAATGCTTTGGATTGATATGAAAAGGTCTACTCCTACTCCTAGTTGCAATATTTTCTTGCAACAACTTCATCATTCCATCATCCTTTGTAAAAGTAGTTTCATCACCATTAGGAGGAATATTATCCCCACTATCATCATCCTCAACATAGTTAAGAAATTCATCAACATCATTGCTTGAAAAATTTTCTTTACCATCATCAGTTGAAGAAAACATTTCACAAGAATCATCGGCACTTTTGTAACCCCCACTCAAAAGAAATTCTTCACCATCTTGACCCATGCTTTCAAAGTCTTCCCTGGGAGGATTCAATTCTTCATCACCATGAGTGTCTTTGAAATGGTCACTTGGAGAAAATGCAATATTCAGATATGTGCCTCTAAAATTATCATTTGCAAGAAACTCTTCATCCTCCCCTTCCTCAGTGGTGCTCTCATAATCCTTGGGATTAGGCATAAGTGGAAGCTTTGAATTTGTATTCAATAGAATTTCTTCATCCTGCCCCTCCCCTTCCTCACTGAAGCTCTCATAATCCTTAGGATTAGGAATAAGTGAATGCCTTGAATCTATATTTATTGGAAATTCTTCATCGCCCCCTTCATCAGTGGTTAAATTATAATCGTTATGATTAGGATGAAGTGAAAATTTTAGCTTTGGAAATTCATCCCCGTCTTCATCAGTGGTGCTGGCATAATCCTTAGGATTAGGACGAAGTGGATATTTTGATGTTGCAAATTCTTCATTCCCCTCTTCCTCAGTGGTGCTGACATAATCCTTAGGATTAGGATGAAGTGCATATTTTGACTCTGCAAATTCTTCATTCCCCTCTTCATCTGTGGTGCTGACATAATCCTTAGGATTAAGACGAAGTGGAAATTTTGACTCTGGAATTTTTTCATCCCCCTCTTCATCAGTGGTGCTTGCATAATCCTTAGGATTAGGATGGAGTGGATATTTTGACGCTATAAATTTTTCATTTCCCTCTTCATCAGTGGTGCTGGCATAATCCTTAGGATTAGGACGAAGTGGATGTTTTGACTCTGAAACATTACCATTCCCCTCTTCATCAGTGGTGCTCGCATAATCCTTACGATTAGGACGAATTTGATATTTTGACTTTGGAAATTTTACATCCCCCTTTTCATCAGTGGTGTTGGCATACTCCTCAGGATTAGGACAGAGTGGATATTTTGACTCTGCAGATTCTTCATTCCCCTCTTCATTTGTTGTTCTCGCATAATCCTTAGGATTAAGCTGAAGTGGATATTCTTCATCTCCCTCTTCATCAATGGTTTCCTCATAATCCTTGGGATTAGGATGAAGTGAAACTTTTGACTCTGGAAATTCTTCATCATGCCCTTCATCATTGTTGCTTTCATAATCCTTAGGATTAAGAGTAAGTGGTATAACTGGCGCTCGATTTACAGAAATTTCATTTTGCTGCGCCTCATCAATTTTGTTCTCATCATCTTTAGGATTACGACCAAGTCAATTTTTTGACTCTCTATTCATGGTGAACGAACTCCTGTTATATTCATCACTCTGAATAGAGTTGTTGCGTGACGAAGATGTTGATGTTGTACAAAGAAAAACTTCGCTATCAGAAGAAACCATGGCTTTCAACAAGAATAGGTTGAATGATACAAATTCCTCTCCCATTTACAATATATAGCTTAAAGACTGAAAATTTCCCTCCAAATTTTCCCTCCAAAAAAATTCGCGAAAAAATTTCCCTCCAAAATTTCCCCCCAAAAAATTTCGCGAAAAACTTTCCCTCCAAAATTTTCATTTCAAATATTTGGTACAAATATTAGTCAAAAAATGTGTTTAATATTTTTTTTAATAAACTGTTTGTGTTGAAATATTTTACCGATATTTATATTCAAAATATCCACAAAATATGTCTATCATGGATGCCTTCCAAACTAAAATAATGTTTTTCTTTCAATGATTTAACATTGACTAGATGTAAGTATTAACTATAATATTACTATAATACCTACATGCAAATATTAACTATTTTAACTATAATGACAACATGTAAATATTTTAAATTTTAAATTTTAAAATTACGTTATATTCATCTAAAATATATTTCAAAATTTATTAATAAACTATTGGTCTTCAAATATTTCACCATACTTTCTATTCAAAATATCCACAAAATATTCCTTTCATGCATGTCTTCGAAACTAAAATAATTTTCTTATTTGAATGGTTTAAGATTGACTACATGTAAATATTAACTATTTAAACTATAATATTAACTATAATTAACTACATGTAAATATTTTAGATTTTAAAATTTAATCCCATGATTTTAAACATTGATTACATGTAAATATTAACTATGATAACTAAATGAAAATATTAACTATTTTATCTATAATATTAAATATAATTAACTACATGTAAGTATTTCATATTTTAATTTTTAATCTGAGATTATATTTGAATTATTCAACATTCGGTACATGTAAATATTAAATAAAATATTAACTATGATAACTACATGCAAATAATAAGTATTTTAACTATAGTATGAACTATAATAAACTAAATGTAAATATTTTAAATTTGAAATTTTAATCCCACATTCGTTAAACAGTGAACCAATCAGACAATATTCGCTATATAATAGGAATGATTGTTTCTATTCATTACATCACATCAAGTTTTTTGGTATTTGTTAGAGCAAATTTCTGGAGGTGTTGCGTTGGCATTGGTAACTTCGTGGAGGCATTGCATTGGCATTGGAGGCGTTGTGTTGCTATTGGTAATTTTGTGGAGGTGTTGCATTGGCATTGGTAACTTCGTGAAGGCATTGCATTGGCATTGGAGGCGTTGTGCTGCTATTCGTAATTTTGTGGAGGCGTTGTGTTGGCATTGGTGACAACAATTTTCTGCATTTCAAAGGTTAGTTTTTCTTCTATTCTGTCAATTTAAAGACGATTTTGGGGAAAATATGTTTTTCTATAGTTTTTTGTGTCCAAAAACTAATTTTTTAAGGTTTTTAGGTTCAAAAACCATAATTTTTTTAATATTTTTTTAGTGAAGAAAATGCAAAAAGAACTAAATTTTTTAGGATTTTAAGGACAAAAATTTAGAATTTTTTTTCTTTTTAAAGACTTATAGGTTCATCTAGACAGAAAAATCCATAAAACAACCATGCACATAAAAAAAAAATTAATATTATAACATTTTTTATTTGTTTTTTTTTTATCATAAATATATCAGTGGTTTCATTATTTAAAATGTTTTTTTTTGTTTTTATTTGAGAATTTTTTGATTTTATATTCTATTATTTTGATTTTTTTTTTTAAATTTTAAATCTTAGTTTTATTCTTTTTAATTTTAAATCTTCAATTTTTTTTTCTTTATTGTTTTGTTATATATCATATTTTTTTATTTTTTTAATTGTATTGTTATATAGTTGTTTTTTTTTTTTTAAATTTATTACATTGTATTTTTTTTCTTTTAATTATCTAATATTAAGACAACAAAACATAATTGTTATTTAATAAATTGTTTTTAAAAAAAAATATATATATTTGTTATATTTTGATATTTTTAACAATTATTTTTTTTAATTAAATAATGTTTTAATAATTATTTATTAATTATGTTATATATTAAAAAAAAAAATGCATTGGGCTCGCCCGCCCAGCAGGGGCCCTGGGGTCGGTTGGGCAGCCCCCGTGGCGCCGCCCGCCGGCCTCCGATGCCCCGCGGGCGGCGCCAAGGGTGCCGCCCAACCGGCCCTAGGCATGGCACCGCCCAGTCGGACCCAGGGCCCCCACTGGGTGGGGGGGCTGATTCCCCCGCGGGTGCGACGTTGGGCCGATTCCGGGCACGAGCCATAGAGCCACATTTTTGTTTTAATTTTTTTTTTTTTAAATTTTTTAAATTTTTTTTTTTTAAATTTTTATTTTTATTTTTATTTTTAATTTGTTTTAATAAAACAATAAAAAATTAATAAAAAAATTGTTATATAATATAATAAAACCATTGTTATATAATAATTGTTAAAAATATCAAAATATAACAAATATAATTAATTTTTTTTATATTATTAAATAACAATTATGTTTTGTTTTTAAACATTATATAATTAAAGAAAAAAACAATACAATATAATAAATTAAAAAAAAAAAAACATTTGTTTTAATATAACAATACAATAAATTAAAAAAAAAAACTATATAACAATACAATTAAAAAAATAAAAAAAAATATAATTTTTTTAATTATAACTCTTCCAGGACATCACATAAGAATTTTAGGGACCGACGCGTTTCGAACTACCAACCACAGTTGGTAGTTCGAAACGCGTCGGTCCCTAAAATTCTTATGTGATTTCCTGGAAGAGTTATAATTAAAATGTTATGGATCACAGAAGCTTGCACTCTAAAAAATATAATATTATAACATTTGTTTTTAACATTTAAATATTTAAATTTATTTTTATTTTTATTTATTTATTTTTTAAATTTAAGTATTAAAACAACATTATAAAAAATTTAATTTTTTCTTTTATTTTGTTTAATTGCTTTTATTTTATTTTGTTTATTTTTATTTAATTACTATGTAATGTGAAATAGAAATTTGTAATTTTCAAATATATTAAAAGATTGTATAAATTTATAAACTTTTATATTAATTTTTTATAATTTTAAGTTTATAATTTTTTATTTAATTGCTATGTAAAGTAAAATAAAATTTTCTTTTATTTTATTTTGTTTATTTTTATTCAATTGCTATGTAATGTAAAATTAAATTTAAAAATTTAAAAATATATTAAAAGATTATAAGTTTTTTTAATAAAATCATTGCCTTAAAAAAATAAAATTTAATTTTAACATTTGTTATAAATAGTTAGTAATTTTTTTGTTTTTTTTTTTATAATATTAAACAAAAACTGAAGTTTGAAAATAATAGTTTATTTTTTTTAAATTGTTTTATACAATTTAAACACATTTTTAAATTTTTTATAAAATGTATTCAAAATATATTATATAGATATATATACATATGATTTATAATATTTTGTTTTTAAATGAAAATTTTTATAGTTAATTTTACTGCTTTAATTTCAAGCTATTTAGTTTTAGAAATAAATTTTGTTTATTAAATTTATTTTATCCGCATTATTTTTCCATTAACTAATATATATATATATATATATATATATATATATATATATATCAGGAAATTGACATCAAAAAAGATTTCTGTGAATGTTTCTGCACCTAGGGCAGCAACTCCCAAATCTACAGCTGCAGCTCGACGCACTATGGATACAACTCCCAAATCTAAAGTTGCAGCTGGACGCACTATGGACACTATTGGACGCAATAAGGACATTGTTGCACACACTAATAAAAGTCAAGCAAGTGGGGCACCAGGTTCATTAAAGCTTATTTCTGATTGGAAGAACGCCGAGGAAATAGATAAAACTGATTTCTCATGGTATCTTGAAGACAGTGAAATGGAGGCTGATATACACATCTATTTGATTTGTGGTATGATTGACTTAAATGAGCCATATGATGTGATGGGCAGAGTACGAGACATATGTATGGTCCCGAATACAAACATTATTTATGTTCTTGCAAGGAAGGCTCAGAAACATGAGAAGGTTAGATATCTTCTATCAATCGTCAAGTATGACACAGATGAAATATCTTCAAAATTTTTTGAAGAAATATCAAGCAACATTGCAAATAACATTGTAAGTATGCTTATTTTTATTTCCTCTATGCATTATTGTAAGGATGATTCAATTTTTTATAAATTATTGATCATTGACATGTTTTATTTTGTTTCATAGGAATTTGTTCCGGGTCTTTCAAACATGTTTGAAGGTATTTATATGTTGGTGCCAAATTTTATGGATGTGATAAAAACTTTCCACAAAGACAAAGCAGAGGAAAGGAGATTGAAGCAAAGAGCAATAGCTCGTGACACTGCAACAGTACAAAGAGAGGATCAACCAAGAGTCACTAAGGTGGGTCAATCTAGTAAACTTAAACATGTTTCTTTTGAAGGTGTCGAACATGAAACAGAAAATTATTATAGAATTAGTGAGGAGGAGATTATAACTGTTGTGCAAAAGGAGAAAACGTATCAGACACCAAAAAGAAAAATTGCTAAAGATATCTCTCTTTTACCTCATGAAGGAGAGCTTGTTTATAAAAAAACTGAGATGTTATCCAATAAGACTAGGAAATCAAATATTGGTGAACCTGTAAAGGTCATGAGCAGCAGTGAAGAACAAATTGAAAGCTCTCATGGAAGCAGAGAAATCATAACACCAGGTGCTGAGTTAGAGGATGGCATTATTAAAACAAAAAAAAATGCTATTTGACAAGAGTTGAGGAAGAATAAATTAATTCTTGGTGGCCAAACATTTGAGCTTAGTGTTAACCAATTTTATGGCCCAGATGAAGGACAATCTCAATATCAAATTAGAAAGGTTGATCACTTACATGTACATAATCTGAAAACGTTGTTCAGGTTCAATCCATATGCACATGTGGTGGATTATGTGGTTCTTGTAGATCCATGTCAGGTTTCCAACAAATAAGCATTTGACAAGACAAAATGTTTTGATTATAAATATTATGTAATTGGAGGGAACCATTCGATAGAGGCTAAGAGACAATTGATTGCAGAATATCCCAATAACTATCTTTTTCAAATAGTGAAATGCATCATTTACGCTGGCTTAATAGAAATAGAATCAAATTTATTGGCATGGGATCATAATGTAGATAATGAGTACAGAATGAAAATGACCTTCATCCAAAGGGTCAAATTTATTCATAATGAATTCATAGAAAAATGTGGTGGGGATAGGACACAAGTTAGTGTAGCATTTCGAAAGGAATTTTTAATGGAAATAGGTTATCAAATTGATGAAAAAAAAGCAAAAGATGGAAAATTGAATACAAATTTCTTCAGAGGCACAGAAAACATTTTTCAGTTGGCATTTAGAACTGGGGAGGTATGATATTTGATTGATGAGATTTTTGATCGGTGGGAGAATATTCCCATAAAAAATCAGAAGGTTAGAAAGAGTAAACCCATAATATGTACCAACAGTAAGGGGGGTCCTGAAATGAAGCAGCTTCCAAAGGATATGACTATCACACCTTGGAGAACAATGCAAGGTGTGAAGGATGATAAATTAGTCAAATCAGTATTAGCCCGTGTGAAGTCGGGTTAATTATCAATGGAAGAAATGTGTGCAGAATTTCAAAAGTAAGTTTCTTGAATTATTTCTTATTTTTCTTTCATTATAATTTTATTTTAAATAAAACATAATGATGTTGGTAGAATTTGTTATACATGTCAATATATTAACGCTTTTAACTTGATTTATTCAGTCAGAATTTTTTTATGAAAATACAAGAACACATGGTTAAAATGTTGAATGAAGACAGTTGGGATGATGTTGTACGTAACTACCCAGAAGCAAGTTCTACATCAACACTAAAAGAGTTTTATATTGCATTCAATAAGGTATGTTGATTTATAAATTCATTTTATTCATATTTAAACTATTTTTATTTTATTACTTATATATATATATATATATATATATATATATATATATATGTCATTAAAGATGTCGAAGAAGGATGGAAATGGAGTACTAGATACTTTCAAAAGCTTTATTGAAAAAATTAAGATGGAGAACATGAGAAGGAAGCATCTTATGAATGTTGAACTTGATCCTACTCTTAATCATTACATTTGGAATGGGCTCGACAGTGTCCAATATCAAATAATACAAGGTGACTGTGAAGACATTACATCACTAATACATAAAAGGGAATATGGCCTAGTTATTGCAGATATTCCTCATGGTTTCAATTTCCCAGACATTGAATATGATAGAGAACCATATACTTATCAAGCTTTTAGTAAAGTGGTTACGGGTTTTCAAGAAGTGACAACATCACCACTTTAGCGATTTGTGACATTTCATTCAGACACACAGTTTCCAATGTTATTAACAAGCTTCAAGGGTAAAGCAAACTCAAGGATGCAACTTACATGGTAAGACTTTGAAATTTTATGTTTGATTCCTCCTAATTTTTTTTATTCATGTAAAATTTAATTGAAATTTTACTATGTTATGTTATAGGCAAAAGTAAAATATTGTTTCTTCCGAAGATCAGCCTATTGTAAATGATTGTGAGTTCATCCATGTTGAATGTTGGACAAAAGACGATAGCTATAAGCATATTATTATGAATCGAGTAGATGGGAAGATTCATACTCAAGCATTGGTTTATGATGCAGTTGTAAGAAAACTAACATATGAGGATAAAGATGCAAAAGGAGATATAGTTAACATTTATCAAAAACCACAAGCATTTATTAACTATCTTATAGATTTATGTTCAAATGAAGGAGAATGGGTTTTGGATTTATTCTTAGGTTCAGGTAAGTTTTATTATACAAATTTAAATTTAAATATTGTCTTTTTTACTTTTTATGTCTCCATACTAATTTTCTTACTTATTTTTTGTGTGCTTGATGATTAGGTACAACACTAGCATGTTGCCTACTAAAAGGAAGAAATTGCATTGCCATTGAGAAAGACATAGTTCAATGCAAATTTATTCAACAAAGAATTAACGCTCTTAAATTCCTTCTAGATGCGAAGCAAGAAGTTGGTTTGAGGAAAGGAGATTTTAATGAATCACGTGTGGCAAAAAAAGCAAAGGAACCTCAACCACCATTATATGGAATGATTAGAAAGGGACACTTTGGAAGATTTCCTGACATGAAAGATCCATTAGAAGACAAAAATAATCAAAATGAAGAAGAAAATGCTGCGGAAGAAGCCATCAATGCTGTTCTAGATGATGTTGAAGATGTATTAGTTGATATTGTTGATAATGTTTAAGTTATGCTTTCAAACAAAGCTTATTTTTTAGAACTATTAATCAGTTTTACTTGTAATGTTTAGACTTTGATATTTTATGAGAACAACCCTTTTTTTTTGCAAAAAACATGTGATTGCTATTATTTTTTGACATAAAATTCAATAAAAATGTTATTTTCTTAAATTTTTTTGTTAAGATTCTCCCAAAAAATTAGTTTATTTAACATGTTTTTTCCAACAAAAAGTCTGTAAAAGTGTATTTTTTGCATTGTATTTATATTGAAAAATTGTATTTTTTTTTCATATGGTTCAGAATATTGGTTTTTTAGTGACAATTTTTTGATGTGCATTGAAAGATTATTTAACAATACATAAACATGTAGAAAATATAAACTTCAGAATATTGACCCTTTTCCCATCTTTTGTGTATGTGAAAAAGTGAAGATATCATTACAAGTTTTTATTTTTAATTTTTAATTTTTTAAAAACACAAGTACATAAATGCACTTAAAAATAAGCATCTCACAGAAGAAGAAGACATTAGAAAATATATAGTGTCAAAATCAATCCTATAAAAAAACGTTGGTGATGATACACCACCACTATTCAAATTTGACATAAAAAACATCACTTTAAAAAAAAAAAAAACAAAATGGAAAAAACTTGAAGTGCTAAAAACATGCTCAATTTTTTTTTTCTTCATTCTGCATCGTCACTTTTTCAAAATCAGGTGTTTTTCTTGATACTTCAAAAAGTAGGTAACAATGAGGTTACCTATTTCATCGGTAACATTGTTGGTAACAGGTGTCTTTAAAAACTTCTAATTGCCTCACATTAATTATCAACTAGGGTAAGTCATTTTATCTCAAACATGTACAAAATATGTGCAATCTATTCATACAAAGAGTAATGCTAAATCCAATCGTTTAATATAGATGCAATCATAAATCTTGAAGCTTTGAAGGAAGTGATTCATCTACGCATTATAACCCAAAACTGTGATTCATTCTTAATTCAAGTAATTCAAATGAAAAGCAACTGAGAGCACTGAAGCATTAACCGAGCTCTTTTAGTTGGATCTAAACTATTGAACAGAAGGAAATTATTGGAAATAGTTGTCTATGCTTCAGTAATCAATTGCAGTTCTTTTAACTAGAAACTAATCCCTTAAGGAAATAAATTGGAAATGCATATTCAATGGAAATAAATAACAGAAATATGAAGTATCAACTGCAAAGCGAAAAATTAGAATACACTTGAAATAAATGGAAAAGTATAACACAAGAAACAATAGTGAGATTCACCAGAGACTGGGCCCTTAGCCACCAGCGAATAATTCTTAACTACTCCAGAATATGTGAATGAATAGCAACGCGAATTATATATTAATCATCAAAGTCCATTAACATCATAGTCCAATATTGTTGTTAAGAACTACGTTCTGTGAATTACAATTACGAAATATGAAAAAATGAAAGATACATCATATCGATATCCGAGAACTAGCTTTCCTTGTCCCTTTATAGCTAAAAAGGAAGGATAAATGTGATCCCTCAAGATCAGGGGATCCTGAGGGATCCATAACAAAATTCCATCCTCGGACAGTTCGTTTGTTCTTGCGCTAACCTTGACTGATTTGTCTTCTAATTTGAACGAGTTCAACGTGTCTTCTTTCCCATGATAAGGTCCTACTGTTCCTTCTTTTAAATAGTCGTTGTTTCATCTGTTATTTTCAGCATTAAAAAAAAGGGAATTAGTTTAGATGGTTAGATCGTATCAGGATCATTTTTCATTCATTCTTCATCAAAATATTTTCATCATATTATTATATCATGGCACAAGATGGATAAGGAAGAGGAAAAAGGATAGTAATCAAGAGTAAATACATACCTGTTGCAAGGCTCAACATACTCCCCTACTTACCTTTTTCATGTCCTCATGAAAAATGAATAATTATTATGAAAAGAAGTTAAAGAGTAGGCTGGAGAATATCTGTCCATAATAGGCCTGAGACCATGATGTCGTGCCAGGTTTGCAAAGGTTGTCGCTTCTTGTCCTTCAGGTAACTCATAGTCAGGGTGATACCCTTCAGGAGGATACCAAATAATGGGGCTTCTAAAGCAACATCCCACCCAATAGGGTCCTTCTCTTAAGAGAAAATTGTTGTATAGGACTAACCGTCTCGCAAGAGCTTTGGAATTTCCATAAGTAAATGGTTCTCTTTCCTTACCATTGTTGCTTGAAACCATCCATCTCATTTTGGATGCAACCAGGGATCTTTCCTGAATGGACAGGAAATATTTTGTTCCTTTCAACACAATTTCCTTATGTATGGGCCCTAAAATTTTAAGCACGCCCTCCTGTGTCATCCGTCTTTTATGCTTAGTAAACAATTGCAGAGGGTGAGTAGGTTCACTTCTTACCAAAATATCTAAGTTGTGTTCTTATATTTGGAATGAATTATAAGCCTTCAACCACTTGAGTTGGTTGACTGCAAAAGAGATAAAAGCCTAAAATTGAATATCTCCAATAAAAGGGCTAGGATTCACATCCACTTCTTTATCTAATATAAAATTATGTAAATAAAATTCACAAAGAAGCATTTGGAATTTTACTCCATGTGTCTTACAGAAATTTATAAAATCCTCCATTGTATTCAGCTCAACTAGCTTGCCGGTTCTAACAGCTTTGATTTTTAACAATAAATATCGTTCTAATAAAACAAGGCATAGTTCATAGCAGGAGATCGATAGGTCAAGATATTCGAATATAATGAAAAAATGGTGTCCAACTGATTCCTAACACTGTTCATCTTGGTTTTCATCCTCTTCAGTTTTTCTTCTTCCTGTCTAGCCTTATCAAAAGCCTCATTCTCGGCTAGGACTAATTCCCTCAATTTTTTTTGTAACTTCTGGTATTGTTGCAGGGAAACTATCTGTTGTTGATGTTTCTCTAAAGTAAGCTGGGCTTGTGTCAGTTCTTCTTGAAGTTTTAAAATAATAGGGTCATTCCTTGACAAGAAGTCCTTGAATTTCCCTTCTGTCTGAGTGCCGATGCTCTGAGAGAATACCTCTTCAATTTTTATTTCCTTATTGTGGGAGGACCAAACCTCCATTTTAACAACTGCATTTAACAAATTTTCATGCAAATTAACCTGGGTGGCTATTGTTTGAGTGGGAGTGAGTTCGGTTTGAATTCCTATTGATTTATTCTCGCATATTCTTGTTTGTGTAGCTACAGAGGTTACCTCAGGAGCGTTGTTTTGAGTTTTACAGTTTTTAACTTCTCATCGTAGCCTTCTGACTGTCTTTTGGAACTTTCGGTATTTTTGTCGTAGCTTCTTAAGTTTTTCTCCAACTCCTTGACTCTTTTGAGGAGCGTCTGCTCCACTAACAGGTTTATCAATGGTTTCTAGAGCTTCTTGTTGGTCATCAGAGTTGTGTTCCGAAAGAACCGTATCACCTGACTGATTATCCGATCGGTGACTAAGTTCGATGTCTATAGAATTTTTCTGGTCCTCATGGTTGTATTCCAACAAAATCGTGTCACCAGACTAGTTGTCGGATTCCTGAACAATTTCTGTGTCTGCAGCCTCTGGAGATGGCGGTGCTTCTATATCCCCGAAATTCTCTGGGACTTGTGTTTCCATTGTGCTGAGACTAAGTGGTCCTCTAGGTTGCATATATACATTAAGATTTTCTAGGACCTCAGCCATCCCTGTCTTGAAATCTTCCAAAGGATCATCCAGTCTTGCTTCACTTCCTAGTTCATTATTATAATTCTGTTCTTGTTCTTGTTCTGAATTGGACTCTTCTTTTGGCTCTTCTTCGGGTTCTTCTTCTGAACCAGGTGCCTCTACTTTAGGTTTTGATTTTGATTTGGCCTCTTCTTCGAGTTTTTCTTCTGAACCGGGTGCCTCTTCTTCGAATTCAAAGTTTCTTATCCTAACTGGACTGGTTGTCTTCGCAGGTTAATTACTTTCATCCCGAAGATTTGCAAACATCTTCTGTGCTAGTTCAATTCCTACAGACTTCCTGCATTTATGGGGTTCAACCTTTGAATGGGCAGTCTTTTTTCTTTTCGAAATAGGGTTCTGCTACCTTGTCTCTGCAATTTCGGGATGTTGGACTACAGGGTTTTGCATGCTCTCTAGGGCCGTTATGAAACCATCCCTAGTTAAGTTGTATTGAACCAAGATATGACTGATGATTAATATAATCAATCCATGGTGACTTATTATAGCTTCAGGGTGTCTGGCCCATCTTATTCTAACAACAATCTCATGCAGTAAAGAATTCAAAAGAGATGGCAGATTAACAGTGAGTTTTTGTTTCAAGACAGCTAATAATTTAATTTGTCGTGGTCTTACCACATCTTGGAGTCCATCACAGGTAATATATCTTTGGACAATGCTTGCTAACTCTCTCCATGGTTCTGCCAACGAAGATGGTTGGATGCCTTTTCCTTTCCTTACTACTTTCTCACCTTCGTCTTTGAAATTTTCCACCGCGTCTTGCAGCAATACATGTTTTTTTGACCATATAGTTCCTTTTACCGATAGCCCAGATACTTAACCTATTACAACGTCTGTGACCATAATTCTTCTACCTTTTACCATGGATTCCTCATTCTGTAGATGTTGTAGAAATTCAATGGCAATTTCCTCATTCGAGGGTTGAAATCTTGTGAGATAGTATATCCACCCGGTACGGATCAGAATTTCTCTGGCTCTGTCGAATACCTATAACACTAAAGGTTCACGACGCACTTCCTTACCACCCATAATTCTTGAATTATTCCTACTATTGCAAACGATGAGTGTAATGGAAAAATGCAGCAATACTAAAAAAACGTAGCAATACTAAAAACACAACAACACTTAGAGCGATAGAACAGCAAGTTATTGTAATATCTAAGTGTAGTTGATATTAATTGTGTTATTAAACTACCGCATGTTGCGTGATCATGGAATACCTTATCAGTCAATGAAATAATGACAACGCATGGACGAGTATAATGGAAATTCTCTCCCCCTTCAAAATGAGAGGTTGCCTACGACCGAATAGACAGGGAATGGCTATTCCGACATCGAAATATAAGGATGAAGGGTACAATAGTAAATGGAACAGAGTACGTAAATAAATTACGAGATAATAAGAGAGATGGATAGATTAAAAGCATGGTGTATAATCATAGTAAATGACAAGAGACAAGATGCTTTGGTTGATGATAAGTTATGTGATAAGGAAAGAGGACAACAATATGTACAAAAGGAGGCTTTTCCAATGATATTCTAGCTGTACATGATATGATTGAGTAAAAAAATGAACACATGCATAAAGGTTCAAATTAGGGAAGTGTCTGGAGGAAATAATATATTGGATAAAAAGATAAATGGGAAGAGGGTATTATAAGAATTATTTATTGAGGAAATAGAACTTCAATACCATAAGCAGAGCTTCTACTGCCAGTAGGCATCCATAGCCTCGACAGAGTTGCTTTTTAACCATTATGAGCCAGGATCCTCAATTTATAATTGAAAATTTTCATTGTTGTTTCTATAGAAAAGACCAGTGTGCTGGCGTGGTAACCAGATAACCATACTGCCATTGACTGGGAAGTAGCAAAGGTGAGCAGGCCGGCTCGTGATGAGACCTCCTGTTCCAAGGATTTTTTAGCCATCCAATGGATCATAACCCTGGTGTGGTGGCCATAGTGGGAATGTCACATTGCTAGATCCTTATGAACATGGTAGGTTGGCTCTTAATGAAACCACCTATCCTCTATCTGTAGATAAAATTTAGTTGGCATTACATATTTTTATGATAAATACAGGGAGGCTCAGTACTCCTTAAGAGTAGGGATGGTGTAAGAAGTTGAAGCATTTCAATAATAAGAAAAATTATACCTATAATCCCATTGATAATATACAGAGAGAATTACAACCAGGCAGAGTAGAACCAGCATGGTAAAGATGATCAATCAATATCATATACAGTAGAAATCAGTACAGTAAAGTGAAATATAAATAATTGTGTTCCTTTCAATTGTTTTAAGTCTATCATCAAGAAGTTGTCTTTGTCAAAGATCATAACGTTAAAAATATTCACCTGCTTTAATAAAATCCATAATTCTTATCCGCATGAAATTACTATACTTCATGCCATAAAAGGAATCAAATAAATAAGGCTGAAATAAGCTAGGAATAAGTCGAGAAGAGAAAAAGAGGTGTTAGTGAAATATATAAAAAAGGTGCTATTCTAAACACACAAAAATTGTACAATAAACAAGAGTGTTGGAAAAACAAAAAACAAAAGAGAATTTTGTTCCAAAGATGGAACAAAAAAATCAAAAAGTGTTGTTCCAAAGATGGAACAGCAAAACCAAAAAGTGTTGTTCCAAAGATGGAACAACAAAACCAAAAAGTGTTGTTCCGAAGATGGAACAGCAAAACCAAAAAGTGATGTTCCGAAGATGGAACAACAAAATCAAAAAGTGTTGTTCCGAAGATGGAACAACAAAATAGGCAGAAAAAAAAATTGAATCAGCAATCCTATTTACAGTTTACAAAAGAAATGAATTTTTACAAAGATGAAGTTGCCGAATGATTATCTTCTGCAGCTAAAACTTGCATGGTGGAGTCCTTGCATATCTGTTGACAAAAAAATTCTCTTGTGAGTGGTCTTTGGTAGAGGCACACCCAATGCCCATTTTCTTTAAAGGAACAATCAGACCCATCAATGGTGGCCAATGTAAGAGTGCCATTGTCATGTACTTCCTTTATTTCATAGGGACCTAACCACCTAATCTGTAGTTTACTAGAGAAGTCTTGAAACCTAGAATCATAGAGAAGTGCCCAGTTGCCCTCATGAAATGTCTTTTTCTTGATCACAGAATCGTGCCATTTAGCCCTTTGTTGTTGAATGAGTGCAGTATGTTGTAGAGCCAAAAGCTAGATTTCATCTAATTCATTTATTTGTCGTAATCTATTAATATGGGCTTCAGTTAAATCCAGTCCCACTTCCTAGGTTGTCCTTAGTGTTTGTATCTCAAACTCTATGGGAAAAATAGGTTCCTTACAAAATACCAACTGATATGGGGAGTATCCAGTAGTGTTCCTCCAAGTTGTGCGATATGCCCACAAGGCTTCTGGCAGTCGAGTAGCCCAGTCTCATCTGTGCCATGAGACTATCTTCGTTAGAATAGCTTCAATTACTTTTTTGGTGCTTTATACCTGCCCATTTTCTTGCGGGTGGTATGGAGAGGTAATTCTGTGAATAACATGATGATTTTTTAGTGTAGCAGCGATCTTGTGGCCTACAAATTGCAGCCCTCCATCAATGATTACTTCTCCAGGTAACCCATATTGTACAAAAATTTTGAAAAGAAATTTTATCACAGTTTCTTATATGGCTCTTGGTAATGCTACTACTTCTACCCACTTAGTTACATATTCTATTGTAACCAATATATATGATTTCTAGTTGGATGATGGGTTGACTGGCCCAAAAAAATCTGATGCCCAATGCTCAAAAGGTTCTATGAATAGCTGTGGATGTAGAGGCATCTCATCAGATTGGCCAGGGTGTCCCATCCTTTGACAACTATCACAGGCCTAAAAAAATTTCTTAGCATCCTTAAAAATTGTGGGCCAATAGTAGCCCATTTGTAGAATTTTATGTCCAGTTATGTGGTCTACAAAATGTCCACCGCAAGGTCCATCGTGGCAGGCTTTTAAGATATCATAAATTTCATCTTCCCTGATACACCTGCAGATGTGCATATCGGCCCCTGTGTGAAAAAGCTATCCTCCAATCCAGGAGAACTGAGTGCTGCATTGTACTATTGATTTCCTTTCTCTGGGTGTCAGATGTTTAGGTAGTTTTCCCACTTCTAAATAATTCGCCACATATGTGTAACATGGTGTTTTTAGGGTTACAGTAAACAAGTGTTCATCTGGAAATTGATCCTCTACTGCTATTGCGTCATTTTTTCTTGGCACTCGGGAGAAGAAATCTGCCGCAAGGTTTTCCTTTTCTGGTTGATCCCTTATAGATATATCAAATTCTTGCAAAAGTAGCAACCAACGTGTCACTCTTACATTCGTAATGGGTTTATTAGCTAAGTATTTGATAACAGAGTGATTCGTATACAGAATTACAGGGTATCGTGTTATATAGTGTCTGAATTTGTTAATAGAATAAATAACAGCTGAAAACTCCTTCTATGTTACTGTGTAATTCAATTCAGCAGGGGTTAAGTTTTTTCTTATTTAATATATACTGTAGGGTTTCTTGTCTTCTTCTTGGCCAAGAACTGCTCCAATGGCTTTTTCTGATGCGTCTAATGAAATCTGGAATGGTATATCCCAGTTCGGGCCTCGTAATACTAGTGCTGTTGATACTAGCTGTTTTAAATCTATAAAGGCAGTTTCACATTTGTCAGTCCATATGAAATCACTGTTTCCTGATAAGGCATATAATGGTGTAGCAATCTGTGAAAAATTCTTAATAAATCTACGATAATATCCAGCAAATCTTAGAAAACTACGTACCTCTGTTTGAGTGTAAGGAGTAGCCAGTAAGAGAATTACCTCTATTTTTGCTAGATCTACCTAAATTCCAGCTGCTAAAATGTAATGACCCAAGATCAAGCCTTTTGTCATCATCATATGGCACTTTTCATGACTTAAACATAGGTTGGTAGCAATACACCATTCCAGAAATTTTTCCAATGTCTGTAATGCTTGCTCAAAGTCATCTCCATAGGGTGTGAAATCATCCATGTATACTTCCAATCCTTCATTTATCAAGTGTGCAAAAATACTGAGTATAGCTCTTTGGAATGTGGCAGGTGCATTACACAATCCAAAAGGTAATACCATGTGAGCGAATGTTCCCCATGGGCAGGTAAAGGTAGTCTTATCTTGGTCTTCAGGGGCAATCTGAATTTGGTTGTGGCCACTGAAGCCATCCAAGAAAGAAAAAAATTTCCTCCCTGCCAGTGTATCTAGGACCTGATCAATAAATGGAAGGGGAAAATGGTCTTTTTTCATTGCCTTGTTGAGTTCTCTATATTCAATGCATATTCACCATTTCCCATTCTTTTTGGGAACCACAACTAATGGAGACACCCATTTACTGTCAGATGTAGGATAAATAAAATTCACATCTAACAGTTTTTGAAGTTCTTCTTTAACAATATCTTTTAGGTGAGGATTTAATCTATGCTGAGGTTTTAAAATGGTTCTTGCATCATTTTCAGTGTAGATGTTATGCATGCATAGCTGAGGGTCAATCCCTTTCATATATGAGTAATCCCAAGCGAAACCCCCTTTATTTTTCCTAAGGACTTGAATAAGTTTCTTTTGCTGGTCATCACTCAGATTACTGTTAATGTTCAAGATCTTCCCTGGCTCAATTTCGATAGGTTTTCTATTATAAAAAGTGGTTGTTGGTATTTTTTGGTCATTGATATCTCTGAGGGGATCTTCTCTAATTTCGTTGTCAATGACTTCTTTAATCATGTGGCATTTCGAACTTGATACTGTGGTATGATGATTGATAAAAGTATTAATGACATCGTCTTCAGTTTGGTTTTTGAATTCAAGGGCATCTACCATAGTCAATGGTGACCGAATATTTTCTATTAAGTATGTTGCAGGTTACTTCCTAGTTTTCATAATAGTCAATCTTGGCTGAGCAGGAGGGTATAAAGCTAATTTTTTCACATCCTTCCCCCTAGTTATAGTCATACTGCCTGTCCAACAGCTGATATAAGCATCAACAGTCACTAGCCAAGGCCTTCCTAATATTAAGTGATGTCCATCTAGATGGTTCATAGGGTTAATAATCAAACAATCCACTAGATATTCCCAAGTGTCTACAGAGACCATCACATCTTGTAATTCTCCTTCTGTTGTAATGGCTGAGCGATCAACTAGTTCCAGTAATGTAGTTGTTGGTTCCAAGGCTGTGATGCCAAGAATGTTGCAAGTTGTAGTTGTGAGAATATTAATGGCTACCCCTAAGTCAACTAAATCATTGGGAAAATAATGACCATTTATCTAGACTGTGACAATGGGGTTCCCAAGATCCTCATATTTTACAGGAGTCTCTTTGCCTAGTAATAAATCAGACAAAGTCCTGACAACATGGACAGTAGGGGTTGTTTTTGTTTTCCTTTATACACAATTCTTTAATAGTTTTGGCATATATTGGAATATCTTGGATAGCCTGGAGGACTGGAAATTTTATACAAATTTTCTTAAGTTCACCCAGAAGATCAAAGTCAGTATATTCAATCGGGCGTGGTATCAATAATATTTTTGGGAAGGGGGGGGGAAGTGTTTATGGTTTGTTCAGGATTTTTTTGTCTGACTATATCTTCCCCTTGTTTTATTTTTTGATAATCTATAGTCAGAGGCTTATTTGTGTGTGGCTCTTCAGGCTGCAAATCTTTATCCTTATCTAGAGTGATTATGCATCTAGATTTCAACTTAATTTCATTACATTCTTTCAACTCATGTTCAGATTCTAGACCCTCAATGATTTGTATTGACTGAACTGGTCCGTTGTTAGGATTTGGGTTCGGTTGAGCTGAAATTTTCGGTCGTATATTAGATTGAGGATTCTGCTGCAACGTGTAAGGTGCCGATAAAGTTGGTTGAGGCAAAGGAGCTATCCCCATAGGCTGGTTTGTAGATCTTTGCCAATTTGATTGCCAGTTTTGGTTTTGTGAGGTGGAAGGGGACCATTGGGAGGAATAAGGGTTGTTTTGCTAGAATGGTGGTGGGTAAGGGGAATTTGGCCAATTATTATTATTTGGATTTGACTGATTGGGCCATGGTGGCATAAAAAATGCTTGAAGTGGCAAAAAAGGTGGTTGATTCTGCCATGATGCCCCTGAATATTACTGAGAATTATATTGTGAGGGAGGAAAAAATGAAGATGGATCAGTAGGCATACTTTTCTGACGCGCTTTCCATTGAAGACGTTGGTTCAACAGATATATTGGTTCCACTTCTTCTTCCGCTTCCTTGAAGACTGCTTTTAATCCTGGAAGTGATGGGAACCTTTCTGTGGCATGTTCTTTAGTGAATATGGCACATGTTCGTATCATATCTAGGGGGCATTCTTTATGACTGTGCTTCTGTCTACAACAAGGGCAGAAAATAGCCAAGTTCTATTCTGCTATAGCATGCTTTTGCTTAGCTTGTATGACATCCAATTATGTCGCCAGGATCCCCAAGATATCAATCTTGAAATCCTCCAATAGATTTCCAATTTCACTTCATGTAATGTTTCCTCCCAAGGCTTTTCTGTCTCTGGGGCTTGGATCATGTCCGACTGGTTTCAACCTTGTACTGCCCCTGGAACACTTGATGCACAAATCTATAATATTGTTATAGTTTTCTTGATAAATGTCACCTTTACCCATTATATTTAGTGTCTCTACCCATTGCTCTTTCATACCTTTGATCATTGTGGTTTTTAGAACATTATCAGGAAAATTTGTGTAAGGATATCTCTGCAGATTATATTGGAAACATTCTAAATATTCTTCCAGAGTCTTGCTAGGCTTAGCTACCATTTGAAAATTTTCATGTTTTAGTTCTCTAGTTTAGCAATAATCTTGGTATTTTTAAGGAAAGATGCTTTCATTTGGTACCAATCATTGCTGGTACGTCCACCGAGTCCCATGAACCAACAAAAAGTTGCTCCCTTCAGAGTAGAGGGGAATAGTTTCAACTTCTGGGGGTCAGTAGTGTAGTCATAACCCCTGCATAAGACATCAAATTTGAAAAGGAATGCATCGGGATCTTCTGAAGTTATCCCATGAAAGGTAGTAATATTCTATAATGGGATAGCCTTCATGGGGGCATTGACAATTGTGTCAACAATAGGATATTTCAATGTGGAAGTTTGAGGTTGTTTGTTATTAGCCATTTGGTCAAAAATATGCCAATATTCTTCAGGGATTTCTGGAGCTGGAGAGTTATTCCTAGGATGTCTGCAAGAGGCTGGAATGGTTCTAACAACACTACCTTGATCTGGAATACTAGGTATCCTCTGCTCAGTCACTACTTCAGGAGATCTAGGTTCTGATAATTTAATTTCAAAATTGCCTATTTCTCCTTCTCTTTCACGGAGGTTGCAAGAATTTCCTTCTTGTGAAGGGAAAATTTGTGAATTTTCAGTATCTTGAAAACTCTACTCAATCCCTTCAGTCTTACTATGAATCTCAGTGTTAGCTATAGATGGTGATCCTGCGGCTTGAAGGAAGTCAGTAGGACGTCTCGCAACAATAATTCATGGTCCTACTGATGACTGAGAGTCAGCTTTTCTTAAGATTTCGTCAATAAAAGTTGATCGTCCAAGGGTCACCTGTCCGTTAGGTTTTTCAGGTTTAGAAGGAGGAATTTTTTCTTTTCCAGGTCTTTCCCTCTTAGTCATTCATGCAGAAATTCATTCCTTCCTTAAACTCTTACGCAGTTTTGTTAGAAATCAGGCGAATGAGCGAGCATTTTACTCATTCGCTATGCAGGTTCTTTCCTTACATTTTTAATATCAAATTCTCCCTCAGTAGAAAACACATCATTCATACATTAATTTTTTTACAGAGTGGCAACACACTCCTCGACAATGACGCCAAAATGTTGGGTGCTAACAGTTGTCTTTAGAAACTCCTAATTGCCTCACATTAATTATCAACTAGGGTAAGTCCTTTTCTCTCAAGTGTGTACACAATTTGTGCAAGCTATTCATACAAAGAGTAATGCTAAAGCCAATCATTTAATGTAGATTGAATGATAAATCTTGAAGCTTTAAAGGAAGTGATTCATCTATGCATTATAACCCAAAACTGTGATTCATTCTTAATTCAACTAATTCAAATGACAATCAATTGAGAGCACTGAAGCATTAACCAAGCTCTTTTAGCTGGATCTAAACTATTGAATAGAAGGGAAGTATTGGAAATAGCTATCTATGCTTCAGTAATCAAAAGCAGTTCTTTTAACTATCAACTAATTCCTTAAGGAAATAAATTGGAAATGAGTATTCAATGGAAATAAATACCATAAATCCGAAGTATCAACTGTAAAGCGGAAAAGCATAATACACTTGTAATAATGGAAAATTATAACACAGGAAACAACAACGAGATTCACCAGAGACCGGGCCCTTAGCCATCGACGAATATTGCTTAACTACTCCAGAATATGTGAATGAACATCAACACGAATTATATATTAATCATCACAGTCCATTAACATCAAAGTCCAATCTTGTTGTTTAGAACTACGTTCTGTGAATTACAATTACGAAATATGAAAAAATGAAAGATACATCATATCGATATCCGAGAACTAGCTCTCCTTGTCCCCTTATAGCTAAAAAGGAAGGATAAATGTGATCCCTCGGGATCAGGGGATCCTGAGGGATCCATAACAAAAGTCCATCCTCGGACAGTACGTTTTTTCTTGAGCTAACCTTGAATGATTTATCTTTCGATTTGACTGAGTTCAAAGCGTCTTCTTTCCTGTGATTAGTTCCTACTATTCCTTCTTGTAAACATTTATTGTTTCATCTATTATTTTCAGCATAAAAACAACGGGAATTAGTTTAAACGGTTAGATCGTATCAGGATCATTTTTCATTAATTCTTCATCAAAATATTTTCATTATATTATTATATCATGGCACAAGATGGATAAGGAAGAGGAAAAAGGACAATAATCAAGAGTAAATACATACTTATTGCAAGGCTTGACATATGGGTACTCCTTGGATGAGGAATTAAATTTTCCATCCAACAAGTACTCCCACTCGAAATTTGAGTAAAAAATTTGGGAGATAAGTTGAAAATACGAGTTGAAAAAATAGTTTTATTATTTTATTATTTTTTAATCTTTTTTCCCTTTTACTTAAAAAATGGTGAATCATCCCCCATGGTTGACATCATCACCTTGAATCCTATTGGTTCTTATAAAGTTTATTTTGGCTGTAAATTTTTCTTAGGAGGCCCATTTTAGACCTCAAAATTCCCCTAATGTAAATAAAACAAACATAACTGTTATGAGCTAATTTTGCCTACAGGTGGCCAAACTTAACCGAATTATAGAATTGAAGTTTGACTATTTAACTCTTGATTTGCTACGATAGAGAAAATCAAGAGTCCTTCTGTTCTCGGCTTACGTCCTTTGACCAGACTTTGACCATGATATCAAGCATCCTTTTCTATCGGTCTTGAGCAAGTAGATTGGATGAAATCCATGTGTAGATTATTCTGGAAATTCCCATGTGGCCCATTTATCCATTTCAACTTGGGAGTCTATTAGACCATGAAATTAGCTGTGGAACCAATGACTAGCTGCAGAATAGGCTGCGTTATGTAGCCAAATTACAAAAATCCATTCAAATAGAAATAACATCAGAATATAACATGGAAATAATTTAAATGCATTCCTTGAGACAAAACATGACATATATAATTTATTGGAGTATATGAACTTATGAGAAAGTAAGGGAAAAAGGTGAGAAAGGATGTCAGAGAGAGGATAATTCTGAGGCTCAATATACCCCCACTGAGAAGTCATTGCATGTCATGCAATTTACCAAAAATGTGAATTTTCCTCTCTTACTACATTTGTTCAGACACTTCTACTAACACATCCAATTTCCTTCTTTTTATTTCCTTTGAAGTGATTGCCATCCTGGTCTTTCTCATAAAGAGCTTGCATTTGAGATTAATGACTACCTTGTTTAGTGACTTGTTCTTTCTTTTCAACTTCCTGTTCTTTTTGTACCATAGTCCTAAATCTAGAATGGTATTGTCACTAATTACCTTTTACAAGTTGTTCTGTTGCTTCAAGGCTTCATTCTCTTGTTCAATATGCCTATTCAATATCTCTAGTTCATAAATTTCTTGTTTGAGAGTATCAACTAGAGGTTCTTGTGGATTGATAGGAGGTTCTGGATTCAATGTTTCATTTCTCTTATCTAGTGACTCTATGTAATCATATATTTCTTATTGTAATGGGTCTATGCCTGGAGATTTTTTGCTGGGACTACCTTAAAAATTATGAATAGCAGAATTTTTAGGACTATGTGGAGGAGAAATATTGACAAGAGATGGTATTAGAGTTTCTTCATCTAGACTTATAAATTTTTTCTCTTTTGGTAGTGTTTTCTTCATCAAACCTTGGAGTCTGGAGCTCCTTCTCAGTTGTAGAGGATTTACATTTTCCTCACTTGTAATATTGCTCCTCTTTCCTATCTTACCTCCTGTCTTCACTTTGCTTTGCTTTCTGTTCTCTGTCAGCTCTACAGAGATGATATTTTCATCAATTTTCTGAAATGAAGATACATGTCTATCTTTAATGTTTGTATCAATCCTCTTCCTTCTTATCTTTCTAACATTGTCTTCTTTAGGTTTCTTTGGTAATTCTTGGAAATGGTTTCTAATAAGAAAATTCTCCCAGGAATCTCCTATACTTTTTAAATGAAACTCAACAAGTATTTTTATCAACCCATGATGGTGCATAGTGTTATCTATAAACTGTATTCTATTCTTTATGTTTGTAGACATTCTTCTTAAGATGTTCAGTAAAAATAAGGGAATATTTATTTCACCATTCTCCAATAAATTCATCAACAATCAAATATGATATACATACATGCAGCCAAACCTTCCTTCACAGGTGATAAATTTCTGTAAAACCAAGAGCATTTTCCTCCATTTATTTTTAAGTGTTGAGCTGGGGATACCCTTTCTGAAAACAAAAATATCTATACCTGGGGTTTTGAGGATAAGTTTCCATGATTCATTGTGAAATTCCTTGTTCTTGAACCACCTTTCGCAAACCCTTGGGAGTTATGTGTCTTTGGCTATGAATGTCTCAGTAACTGTGAACTTGATATCTCCAATTTCCACTTTTTTGCCATCAAAAGACCTAGCAAAAGACTTTGTCATATCTTTGTGAAAACCATCGAATTTATCTATGAAATTGAGCCATCTAGCTTTCTGCAACATTTCCTTGATCTGAAGATATCCTTCCATATATTTTTCTCCCACCGGTTCTATTCTGACTATCAATCCCATGCCTTCTATTATGAAGAGTCTAACCTTCAGAATTATCCTTCTCTATTATGAAATGAATTCGATTACAGATCTGATGAAAGGCATCGAGGGTTTGTACAAATAAATAAGTGATATGGATTGGGGTTTTGAAGAAATGTAGACGGATATGTCACATGAACAGGTCATAACTGTTAATTATAAATGGGGCACTCTATTGTGGACCGTTATGAAACATAATGCGGATGATGTGGCCAATCTATGATATGATGGAAATCTCAATCAAATCAAATGATGATATGTCAAGGTAGAATATGATCATCCATATTATACATGCTAATGTTTTGACCTTTCTATTAAAATAATTTTTTTCAACTTTACCTTTAGAACTAACCTTTCATTGTTGTTTCTTTAGTGTTGATTCTTCGGGTGCCTTTTAGCATGGTGGTCTTCAAATGTAGTCCTTCAATTTCATCTATTCATAATTTTTTAGTAGGTTGTACAAATGTGTCAGAGCTGCTGAATGAAATGGAATGTGGCTACAGATTATGGAATCAACTGCAGAATGGAATCAGCTACAGAATGTAATCAGTTGTAGAATGTAATCAACTGCAAAATGTGGAATCAGCTTGTAGAATGGAATCAACTGCATAATGTAATCAGTTGCATAATGTAATCAGCTGCAGAATGGAATGTAACTATGAAATGGAATATGACTGTGGAATGGAATGTAACTGTAAAATGGAATATGACTGTGGAATGGAATGAAACTCTAAAATGGAATATGAATGTGAAATGGAATGAAACTGTAAAATGGAATATGACTGTGGAATGGAATGAAATTGTAAAATGGAATATGACTGTGAAATGGAATGAAAACTGTAAAATGGAATATGACTGTGGAATGGAATGAAACTGCAGATTATGGATCGAAAAAATGGAATATGACACTAGTACATTTGGTCAAAATTCTGACACTTTAGTTCCGACACTTTTGACGTATTGTCAAAAATTTCCCCAATTTTTCTCAATTTTTTAAATCCCACCAACAATCATCACTATAGCGACGTGTAAGGACATCGTCGATATTGCGATGTTTAGGAACATCGTCAGTATATCGACATTTCGGGAAACAATGTCGAAACTGCAACGTTTCGAACACAAGCGTCGGTATTATGACATTTGGAGACAAGCATCGTTATTGTGACGTGTAGAGACACGTGTTGGTAGTGTGATATTATTGGGGAAAACTGTCAGTATTGCAATGGTTTGCAGAGAGACCCCGACCCCCCATCAAAGAGATGAAATCAACTGTCGAAATTCCTATGTTTGGGGAGATATGAAATAAACCATCGAAATTCCGACGTTTGGGGAGATATGAAATTTTACGACATTTGGAGAGATATGAAATTTTAACATATATTGGGTCAACTAGGTTCCAAATAAAATATATTTTAATAACTATAAAATAGGTTAACTAGGTTCCAAATAACTTATATTTTAATACCTCTAAAACTTTGGGTTAACTAGGTTCCAAATAACATTTATATTATTAACTATAAAAATTTGATGGGGGCTCGGGGTTGAACCCACGACCACCCCCACACAACTAATATCTTCTAATGACTCTCCTATCACTAGTGGGCCTTAACTATATGGTTGACCACTTCTATTTAAAGTTTATTGCACCATTGAACGAGGGTTCGAAGGGTGGCAACCCCACGGGCCAGCCCACTCCCATGTGTCCATACACCAGAACCAAGAGCTAGCGTATTAAAATCTAAAATATAATTTGGCGACTACTCTAAAATCTAAATCGACCTATTCAAATTTATTCCCCCCCGCTATTCTCCTTGCTAGGGTTGGGACAGAGTTCAGTGTACTTTCTATTATGAATCGCAATTGATGGACTGGAGTTATCCACACAGGTGATCTAACCAGGATTAATCAGAGGTACATGATGTTGTCGCTATCTGCATATGGTCTTCTCAATACATACCCACTGAAAGAATACTTTTGGTTGGATATTCTGTAGGTACTCTCATTAATATTATTTATCTTTGCAATTTTTAGCTTTACGGAGACGTGCATTATTCCATAAGATCCCTTAATTGAATATAATTATCACTCGCAAGTAATTGTTGAATATACATTTCTGGTTAGCCACCTTGTATTTGATGTGAATATTAAAGAGATGTTCTACTTGAAAATTTTGGGTTAGACTTCTGAAATACCAATGAGGTATGAATAGATCTCAATTAGAGGAGAAACAACGATTGGCATGATTTTTGCATTTGGCTGTTATCATTTGCATCTTGATTTTTGTACAGAATGGAATTAAATCTAGCTTCTGGCATTTATTATGTTTTTCTCGGGATATTTTACTTCCACGATGCCCAAAGGATGGCGGAAACCAGCACTAAAAAAACGCTGGGAACCTATTATAGTATGTTTGAGGCATATCAAGTCTCCTTTCTATAACTTTCACACAATTCATTGCGCTTTTTTTTGTTCTACTTCAGGTATCAATGAATCTATCTATGAATGATGCATGGAGAATCGGTTGTACTCTCAATGTTGCAAAAAATGGGACAATTTTTTCTCAGTTCCATTCATATATTATTAGGGTTGGCTGGCCTAATATGTTTTAACATCATTAGCTCTAGTTAGTTGTTAATACTGATCTCTATTGATTCCTAGGTGTATTTTTCTTGGTTCAATAACTGACTGGAAAATCAATTTGGTGTTGTAAGGGTCTGTCAACTAACTGATAAATGCATTAAGGGTCTAATTTCATGAGTTTTTCCACTCATTTGGAACTGATTTTGGTGATGACTGTCGACTTAATCAACCATGTTTCGAGGGGATTGGTTATGGTGATCATTAAATGAGGGTTTTACAGTAAATGAGGGTCTTAAAGTCCACTTACTTCACCAACATGGATATTGTGTTGAAGTATGTTTATGATCTCACTCTTGGTCTTGTACAGAGAGGTTTTCCTTCAGAGAGTCTACTACATCATTTCCCTCTACCTTGCGTAAGGATCTCGGCTCTTGTTTGTTGTTATCTTGGATGCAAGGCCTTTTTTCTTCTGTAGCTTGCACATAACATGTAATAGACAATGGAAATTAGTAAACCCACATTTTTTTTCCATTTTGTTACTATCCCGCATTGACAAGAAGTACCAGGTAGACAAATAGGATAGCAGCATGCCTTTCCATTTTGTTACTATATGATGGTCATCAAAATATGATGATTTATATTGTCTTTGAATCTGCCCTTTGTAAGCTATGCTCTGCATCTTATTTGAAATATTTTTTGAATTATTTCAAGTGGAATCTAATGGATCTTAAAAGCTAAGTTGATTTTGGTTGTAGCTAAATTCAATGTTGAGACAAACCATTATTTCTACATATGGATGGAACTAGCATTATAATAAGTCATTGTTAGCGCATATGGATATGGTTCGTTAGCCTGTGCATAAGGATCTTATTTTGAATCGACTTTGAACCCGCTGGATATTGATTATTCCTCCCTTCCATGAGAATGGTGGTTGTCTAATAGTCATATTATGTTGGGTGTTTGATTTGATTGTCATGTTTCAAATTGTAAGATTGGGGGTTTGGTTTCATTGGCATGTTTCATATGTACCATTGGTTGTGAATTTTCAATTGGATTTACATTGTTATGTAGGGTGGTCATCTGAGTATATTGTTATTGGGAACTAACCAAATGAGTTATGCAATATGCTGCATTCCCGGAATTATACTGTTGTTGGTATCTTTGTTCTTCTAGGCTTCTCTCAAATTGTTCCATAAAAATATCGTTTGCAGCAACTGGACATTGTACATCAGGCATCTGAATCAATTTTGTTTTGTCAAAAGAAAAATAATTTATTGGGTGCTAGCGTAAGTTTCTAGGATCTATCTTTCCCTAGTTTCTGCAAATCAAATGTCTACAATGGCTCTTCCTGTAAAAGATACAGGGCCATAAATTTGTTCCATACATAGGTGGGGATTGTGGTATGTTGTCCATTAAGTTTAAGTAAAGACAGTATAATGGAAAATAACTTTCCAAAACCTCATTGCTACAGGTTCTATAGCAACGTAGGGGGTAGATACTTCCTCAAAGAGTACAAATAATTAGAGTAGTTTTAGAGCTTAGCATGTAAATTTATAGTCAAGGGAACAATTGTGCATTCATCTTTGGGTCAACCTTTATACTAAATCTACTCTATTCAGATGATACTATTACTTGTGTGTATTGTTCTACTAATTTTGTGCATTGTTTTTTTTCATTTTGTATATTGTATATTTCATTCAAACTATTTGAGATTATTTGAATTGAAGCTGCAGTTATGGAGATAGGGATCCTAGTTTGTAGATTGCACATATTTAGAGTATTCTTAGGGATATAATTCATTGATCGGTTAACTTGTGGACCTCAAATTGGTTATTTAAGTCAGCCAAGAATTGAGAGTGTTATAACACTCTATAAATATTATGTTAGGAGTTGCATTATGCATTTATGTGTGTCAAAATATGCAATTAGAATCTCATCACTAGTGAATGTATAAATGCTTGCAGTGGACGTGTCTTTGATAATCTTGAATTACTTAGCATTTTATAGTATGCTATTTTCTAATTTTTTATTGAAATATGGAAAATTGTTGGGTTTGTGTTATATTATTTCCAGAACCAATCACGTGTGGGAGGGTTAGAGGGGGGGCGGTAGCCCCCCCTGTCGGGGTCGGGGCAGCGTCCCGAAATTTTTTTTTGGTCCTTATTTTCCTGTGGGCAGAACCACCCATGGTTTTGTGCATGGGATTGCACATGGTTTTAGGGTACGATGATTTTCAGCCCCTGGTATTTTGTAGATCCAGTCAAGGGAACTACGGTTATGTTCTAATCTAGGGTTAATGGATTGGGGTTTATGTATGCTTTGGGATGCATATATATGTGTTGTAACAATAAAAGGAATATAATGAAAAATCAAGCTGGTCGTCCCAATTTGGGATCCAGGGGAAAATATCTGTGTTTATCTGTTTTATGTTCTATGCTCTTGCTACTATTTATTTTCTACTTTTAAGATTCATTTGCAGATAATTTCTGTATAGGGTTAAAACCTACATTTGGTATTAGAGCAGTTTCAGCTTCAAGGGGATGCCTTTGCTGCTGAGGGGTTTTTTTCTCGGGCATGAGGTGGACCCTGTTTAGTGGGAGATCCACGAGATCGATTCTTGCGGTGAAAGAATATGGCGAGCGTCGGGAAGATAGAGATTGAGAAATTTAATGGTCAAAGTTTTGAGTTGTGGAAGCTCAAGATGGAGGATCTACTGGTAGATAAAGATCAGTGGATCACGGTAGGTCCGGGTACTAAACCAACAGCAATGTCAGATGAAGACTGGAAGAAGCTGGATTGGAAGACAAAGAGCACAATACGATTGTGTGTCTCAGATTCGGTATTTTTGAATGTATCTAGGGAAGCTATGACGAAGACCTTGTGGGACAAGCTAGGGACTTTGTACCAAACTAAGTCTCTGGTGAATAAATTGTTCCTGCGGAAAAAGCTATATAACCTGAGGATGAAGGATGGAGACTCGGTGACAAAGCATTTGAACGCCTTCAATACTGTGGTAAGTCAGTTTTCATCTGTTGATATTAAAATCTCAGATGAAGATAAGTGCATCAGTTTGTCGTGTTCTTTACCAGAATCATGGGAAAATCTGGTTATTGCAATAGCTAGCAATACATCTACCTTGAATTTTGATGACATTGTCTCAACCTTGCTGTCGGAGGAAATGAGACAGAGAAATATGGAGGGTCAGAATGGAGATGCCTTATCTGTATGAGGAAGGTCCTAGAACAGAAACAAGAATAAGGTTTCGAGTGGGAGATCTAAATCTAGAGGGAGATCTAAATCTCCTGGAAAGTTTATAAAGGTGTGATGGAAATGTGGAAAGGAAGGGCACTACAAAAAGGATTTTAGATCTAAAGCTCCTGAGAAAGGAAAGGGATCTGATGATGCTCCTTCTGTAGAGGCAAAAACCACCTCGAATGAAGGTGGGGATGTGTATTTGGCTTCTTCTTCAAATACACATGTAGATCATGAGCCATGGTTGATTGACTCAGGTTCATTCTTTCACTTCACTCCCCATAGGGAGTGGTTATGCGAGTAAGAGAAATATGATGGCGGTGATGTCTTCTTAGGTGATGATAGGAATGCCAAAATCATCGGACGTGGAAAATTCAAGCTGAAGTTGCAAGCTGGAAGAATTAGAACACTTCTTGGTGTTCTTCACATTCCTACATTGGCTAGAAATTTGATTTCTGTAAATAAGATGGATGATGCAGGTGTAAAAACAGTGTTCGAGAAAGATACCTGTAAGATGGTTCGGGGAGCACTAGTATTAATGTGGGGAGTTCAGATTGGAACTCTGTACGAGCTTCAGGGAAACACTGTTATTGCTGGGTGCAACAGTTCTGTGGTTCCCGAAAGTGGATTGGAAAGCCTAGTGGTCTCTGGAGAAAAGACCATGCTATGGCATCAAAGGCTTAGACATATTGGAGAGAAGGGCCTTCGGATACTGCATGGAAATGGTATGGTAGAAGGTATGTCTAATAGCTCTCTAGATTTTGATTTCTATGAACATTGTGTATATGGGAAGCAGAATCAGGTGATTTTTCCTTCTGGTGCTAAGAGGGCGAAAAAGATATTAGAGCTTGTGCACAGTGATGTGTTTGGACCTGTGTCGGTTCCATCACTGGGTAAGTCTGTGTACTATGTTTCATTCATAGATGACTTCTCAAGGAATACATGGATATATTTCTTATGGAAGAAATATGAAGTCTTTGACAGATTTAAAGAATTTAAGGCTCTGGTGGAAAACCAGACAAAGAAGAAGATAAAGGTGTTGAGGACAGATAATGGTGGGGAGTTTTGCAAGAAGGAATTTGAAGAGTTATGTAAGAAGTGTGGTATAGCACGACAGAAGACTACTCCATACACACCTCAGCAAAATGGAGTTGTAGAAAGAATGAACAGAACGCTGATGGAAAATGCACGAAGCATGCTCAGTGGTACTGGGTTAGGGCAAGAATTATGGGCAGAGGTAGTGGAGACTGCATGTTACTTGGTTAACAGATCACCTTCATCAGCATTGGAGGATAATACTCCACATGTGGTATGGACTGGTAAGAAACCCTCTCTTTCACATCTGAAGGTATTTGGATGTGATGCATATGTAGATGTTCCAAAGGAGAAAAGGACCAAGTTGGATAATAAATCTAAAAGGTGCATCTTTATTGGGTATAAGGATGGTTTAAAGGGTTACAAGCTTTGGAACTCGGAAACAAGGAAGGTTGTGTACAGCTGAGATGTGGTGTTTAGAGAGGTGAAAGATGTTGTTAAACATGAATTCCTACCAAAGGAAGCTGAGAATATAGAGTTTGAGCTAAATGAGGATGAATTAGACTCTACAACAGTAGAAGACTCGGAAGAGGAAGAGCCACAAACTCCAGCTGTGAGAAGATCAACTTAGGAAAGAAGACAACCAGAAAGGTATAGTGCATCTGCTTTTTGTTCAAATTTTGCTTTAAATATAACTGATGATGATCATAGAACTGTCAGGGAGGCAGTGGATTCAGAGGATGGAAAACTCTGGAAGGAGGCCATGGTTAATGAAATGGCATCCTTGCATAAAAATGAGGCATGGGATCTGGTGGATTTGCCAGCTAGAAGGAAGCCCATCGAGAGCAAATGGGTGTTTAAGAACAAGATGAATGTAGAAGGCAAGGTGGAGAAATAAAAAGCTCGATTGGTTGCAAAAGGTTATTCCCAGGTCCCGGGAATTGATTTTGGTGATATTTTTTCTCTTATTTCCAAAGTTACTTCTATTAGATTACTTTTATCTATTGCTGCTGCATTTGATTTTGAGGTAGAACATATCAATGTGAAGACAACGTTTTTTCATGGGGGTCTAAAAGAGGAGATCTACATGAAACAACCTGAAGGCTTTATGGTGAAGGGGAAGAAAGAACTAGTATGCAGGTTAAAGAAGTCTCTGTATGGGTTAAAATAGTCACCAAGGATGTGGTATTAAAAATTTGATACCTACATACGGGGACTTGGCTTCACCAGAAGCAAGGAAGATCACTGTGTTTATTTTAAATTAATTGGTGATTGTGTTATTTATTTGGTTTTTTATGTGGATGATATGTTTTTGATTGGAAATGACAAAGAAATTATCCAATATTTGAAGACCCAACTATTCTCCAAATTTGACATGAAGGATCTTGGTGCTACAAACTATATTTTGGGCATGGAAATTAAGAGAGATCGGGCAAAGAGGAAGCTCTGGTAAAACCAGAGGAGGTATGTTGAGACTATATTGCAGAGGTTCAATATGCAGGATAGTAAACCGGTGAATGTTCTAATTCCTGTAGGTACAAAGCTGTCTGCTAAACAGTGTCCCAAGACACAAGAAGAAGAGGAGGATATGTCCCATGTTCCATATGCAAGTGCAGTGGGTAGCCTGATGTATGCAATGGTCTATACTAGACCAAACATTGCACATGCAGTGGGAGTATTGAGCAGGTTTATGTCAAACCCAGGGAAGGAACATTGGACAACAGCGAAGCGGGTTTTCAGATATTTACGTGGCACTAGTTATTATGGCGTGTGCTACCAGGGAAGACAAGGATTGGAAAGAGTGTTGGACATTCATGGTTTTGTTGATGGAGACTGGACTGGAGATCTGGACCAAAGAAGATCTACAAGTGGGTATGTGTTTATCTTATTTGGAGGTGCAGTTAGTTGGATGAGTAAAAGACAGTCTGTAGTGGCTATTTCAACTATAGAGGTTGAATGCATAGCAGCTACTCATTCAAGCAAGGAAGCAATTTGGTTGCAGAGATTGTGTTCAAGTATGGGGTGGGTGCAGCAAGCTATAAGGATAGATTGTGATAGCCAAAGTGAAATTTTCTTGGCTAAGAACCTTGCTTCTCATTCAAAGACAAAGCACATTGATGTTCAATATCACTTTGTGAGATATATGTTTGAAGCTAAAAGGGTGTTGCTGGTAAAGGTGGACACTTTGAAGAATGTTGCAGATGCATTGACAAAGTCTGTGAGCACTCAAAAGTTCTCTTGGTGTAGAGAAACAATGGGTGTTGCAAAGATGGGATAGTGACTCATCTCTCCTCTGCCCCCCTGCGGAAAGAAAAAAACAAGTGGGAGAAGGTTGGGTTTGTGTTATATTCTTTCCATGACTAATCACGCGCGAAAAGGTTAGAGGGGGGGCGATAGGCCCCCTTGTATGTTGCGCTAGGTGCAATGTCGAAGGGGTCATAGGGGGGGTAGTAGCCCCCCTGTCAGGGTCCAATGCAGTGCCCCAGAAAATTTTTTTGGTCCTTATTTTCCTATGGGTGGATCTGCCCATGGTTTTGTGCACAGGTTTGCACATAGTTTTGGGGTACGATGGTTTTCGGCCCCTGGTATTTTTTAGATCTGGTCAAGGGAACTACGATTATGTTCTAATCCAGGGTTAATGGCTTGGGTTTTATGTATGCTTCAGCATTTATATATATGTGTTGTAACACTAAAAGGAATATAATGAAAAATCAAGCTAGTTGTCCCGATCTAGGATCTAGGGGAAAATCTTTATGTTTATCTATTTTATGTTTTATGCTCTTGCTACTATTTATTTTTTGTTTTTAAGATTCATTTGTAGGTAATTTCTGTACAGGGTTAAAACCTACAAAAACTGAATAAATGATTTTACCTGAGAGTTGTTATATATGTTTATGCATAAAACCTTCATAAGGGTCATCACGCTCTGACTCTGTCTGTAGAGAAGATGTTTGTCTTTGTAGGACGAGAAGTTACTTGTGTTGGGAATTATGATATGCACAACTATACAGAGTTAATTGTGGAAATATTACATTTCTTTATGATCTAGCACCTCAAATTATATGACATATTTGTGCACTGTGTTTTTATTTTTGTAGAATAATGCCCCAAGAATTAAGATCAACCTGCACTAGGAAGTGATCTCCTTGTATAACAACATTTTGTATTCAAACTGAACCATGTGGTTAATGAAAATGTCCAGTGAGAGATGGAGTGAAAATGTGTCAAGGAGGTTTTTTAAATGGTCGTCAATAATGTATCATGGCGAGGCTTTTGCAACAATAGGGCTGCTAAGTAGTGAACCCCCTGAGATTGAGCTTTCTAATTATCAAATATTTCCAAGTGGTGACATTGAATATCCTCCGGACCTTTTTAAGGGTGAAAGAGTAAAAGAGGGGCCAATTTCAGATCTATATCACTTTTTTGAACATTTATACAATTACTATTGTGAAAAGGGACTTTGGTGTATTTTGACTTGGTGGATAGTTGAGATTTCATGTTTGGGCTTCACGATTGGCGTCTCAGGTTTGACCTTATTATTTTTGGATTTGCACGGTCTCAGAAAATGTGGACTTGCAGTTGGATCAGGTAGTAAACCTTGTGATCTTGCTAAGGAGGCATTCCATAAGAATCCTTTTAGGCCATTTACTACTTTCACTGGGGTGGTGGTTGTTTATTTAGGGATATTTTCATTATAGTGGATATTCTATTTTCTGAGATTTTTCGCCCTCCTGAAAGACACACTTGAGATCTACAATTTTTATAAGAACAGGTCCTCTCTCTCTCTCTCTCTCTCTCTCTCTCTCTCTCTCTCTTTGATAAATGGATTGTATATTAGCATTATGTTTATGATCTACAAAAGTAGAGTAATATGCATTCAAAAGACTAGAGACATTATTGTGTGTTCCTCTTTTGCAACCTCAAAATTACAGATCGGGAAATATGTAGGTTTTAACCCTGAATAGAAATTATCTACACATGAATATTATAATAGAAAATAAACAATAGCAAGAGCATAAAACATAAAACAGATAAACACAGAGATTTTCCCCTGGATCCAAAATCGGGACGACCAACTTGATATTTCATTATATTCCTTTTAGTGTTACAACACATATATATACATGTTGAAGCATACATAAACCCTAATCCATTAACCCAGGATTAGAACATAATCGTAGTTCCCTTGACTGGATCTGAAAAAAATACCAGGGGCCGAAAACCATCATACCCCAAAACCATGTTCAAAACCATGCACAAAACCATGGGCGCGAACCGCCCACCAGAAATTAAGGACCAAAAATTTTCACCAGGGCGCTGCCCCAGAACCTAACAGGGGGCGCTACCACCCCTCCTATGACCCCCCCATTACACCCAGCGCAAAGGGGGGGCTATCACCCCCCCTATTACCCCCCCACGCGTGATTAGTCATGGAAAGAATATCACATACCCAACATTCTCCCACTTGTTGTTTTCTTTCCGGAGGGGGCTACAGGAGACCTTAGTCACTGGCCCAATTCTTCAACACCCATTGTTTGTCTACACCAAGAGAACTTCTGAGTGCTCACATACTTCTTCAATGCATCTACAACATTATTCAAAGTGTCCACCTTTACCAGCAACACCCTTTTAGCCTCAACCATATCTCTAACAAAGTGATATTGAACATCAATGTGCTTTGCCTTTGAATGATAAGCATGGTTCTTAGCCAAGAAAATTGCACTTTGGCTATCACAGTCTATCCTTATATCTTGTTGTACCAACCCCATACTTGAACACAATCTCTACAACCAAACTGCTTCCTTTCTTGCATGAGTGGCTTCCATGTATTCTGCCTTTGTAGTTGAAATAGCAACTACAATCTGTCTTTTACTCATCCAACTGACAGCGCCTCCAAAGAGGCTAAACACATACCCACTTGTAGATCTTCTTTGGTCCAGATCTCCAACCTAGTCTGCATCAACAAAAATACGAATGTCCAACATTCTTTCCAATACTGGTCTTCCCTGGTAGCACAAGCCATAATCACTAGTGCCACGTAAATATCTGAAAACCCACTTCACTGTTGTCCAATGCTCCTTTCCTAGGTTTGACATAAACCTGCTCAATACTACCACTGCATGTGCAATGTCTGGTCTAGTACATACCATTGCATACATCAGGCTACCCACTGCACTTACATATGGAACACGAGACACATCCTCCTCTTCTTCTTGTGTCTTGGGACACTGTTCAGCAGACATCTTTACACCTACAGGAATAGGAACATTCACCGGTTTACTATCCTGCATATTGAACCTCTGCAATATAGTCTCGACATACTTCCTTTGGTTTAACCAGAGCTTCCTCTTTTCCTGATCTCTCTTAATTTCCATGCCCAAAATATAGTTTGCAGCACCAAGATCCTTCATGTCAAATTTGGGGAACAGTTGGGTTTTCAAATCTTGCATTATTTCTTTGTTATTTCCAATCAACAACATATCATCCACATTCAAGACCAAATAAGTAACACGGTCACTAATTAATTTAAAATAAACACAATGATCCTCCTTGCTCCTAGTGAAGCCAAGTTCCCGTATATAGGTATCAAATTTCTGATACCACATCCTTGGTGACTGTTTTAACCCATACAGAGACTTCTTCAACGTGCATACTAGTTCTTTCTTACCCTTCACCATAAAGCCTTCAGGTTTCTTCAGGTATATCTCCTCTTCTAGATCCCCATGAAGAAATGTTGTCTTCACATCCATCTGTTCTATCTCAAAATCAAATGCAGCAACAACAGATAAAAGTAATCTAATAGAAGTAACTTTGGCAATAGGAGAAAAAATATCACCAAAATCAATTCCCGGCACCTGGGAATAACCTTTTTCTACCAACTGAGCTTTGTATTTATCCACCTTGCCTTCTACATTCATCTTCTTCTTAAACACCCATTTTCTCCCGATGGGCTCCTTCCAGCCAGCAACTCCACCAGATCCCATGCATCATTTTTGTGCAAGGATACCATTTCATCAACCATGGCCTCCTTCCAGAGTTTTCCATCCTCTGAATCTACTACCTCCCTGACAGTTCCAGGATCATCATTAGTTATAGTTAAGGAAAAACCTTAACAGAAAGTAGATGGACTATACCTTTCTGGTTGCCTTCTTACCTGAACTGATCTTCTCATAGCTGGAGTTTGTGGCTCTTCCTCTTTTAGATCTTCTTCTGCTGTAGAGTCTGATTCATACTCCTTTAGCTCAAACTCTACCTTCTCAGGTTCCTCTGGTATGACTTCATGTTTAACAACATCTTTCACCTCTCTAAACACCACATCTTGGCTATACACAACCTTCCTTATTTCCAGGTTCCAAAGCTTGTAACCTTTTAAACCATCCTTATACCCAATAAAGATGCACCTTTCAGATTTACTATCCAACTTGGTCCTATTCTACTTTGGAACATGTACATATGCATTACATCCAAATACCCTTAGATGTGATAGAGAGGGTTTCTTACCATTCCATACCTCATGTGGAGTCTTATCCTCGAACACTGATGAAGTTCATCTATTAACCATATAGCATGCAGTCTCCACTGCCTCTGCCTAGAATTCTTGTCCTAACCCGGTACCACTGAGCATGCTTCTTTCCTTTTCCATCAGTGTTCTGTTCATTCTTTCTGCAACTCCGTTTTGTTGAGGTGTGTATGGAGTAGTCTTCTACTGTGCTATACCACACTTCTTACAGAACTCTTCAAATTCCTTCTTGCAGAACTCCCCACCATTATCTATCCTCAGCGCCTTTATCTTCTTCTTTGTCTGGTTTTCCACCAGAGCCTTAAATTCTTTAAATATATCAAAGACTTCAGATTTCTTCCTTAAGAAATATATCCATGTATTCCATGAGAAGTCATCTATGAATGAAACATAGTACATAGACTTTCCTAGGGATGGAACTGACACAGGTCCAAACACATCACTGTGCACAAGTTCTAATATCTTGTTCACCCTCTTAGCACTAGAAGGAAAACTCACCCGATTCTACTTCCCATATACACAATGTTCATAGAAATAAAAATCCATAGAGAAATTAGACATACCTTCTACCATACCATTTCTATGCAGTATTCGAAGGGCCTTCTCTCCAATATTTCCAAGCCTTTGATGCCATAGCATGGTCTTTTCTCCAGAGACAGCTAGGCTTTCCTCTCCATTTTCAGGAACCACAGAACTGTTACACCCATCAATAACAGTGCTACCTTGTAGCTTGTACAGAGTTCCAGTCCGAACTCCCTGCATTAATACCAGTGCTCCCTGAACCATCTTGCAGGCATATTTCTCGAACACTGTTTTTACACCTACATCATCCATATTGCTTACAGAAATCAGATTTTTGGCCAATGCAAGAATGTGAAAAACACCAGGAAGTGTTCTAAGCCTTCCAGCTTGCAGCTTCAGCTTAACCTTTCCACGTCTAACGATTCTAGCCTTCCTATCATACCCTAGGAAGACATCACCACCATCATACTTCTCATACTCATAGAACCACTCCCTATGGGGAGTGAAGTGAAAGGATGCACCTGAGTCAATCAACCATGACTCATGATCTACATGTGTATTTGAAGAAGAAGCCAAATACACATCCCCACCTTCATCCGAGGTGGTTTTTACCTGTGTAGAAGCAGCATCATCAGATCCCTTTCCTTTCTCAAGAGCTTTAGATCTGAAGTCCCTTTTGTAGTGCCCTTCCTTTCCGCATTTCCAACATACCTTTGCAAACTTTCCATGAGATTTAGATCTCCCTATAGATTTGGATCTCCCACTCGAAACCTTTTTCTTGTTTCTATTTTGGGACCTTCCTCGTACAGATAAGGCATCTCCATTCTGGCCCTCCATATTTCTCTGTCTCATTTGCTCTGACAAAAAGGCTGAGACAATGTCATCAAAATTCAAGGTAGTTGTATTGCTACCTATTGCAATAACTAGACTGTCCCACAAGTCTGGTAGAGAACACAACAAATTGATGCACTTATCTTCATCTGAGATTTTAATATCAAAAGATGACAGCTGACTTACCACAGTATTGAAGGCATTCAGATGCTCTATCACTGAGTTTCCATCCTTCATCCTCAGGTTCTACAGCTTTTTCTGTAGGAAAAAACTATTCACCAGAGACTTAGATTGGTACAAAGTCCCAAGTTTTTCCCACAAATTCTTCACCGTAGCTTCCCCAGATACATTCAACAATAATGAATCTTAGACACACAATCGTATTGTGCTCTTAGCCTTCCGATCTAGTTTCTTCCAGTCTTCATTTGACATTGTCGTTGGTTTAGTACCTGGATCTACTGCGATCCACTGATCCTTATCCACCAGCAGATCCTCCATCTTGAGCTTCCACAACTCAAAACTCTGACCATTAAATTTCTCGATCTCTATCTTTTCGTTGCTCGCCATCTTCCTTCACCGTAAAAATCGATCCCATAGATATCCTAATGAACAGGGTCTACCTTAGGCCTGAGAAAAAAACCCTCAGTAGCAAAGGCATCCCCTTGAAGCTGAAATAGCTCTGATACCAAATGTAGGTTTTAACCTTGAACATAAATTATCTACACACAAATCTTATAATAGAAAATAAACAATAGCGAGAGCATAAAACATAAAACAGATAAACACAGAGATTTCCCTCTGGATCCCAAATCGGGATGACCAATTTGATATTTCATTATATTCCTTTTAGTGTTACAACACATATATATACATGCCGAAGCATACATAAACCCTAATCCATTAACCTAGGATTAGAACATAACCGTAGTTCCCTTGACCAGATCTACAAAAAATATCAAGGGCCGACAACCATTGTACCCAAAAACCATGTGCAAAAGCATGCACAAAACCATGGGCACGGACCGCCCACTGGAAATTAAGGACCAAAAATTTTCGCCAGGGCACTACCCTGGACACCGACAGGGGGGCCTACCACCAACCTTATGACCCCCCCATTACACCCAGTGCAAAGGGGCAGCTATCGCCCCCCCTCTTACCCCCCCCTGCACGTGATTAGTCATGGAAAGAATATAACACATACCCAAAAAAATAAAAACAATCTCCTGGTCATCTATGTTGGAAAATACCGTTCAATTTCAAAGCATTCAGCGACTTTTTGTTGTCAAATATCTTTCAGCTCATGATGTTGTAATGTGTATCATGCGCAAAGACAATTTCTTAATTGAGATGTTGAACAAGGGTGTGCTTTCCATGCCTATTCCTCGGTGGGTTCCTGGTGCAGGTCCTGTGGTTCATAAAGCTAATGGCACTGAAAATTGCCTGATGTTGACAAAGACTCTGGAATGGACCCTAAACTGGTGTATATTGCAAAACATGTTTGACAAGTTTGAACCATATCACTTTGACTCAAGATGTATTTTGCAACATAAATACTCATATGCAAGTAACAGATTTTAATATGATTCGTTTATGAATTAATGTATGCTTTGGAAGGGTACACAAGCCTCGTGATTTCTTTTCAGGTTAATTTTTCCCTCGTTGAAAATATTTTTATTGCATTTTAAATTATTTCATATGCATGTCTATTCATTTAAGAATGAAAAGGGAAATTTTAAAAAGCTCCCAATAAATTCCAATTCTTTTAGGTTGTTTCATTTCCATCTTGAAACACATACATATGTACATGTACAATGTGTGTGTGTGTGTTTAAAGAGGAGAGAGAGAGATTTATATTTAAATTTTAGTTTTTTTCTTTTCCATGAAATACATATCGGGTACTACCCCTTCTTCTCAGGATGGTACCCGGGGTAAAGCACATTCCCCAGATGCTCATGGCATTCTGAACAAAGGGCTTAAGGCCATAAAAACAATATGCTCATTAAGATCCCAACATTGCACTTGCAAGAAATGAAGCTGGGTGGGGAGGATAACGATCATTCCTCCCAACCACTCGACCTAGACACAATTAACCATCTTGGAATATGTCATAGATCATTCAACATTAAAGAAATAACTAATAGCACTTACATCTTGCATATATTTGTAAGGTATAGGTTGATTAGAGAGCAAATGATATGTTGTATAGCTCCGCTCAATCTCCTCTTGGATGGGGTTTCTAGCTGTTGTTGTTGCATTTGATTTGGAATCTTTGTTGCCTCCCTGGGGCTAGGACACCCCTCCTTGGTACTGCTTGAGTTGGATGATTCTGCTCATGTCACAAGTCTCTACTAATTTGTCCAACCTTGCTTTTTATCATCCAAATACATTTCTTGAAAATTTGTTAGCTGCCTTATTGATGCCTGTGAAGCTGCCCCCAACAAGCCAATTTATGAAGAAGGCAATAATCCCATCTTTGTTTATCTAGACCTCATAAACTTGATGGAAAGTGTCCATCCTCACAGGATGACCATTGATATGTAAATTCACTAGGTTGCATCATATTTCGATTGCAGTAGATATATGGATCTTAGATTTTTGGGCTCCAAATATATAGGGACAACTCTCTGTTTTTGCACTTTGAAGAGGTGTTTTTTTCTTTATTTTTCATATCTGAAGAAGATTAGGAATAAATATTTTTCTCAATTCCTTATTTTACAGGATTCTAGGCACTGCTGCACTGTATCTAAATCCCTTTTCTCTAAGCTTCAATCCAATGGAGGAATTCTCCTCATTTTGTTATGGGTTTGCATCCCCTTTTTTGGTTGAACTTTTGGGACAAGGCTATTCTAAAGGATATCGATGGTGACTTTGGGAAGTTACTTGAAGTGGTAGAATACAAGGGATGCCAAATTTTGTGTTTCGTATTTATGTTTAAGTCGAGTTGGATAAAGGTCTCGTGGAGGCCTTTCATCTATAGCTGGATGAGAGGATCTTCCTCCAAGAATTGTATTACTATGTTGGAAACACTGAGAAGGGGTGAATCACTATTTCGCTTATAGTTATTTAATTATAATTTTTCTCAGAATTGTAGCACAAGAATATGCTTCAGAATTAAACCCTTGATATCTTTTCATTGATATCTTTAACGTTCTGCTCCACATACACTAGTGCCTTCTTATTTCTGAAGATGTAAACCCTTCTCTATCCGTGACAACTGACAGTGATGGAGATACAAATACACTGAATTTAGTGGGATCATAATTTTTTTCTTTAGCAATATTCAAACCTTCATCAATACTGTATTCTTCAGATAAAGGTTGCTAGAAATTATCAGAGTTTTTCTCAGAATTGTAGCACAAGCATAAGCTTCAGAACTTTACAAGGACACTATTTAGGCCACCACTATATAAAAAATATGTCCTACAGGAGGGCTATAGACATGCCCTTTAGATCCATTGTCAAATGTCAAACTTGTACAAGGTATACCAGATCTTACTTCTGCAACATGATTTACCTCAGTTTATAGACAAGATTCTCAAGGACATGCTTCAATCACAATGCAGATTCACCATTAGTTGCTCTATCAGAAAAATTAGTTGCTCTGTTGTAATACTCAGTTATCCGCTATGTTATCAGCAAGACGAACAATTTTATCCATAATACATATTTTTGATATCCATCAAACATTTCTACTTCTGGTATACAAGGATAGCATAATGGGTATTAAAATGTTTAAAGATGGGTTAACTAGATATTTAGACAATGAATAATGAGGGAAGATCCACTTATATTTGTATTTTTCCTAGTTATAGGACCTACCCAATATATGTATCTTGATCTGGAAAAAGTAAAGATAGGAACAGTAATGAAGAAAACATGTTCCCTGCATTTCATCAGTATATTTTTCAACTTAATAGATCAAATTTATTCTAATCCAATATAATAAAGTATTGAAACATTGTGTTGTTCCATTCAATGACATTATGAAAAACTGGAAAAAGAAGGTAAAATACTTGGCATTTGAAGGATTTTGATAGAACTAAAAATAATTTTACTAAAATTATCCTCACTTATTATTTTCCTTTTCTTTCTCGTGTAGCAATTTCTCTTATAAAGAACACCCAGAAAACTTGTTCCAATTTAAAGGTACTGAGACAAATGTATGATAACTTGTCAATCCACAAAGTATGTTGACATAATTCTTTCCATTCCTTATGCTTCTTCTATGATGTTTTGAGATGTCTCCAACATATTCTCGATCATGTGATTGGCTTGATGGCTAGGAATCTTTTTTTCTTTCCATATTGTTCTTTGCTAGGAAATTTTGCACATTTTTTTCATTATAGTCTTGATCATGTGATTGACTTGATGGCCAGGAATCTTTTTTGTTTTTCCATATTGTTCATTTCTAGAAAATTTGAGCATTAAAGGCAAGAATATTGATCTCTCTTATTTTTCTTATTCAAGGATACCTCCCTAAGCTAAATCTTCCCTTCTGAATTAGATTCTGCAACTATGTGACTACATGATTTTATTTGTGGTGTGGATGTTGCCTTTAAGAGGTGATTTAGAATAATAGTTTCATAAATTAGTTGACACTCTCCACTGGACATTAATCTAAATGCTCAGGAGTCATGTTCCCCTGTAGGATCCAATCTATTTTTCACATTTTCAAATATTTTTTTTTCAAAATCAAAGTGTCTGACAATTTTGGGATTTTTGTGTGTGTAATATAGATAGAATTTTCTTAAAAATAAATGTGGCATAATTTTTTCTTGGCCTTGGCATGCAGGAACATCAAGATGCAGGCAATCCAGTCCTAGAATTTGAATGCAATGGTGTGAACTTCAAAATACCCAAGGATAGTAGAGTCTCAAAAAATTTGAAAGCTGCTGAGGTGTGATATTTTTCATTATTGCAGTTAGTATGAGGTCTGAAAATTCACTGAATTTGTAGATAAGTTAATGTAGCATTGTCCTCAATTTTCGACCTTGAAAGTTGCAGGATTCTTGCAATTTTGTGAGTCCAAAGTTCTCTTTCGGTCGTAATAATAAATATTTCTAGAAACAGAAGCAGATTGAAGTTACAAATAATCCAAAGATGAAGGTTAGTTACATGTTCCAGTGATGGAGACCTCATTTATGTATCTTTGTTTGTTGAGCAAGTATTGAAGCATATATTAACACGTAAGTACGATGGAAAAATTTGATCAAATCCTTCTCAACAATGGTAGGGACCTTCACATGCATCTAGTCCCTTCCCATCATTAGCAGATAAGTATGAGACTTTTGACAAAAAAGCAGGGGTGAAACTTCAAAATTATCAAAGACTACCAAGGTAACATACACTTCCAAGTAAATATGTTCAACAATGAATATGCATACAAATATTTCGGTTGTAAAATACAGTTATCTACCATGTTACTAGCAAGATGAACAATTTGATCCATAATACATATTTTTCATATACATCAAACATTTCTACTTCTGGTATACAAGGATAGCATAATAGGTATTAAAATTCTTAAAGATGGGTTAACCAGATATTTTGGGAATGAATAATGAGGGAAGATCCACTTATTTATGTATTTTTCCTATTTATGGTACCTACCCAATATATGTATCTTGATCTGGAAAAATTAAAGATAGGAACAGTAATGAAGAAAAAAATGTTTGTCCCTGCATTTCATCAGTATATTTTTCAATTTAATAGGTCAAATTTATTCTAATCCAATATGATAAAGTACTGAAACATTGTGTTGTTCCATTCAATTGCATTATGAAAAGTTGGACAAAGAAGGTAAAATACTTGGCATTTGTAGGATTGTGATAGAACTGAAAATAATTTTACTAAAATTATCCTCACTAATGATTTTCCTTACCTTTCTCGTGTAGCAATTTCTCTTGTAAAGAACACCCATAAAACTTATTCCAATTTAGTGGTACTGAGACAACTGTATGGTAACTTGTCAATCCACAAAGTATGTTAACATAATTCTTTCCATTCCTTATGCTTCTTCTATGATGTTTTGAGATGTATCCAACATATTCTTGATCATGTGATTGACTTGATGGCTATGAATATTTTTTTCTTTCCATATTGTTCTTTTCTAGGAAAGTTTGTAATTTTTTTCAATATAGTCTTGATCAGGTGATTGACTTGATGGCTAGGAATCTTTTTTGTTTTTCCATATTTTTCATTTCTAGAAAATTTGAGCATTAAAGGCAAGAATATTAATCTCTCTTATTTTTCTTATTCAAGGATACTTCCCTAAGCTAAATATTCCCTTCTGAATTAGGCTCTTCAACTATGTGACTACATGATTTTATTTGTGGTGTGGATGTGGCCTTTAAGGGGTGTTTTAGAATAATAGTTTCCTAAATTAGTGGACACTCTCCACTAGACATTAATATCAATGCTTAGGAGTCAGTTCCCCTTTAGGATTCAATCTATTTTTCACATTTTCAAAAATATTTTTTTCAAAATCAAAATGTTTGAAAATTTTGGGATTTGTGTTTGTCAAAGGAGTTCTGCTAAGGAATTGTGCATAGAACCTGCAATCTTCCTGAACCTTATTCATTTAATATTAAATGGGAGTAACATTTTCCTATGGATGTTTTATGTATACTCTTTCCGAATACATTGCTTCCATGTACACTCACTACTCTAGTCTGGTATCTATGTAAATTTGGCCAACTTTTTTCTTGTGTATAATCGGAGGAGTTAGTTGAGGCTCTACCTTTAATTTTTCTTTCTTGTAATGTCCTTTCTACCTATCACCCCTCAGTTTCACATCAAGAGTACTACAGTTTTTCACCAGATTCATTCCAACATCTGAGCAAATCTCGTGCATTATCTAAGATTCAAAGTTTTTTTTACATGTATGTTCGTTGTCGTTGGTATTCCATTTTTCACCAGATTCATTCCAACATTTGAGAACGTCTCGTGCATTATCTGAGAGGCAATTTTTTTTTTACATGTATGTCTGTTGCCATCGGTATTCCGAAGTTTCATTACTGTCGGTCTTCCAACTTTTCATCACTGTTGGTCTTCTGACGTTTCACTACGCTTCACTACTATCGGTATTCAGATGTTTTGGTACCGTCGGTCTTGCAACAGATTTTTCCCATTTTATAACATCAGAAGAGAGACACTGTGGTTCGTCAGAAGAGCGACACATGCTTGGTAACATTGGAAGAGTGACGTATAGTTGGCAACATTGGAATATAGACGACCATTTGGAAACGTATGAAAAAGTGTCACTCTTCCAACAGTTAACTCAAGTGTCTTAATTGCGATGTTAGGAGAAACCACATTTTTCCCCACCTGAAAGTGTCGCTCTTGGGACACCTATGTGTCGCAAGAGAGACATTTTGGCCGTCGGAAATTGGGCCAACAAAGTTAGTGGAATGAAATTTATATTATCACTTACGTAATATAAATGAAATATAGATGTCGAAATCTTCGATTTTCACCCTCGTATTTTCGTATATGACGTGCCAATCATTGACTGCTTTCTTAGCATACTTATACAATTTTATTTTTTATTATCTTTATTTCTATTTTATTTTTTTTAATTTCTTAATATATATATATATATATATATATATATATATATATAGAAAATAAAAGCTAAGTTAGTGAAGAAGAAGAATTCTTCTTCACTAACTTCATATCAGTATTATCTTCGAAAATCTTGATAAAATCTTCTCTTGAAATTGGTTTATGATATACTTTCAACCGATGACCATTCACAAGAAGAGGTACCTTTTCTTCATCAATTGTCCTTATCTTAACTACTCCATTGTCAAAGAATTTTTCAATCTCATATGGTCCAAGCCAATGAGTCTGAAACTTTCCTTGAAAATCTTTGAATTTTGAATTGAACAAAAGTGCTCAATCCCCTGCTTGAAACTTCTTCTCCTTAATATATCTATCATGCCATTTAGCCCTTTTTTTCTGGACTATAGTGGTTCTTTGAACTGTGTCTTTCCTGATTTCATCAATCTCATTGACTTGCTCCAATCTATGTTTTTGTGCTTCTGATAAATCAAGTCCCAATTGGACTGCCATCTTGAAGGTTTGAATATGAAATTATATAGGGAACAAGACTTGCTTTCCATAAACAATTTCATAGGGAGTATGTCTCGTTTTATTCCTCCATGTAGTTCTGTAGGCCCATAAGGCTTCAAGAAGCCTTTCTACCCAATCTTTTCTGTTTAGATGTACAATCTTAGTGAGAATTCCTTTAATCACTTTATTGGTAGAATCTACTTGACCATTTTCTTGTGGATGATAAGGAGTAGAATTTCTGTGCTTGATCTTGTAATCTTCCACCAGCATTTTCACCAACTTGGATGTAAAATGGGATCCATGATCTGTCACAATTTATCTTGGAACACCAAAACAAGTTAAGATATCCTCAAAAATAAAATCAGCTACAAAACGTTCATTAGAAAAAGATAGTGCTTTAGCCTCTACCCATTTAGTGACATAATTAGTACATACCAAAATATATTTCTTTTTTTAGATGGTGTATTGATTGGTCCAACAAAATCTAAGGCCCATTTTTCAAATGGTTCTATGAGTACCTGAGGTTGCAATGGCATTTCATCTGATGGAGCAGGTTTCCCTATTCTTTGGCAACAGTCACACCTTTTGACATATTCTTTGGTATCTCTAAAGATGGATGGCCAATAATATCCCAAATGAAGGATTTTATAGGTTGTCCTCTTGTCAGCAAAGTGTCCACCACAAGGTTCATCATGACATGCCTTAAGAATTTCAGGCATTTCATATTCTTGAACACATATTCTGATAATGAGATCTGGACTTGTTTTATACAGTTCATTAGTAATCCATGAGTACCTTGCACTTATTTGAATAATTTTTCTTTTCTCCCTAGGAAACAAATGTGAAGGTAGTTTTCCTGTGAGTAAGTAATTAGCAATATCTGCAAACCAAGGAGTTTTAGTACTTATTGCAAAAAGATATTCATCAAGAAATTTATCCTCAAATGGAGTGTGATCTTTGATATTTTGAATTCTAGACAAGAAATTAGCAACAATGTTTTGTTTTCCAGGTCGGTCTAGAATGGCGATGTTGAATTTTTGCAGGAGTAATAACCATCTTATAATTCTGCCATTAGTAATAGATTTATTCATTAAGTATCTAATTGTAGAGTGATCTGTATGAACAAAGGTTTCATAGCCTGTAATATAATGTCTAAACTTGTTGATAGAATGAACAACAACTAAGAATTCCTTTTCAGTTACAGTGTAATTTAACTCAGTGGGAGTCAAATTATTACTTGTGTAATAGATGGCATAGGGGATCAAATCTTTTCATCCTGATACAGCTCCTAGAGTTGTATCTGAAGCATCCATTGAAATGTGAAAAGGTAGTTTCCAATTTGGACCTCTTAAGATGGGTGCTTTAGAATTTTTTGTTTTTAAATTTTCAAATGCTAATTGGAAATTGAGATTCCAACTAAATTCACAATCTTTGGTAAGTAACTTGAAGAGTGGTGATGCTCTTTTAGTGAAATTTTCTATAAATCTCCTATAATATCCTGTGAATCCTAGAAAACTCCTAACATCCCTTTGACAACTTAGAATTGATAGTTTGGAGATGACTTCAACTTAATATGTATCAACTTTAATTCCATCTCCTGAAATGTGATGTCCTAAAACAATCCCTTTTGTAAACATCATAAAACATTTTTCATTACTTAGTGAAAGGTTTGCTTCCTTACATCTTTTAAGAACCTTTTCTAAATTTTCTAAATCTTCTTCAAATGAATTCCCATAAAATGTAAAGTCATCCATGTACACCTCTACACAATCATGTATTAGATCAGAAAAAATTGCTACTACTTCCCTTTGGAATGTTTCTAGTGCATTGCACAATCCAAAAGGAAGTACTCGGTAGGCATAAGTCCCCCATGGATAGGTGAATGTGGTATTATCTTGGTCTTCAGGTGCTACCTGAATTTTATTGTAACCACTAAAACCATCCAAAAATGAGAAATACTTCTTACCTGCTAATGTGTCCAATACTCGATCTATAAAGGATAAAGGAAAATTATCTTTTAGGGTAGCTTTATTCAATTCTTGATAATCAATGCACACCCTCCATTTACCATTATTTTTTGGTACAATCACTAAAGGGGAAACCCACTAACTGTCTGAAATTGGGTAAATGAAGTTCGCATTCAACAATTTTTGCAACTCTTCTTTCATAATTTCTCTAAGATTTGGATTCATCCTTCTTTGAGAGTGTCTGATAGGTTTACAATTTTCCTCAATATAGATGTGATGTATACAATTCTTAGGACTAATTCCTTTCATGTCAGTGTATTCCCATGCATTTGCAGAAGAATGTTTCTATAATGTTTTGATTAACGTTTCCTGTTGTAATCTCTCCAAGTTTTTGTTTATGTTCAAAGTTTTGCCTGGAAATATTTCAACTGTAGAGCTACCAAATTCTTCCATAGAATGAGGAAACATCTGCCTAGATGAAAAATAATCAATATTGCATTTTTCTTGAAATTGATCATGTTCATATTCTCAGGATGAGTCAAAGTTTTCTATTTAATTTAAGATTTGACTATATTCACTAATGTTTGTAATAGTAAAGAGAGGTTGTATATCATTGTCATCATCAATCCATTCTTTGTCATATAACTCTGTGAATTTTTTTGTTGGAGGATATCGAGTGAATTTCTTTGTTGAGTTGTTGGGAAATATACTGAGAGGGGGGGTGAATCAGTATTTAGAGCTAACTGAAAAAGTTACTTTTCCTTCAGTTTAAAAAACCATATGTTACATTACTGAATCCAACTTATATGTCCAGAGATCTTATTGCATCATTTATTCATCAGATGTTTAGTAAGCAGTAAGCATGAACAGAAATAACAGAAGAAATCATCAAACATAAGTAACACATATGAACACCAGTATTTAAGGTGGAAACCCAATTCGAGAGAAAACCACCGCTGCTGTAATCTCAGTATTCAATTTTTATTATAAAGAAAACTTCTTACAATTTATGCTGGTCCAGACTTATGCCAGCACGCAGGCACCCACCTGTAGAAAGGCTACAACCTTTTCTCGTTCTCTAGCCACTACTAGAAGGGAGCTACAACCCCCTGCTCTTGTTTACCAGCTACCACTGGAAGGGAGCTACAACCCCCTCACTGAAGGCTTTGATCCTCAGATCTAATGCGGACCACGTTTCATCCACTTCCACACAACATACCTTGCAGGCCACCAGATTTATTTATTTTCTTTAGCAGTGCATCCTTAATTTAGATTTCTCAGCAATCTGTTACCCATTCCATACAGATATACTTCAGAGTGAAGTATTCATTCACAACCCTTACTCATGCATACGTTATTTATGATTTCGTCAGTTGATTAAACCAGGAATTAATCATCATCTGATTTAGAGATCTAGATCAATCATCATATTCACAGGTGCACCATAGATTTAGATATATCATAGTTTCTTCATACAAATATATCTAAAGAGATTCGTTTATTATCAACCCTTTCGCATGCACACCACGTTCTTCATGATTCTCATCACCTTTTATAGTTTTTGCCTTTATTAAAACCTTGAGTCAAAACCATTCAATTGCTAATGGTATTCCTAGACGGGGTCAAAATAGATAATCCAGCGGGGTTTCCATAACTCACGTTGTTCTATTGATCTTGGTAATTAATTTAATACTTTTGAACTTAACTTTAGGATTAAGGTTAACCCTTCGCATTTTAACGCTTTCAAACAATATGGTAAACCTTTGACCCCAGGCCCACAAATATAATCAATAGCCTATCAAATACGCGCATAGTACCATAGGTAAACTTCGCACAAGTCCAGCGTTCGATCATCGTTCGATAGCAAGCTTCCAGATCAACGACGCACAACAATATCATTGGGAATCCTGGGTCGAACTATAACGCGCGATGGCGCACAGTGACAAACAATTTTCCTTGGGTCCTCCTTGCCACGTGTCGAGTGATTTATGGAATCGCTCCCAACGCCTCAAATACTGCTCACTCCGCATAGGTGGTGCGATGAAAACTGTAAACTGCCTTCACTGTTCACTCGGTCATGGTTCCGCTCTTCCACGCAAGGTTCCATTGCCTTTTCAATGTATTATTATAATTAATTTGCGCTTTAAGGATTTTCCTTTTATTATAGTTCCATTGCTCAATTTGACGTTTTGTTCACAAATTTGTTTGAGTCTTTATACATTCTTTACACCGGTTGCTGCCTTCCGACCTTGACACAACACAATGTCACTCTGTCTTCAATTCTGCTTTGATATATATAATATATCAACCTTCCATTGCATGTTCAGAGTTCTATCCTGTCACAGTTCCGCTTCTACCTGCATATTCAAGTTCCTGATTCTGCAAGCTGATCACTGTATTATGGTCCATCGCAATTATAATCTTTGCTACATTCATCATATCTCTGCAACCATTAATTCCTTCAATGGATCACAGATTACCATTCACTTATTCTTTTCTATTCAATGGCCTTTTTCTCCTACTTTGTCTCTGGACAATTCTGCTTCAATTATGCATTCTACTTCTATTTACTGTCTCTGTGTTGTCTACTACCTTAGTTCCTTATCTGCCTTTCTTCCTCTCTGCTTCTTTACTCTTTCTGCTGGTCTCTCTGCTATCTCTCTGCTTCTTGTTTAATGCTGCTCCTTGCTTCTTTGTTTTCCTTGTTGTTGTTTAGATGCTCCTTCTTTGCTACTTCCTTTGCCATAAATGACAAAATTTCCAACAATCTCCCCCTTTGGCATTGATGGCAATACTCTTCCTCTGATGGTCTTATAGAAGCCCTTTGTTGCTTTTCCTCCCCATTTGACATCAATGGCAAAGAGTTTGATCAAGATCCTTTGAACTGACAATGTCATGCTCCCCCTGAGATCATGCTGCATCTTCAAACATAATATGACCAACAATTCATCCTTTTCATATGACCAATGCTCCCCCTTAGTCTGTGTAATCAGATATGCCTAACAACACCTCACAACCAATTTAATCTTCTGTATTTAAGTAGACCTAATCCTCTGCATGGCAGAGACTACTCCCAGTTTTTGTCTGAGATATTCAAACGCTTCCCTGGGTAGAGGTTTGGTAAATATATCAACAACTTGTTCTTTGGAGGAAACATATTCCAATTTCACCTTTTGTTCAAGCACTTGTTCACGTAGGAAGTGATATTTGATGGGAATGTGCTTGGTCTTGGAATGCATAACAGGATTCTTTGAGATACTGATGGCACTTGTATTACCACACATAATGGAGATAGGAGGTGAACATTTGATTTGAATGTCTTGTAAGGTTTGCATCATCCAAAGAAGTTGAGTGCAACATGATGCGGCAGCCACATATTCTGCTTCTGCTGTAGATAAGGCAATAGAGCTTTGCTTCTTGCTAAACCAAGATACTAACCAGGGCCCCATATAGAATGCACCACCACTAGTGCTTTTCCGATCATCAACACTTCCAGCCCAATCTGCATCATTGTATGCATGAAGAGTAAGATCAACATTCTTTGGATACCATAGTCCAAAGTCTTGAGTTCCTTGTAGATATTTGAATATTCTTTTCACAGCCTGAAGATGAGACTCTTTTGGATTAGCTTGGAATCGTCCAACAATCCCGACTGCATGCATGATGTCTGGTCTTGTCCCAGTGAGATAAAGTAGACTTCCTATCATAGATCTGTATTCTGGTTGATTCACCGTAGGGGAATCATCATTAGAACTAAGATTACATCCGGTTATCATTGGTGTACTTACAGGTTTGCAATCTTCCATGCCATACTTCTTTAGGATTTGCTTGAGGTATTTTGCTTGTGATAAGAATATGCCATCTGTTGCTTGTTGCACTTATAAGCCAAGAAAGAATGTTAGTTCCCCAAGTAAAGACATTTCAAACTCTTGCTGCATATCAGAAGCAAATTTCTGACTTATAGACTCTTCATCACTTCCAAATATGATATCATCAACATATACAACTACAATCAATAGTTTTTCATTTTTAGTTTTTGTGTATAGGTTGCTATTAGCAGTACCTTTTGAAAATCCTTGTTGATGAAGATATTTGTCAAGATGATAGTACCATGCCCTTAGAGCTTGTTTGAGACCATATAGAGCCTTTTTAAGTCTACAAACAAGTTTTTCATCATTTCCCAAAATGAATCCTTCTGGTTGTTCTATATAAACTTCTTCTTCTAGATCACCATTGAGAAAAGCAGATTTAACATCCATTTGATAAACTTTGATTTGTTGGAAGCTTTAAAAAGCAAGAACCATTCTTATGGCTTCAAGTCTAGCTACAGGAGCAAACGTTTCTTCAAAGTCTATACCTTCTTGTTGAGCATATCCCTTGCAAAAAAGTCTAGCTTTATTTCTTATGACATCCCCATTCTCATTTAACTTGTTTTTGAATATCCATTTAGTTCCAATGACATTTTTGTCATGAGGTCTTGGTACTAATTCCCAAGTGTGATTATTTTCAATTTGATCAAGCTCTTCATTCATGGCTTGAATCCAACATTCATCTTTACTATCTTGACTGACATTGTCAGGTTCTATAGTGGACAGAAGTGCCAGATTGCTAGAAGATCCTGCAAGAGTCCTTCTTGTTTGTACACCTGATCCCTTTTCTCCCAAAATTTGAGATTCTGGATGATTCTTTTGAACATATCTGGATGGAGCCTTTTCAGAAAAATCATCTTCGAGTTCTTCATTGGGTTCACTGTTTGTATCATTACTATTTGATGTAGAAGGATATATGTCATCATCATCGTCTTCATTTGTTGTTTGTTTTTCTTATTTTGGAGCTACTGGAGACTCATCAATAACAACATCTATACATTCAACAATCTTCCGAAGTCTTTTATTGTAACATTCATATTCCCTACTCCTAGAGGAGTAACCTGGAAATATTCATTCATCTACTCTGGGTTCAAACTTGCCAAGTTTTTCATCATTATTTTTGATAAAAAATTTGCTTCCAAAAATTCTAAAATGATTTATAGTGGGAGAATTACCATACCATAGTTCATATGGAGTTTTATCACTATTTAGACGAACATGTGCCTTGTTAAGAATATTTACCGTTGTATGTGCTGCTTCTCCCCAAAATGTGTCAGGTGTTTCGGAATCATCAAGCATAGCTCTAGCCATTTGTTTAACTATTATGCTCATTCTTTCTACTACGCCATTCTATTGTGGAGTGCCAGCTACAGAAAACTGTCTTTTTATGCCATGTTGTTCACAATATTCAAGAAATTCATCTGATGTGTATTCTCCTCCTCGATCAGATTTGAGACACTTGATTTTTAGATCCAATTCATTCTCAACCAGTGCTTTGAAGATCTGAAATTTCTCAAATGCTTCATCTTTGTGTTTAAGTAGCCCAATCCAACACATTCTAGAGAAATCATCAATAAATAAGATATAGTATTCTTCACCATGTGGTGACTTTTTCCTCATAGGTCCACATATGTCAGTATGAATGAGTTCAAGAGGCTTACTTGATGATCCTTCCTTGGCATTAAATTGTAATCTGGTTTGCTTACCGAATTGGCAAGATTTGCATATGATATTTTCAGGTAGAGTAATATTGGGAAGATCACGAAAAACTTTAAGTCTGCTTGATTTGTTGATTTGAGAGAAGCTCAGATGCCCCAACCTTCTATGCCATAGCCAGTTTTCTAAATATTTACTCAAGTAACATTGTTCTTTGCAATTCTTTAATACATACAGGTTGCTTGGAGTTCTCTTTCCTTTTATAATTGTTTTACATGTATCAAGATCAGGTACCACACATTCTTTTGAACTAAATACAACTTCAGTTCCTTGATCACACATTTGACTTACACTTAACAGGTTATGCTTTAATCCATCCACATACATAGCTTCATTATCTTTCACCTTTTCTTTTAGAAAAATAGACCCTTTTCCCTTAATGACCACAGGAGTATCATTTCCAAATGCAACATTCTTTTCTTTTTCTAAAGCACTATATGTTAGAAGTTTGTTTTTGTCACCTGTCATGTGTCTTGAGCATCCACTATCAATGTACCATTGGTTTTCTTCATCTTCTGCAAATAATGCTATGCCACAATTTTCAACCTGTAATTCCTTCTTTTTCCATACTTTGGAGCTTGAAGGAACATGTTCTTTTGGCTGAACTTTGCTCTTGCATTCAAATTCTTCATAGCCAAAGTTATTGCAATAAGCACATTCAACTTCATTTTGAAGAGGAGAAAATTTATTATAAGTATTCTTCTTTGTTTTAGTATCAATCCTTTTCTTCCTTGCTTCTCTTGTCATGATGGTTTTATATGCAACACATTGAATAGCTTTATGAACAAAATTGTGACATGAGAAACATTGTCCATTGAAGAAGAAATTTCTGCGATCATAAAATCTTCTACTTGAATTTACCTGTTGATTGGTGTTTCTTTGAAGGACATTCCTGTTAGTGGTTTTTGAATTGAGATGATCATGCTTTACCTGTAAAGATTATTTATTCCCTTGCTGAGTGGCATCATGTTGTAAACCAGCTGTAACTGCTTTTAGATAATTTGGTGCTAAATCCTGAGAAGATTCTCCAATATATCCAAGACATGTCTTTATAAGAGGAGAATGTTGTACCTTGATAATCGCATCTAAGGTTTCAGATCCTTTAGAAAATCTAAGATTCAGAGTCTTTACTTTCTCAAGTTCTTTTCTTAGACTTACTACTTCACACTCTAATTTCTCATTGTGTTTCTCTTTTTCTTCAAGTTGATTTTTCATATTTTCTATGGTTATTTTACTCTCTTCTAAGCAAATTTTGAGTTTATTGTTTTCATCAAGAAAATCACTGTCTTCTAGGGCATCCACAAAAGTATCATTTTCTTCTCTAGATTCTTTTTCAAATGCCATGAGAAGTCTAAGATCTTGTTCACATTCTTCCTCACTATCAGATAACCCATCACTGTCTTCATGAGTATAGTAACTCTTTCTAGTGTTGAAACGATTCTTTTTCCTTATTGCTACTTCCTTCCCCTTTTTATGTGTTTCTTTATAAGGACACTTCACAAAATAATGACCAACTCTTCCACAATCAAAACATTTGAAAGGAAGCTTACCTCTGAACCGTCCTGTGCCAGGTTGAATTTTCTTTACAAAGTTTATCTCATCTTCTTCTGAGATATATCCTGATTCTTCTGTTTTTTGTACTTCCTTCCCTTTTGTAGAAGTTCTAAAGACTGCTTCTTTGACTTCAGATGGTCCTCCTCTTCTAATTTCATATGTAGTTAGTATGCCATGAAGTTGCACCACAGTAAGATTTTGAAGATCCTTCTTTTCTTCAAGAGCATAAACTTTTGCTTAAATTTTTTCGTTAGTGATCTTAAGACTTTCTCAACCAAAGTAGATTCGGTTATTGTTTCTCCCAGATTTCTCATATGATTTACAATATCATCAAGACGTAAGAAGAAATTGGAAATGCTCTCCTCATTATCCATTTTTAGATTCTCACATTGAATTCTGAGAGTTTGGAGTTTAGCACTTTTTACCTTTGCATCACCTTCATAACTCAGAATGATTTTGTCCCATATTGCCTTTGCTGTATTCAGCTGCATGACTTTGACAAATTTTGATTCATTTAGACTTCCCAATAGAGCATTGACCGCCTTTGCATTTGTTTCATAACTCTTTCTTTCCATTGGATCTGTTGGTACTGCAGCTGGATATTGATATCCTTGTTCAAAAATTTCCCATACATCTGCTCCTAGAGACTGAAGATAGGATCTCATCAATGTTTTCCAGAAGATTAAATTGTTTATGTTAAAGAGCGGAGGCCTGATAGATGTTGTTCCATCTTGATTTCTCATCTTGCCTGATCTTCCTTCTAGCGGCTAAGCTTTTTCAGAAGGACCTGCTCTGATACCAATTGTTGGGAAAAATAATGAGAGGGGGGGTGAATCAGTATTTAGAGCTGACTGAAAAAGTTACTTTTCCTTCAGTTTAAAAAACCATATGTTACATTATTGAATCCAACTTGTATGTACAGAGATCTTATTGCATCATTTATTCATCATATGTTTAGTAAGAAGTAAGCATGAATAGAAATAACATAACAAATCATCAAACATAAGTAACACATATGAACACCAGTATTTAAGGTGGAAACCCAATTCGGGAGAAAACCACCACTGCTGTAATCTCAGTCTTCAATTTTTATTATAAAGAAAACTTCTTACAATTTATGCTGGTGCAGACTTATGCCAGCACACAGGCACCCACATGCAGAAAGGCTACAACCTTTTCTCGTTCTCTAGCCACTAGTGGAAGGGAGCTACAACCCCCTGCTCTCGTTTACCATCTACCATTAGAAGGGAGCTACAACCCCCTCACTGAAGGCTTTGATCCTCAGATCTACCATGGACCACGTTTCATCCACTTCCACACAACATACCTTGCAGGCCACCAGATTTATTTATTTTCTTTAGTGGTGCATCCTTAATTCAAATTTCTCAGCAATCTGTTACCCATCAATACAGATATACTTTAGAGTGAAGTATTCATTCACAACCCTTACTCATGCATATGTTCTATATGATTTAGTCAGTTGATTAAACCAGGAATTAATCATCATCTGATCTAGAGATCTAGATCAATCATCATATTCACAGGTGCACCATAGATTTAGATATATCAGAGTTTCTTCATATAGATATCTCTAAAGAGATTCGTTTATTATCAACCCTTTCACATGCACACCACGTTCTTCATGATTCTCATCACCTTTTATAGTTTTCACCTTTATTAAAACCTTGGGTCAAAACCATTCAATTGCTAATGGTATTCCTAGACGAGATCAAAATAGATAATCCAGCAGGGTTTCCATAACTCACGTTGTGCTATTGATCTTGGTAATTAATTTAATACTTTTGAACTTAACTTTAGGATTAAGGTTAACCCTTCGCATTTTAACGCTTTCAAACAATATGGTAAACCTTTGACCCCGGGCCCACAAATATAATCAATAGCCAATCAAATACGCACATGTTACCATAAGTAAACTTTGCACAAGTCCAGGATCCAATCATCATTCGATAGCAAGCTTCCAGATAAACGACGCACAACAATATTGCTGGGTGTCCTGGGTCGAACTATAACGCGCGATGGCGCATAGTGACAAATGGTTTTCCGTGGGTCCTCCTTGCCACGTGTCGAGTGATTTATGGAATCGCTCCCAACTCCTCAAATACCGCTCACTCCGCATAGGTGGTGCAATGAAAACCATAAACCGCCTTCACTGTTCACTCGGTCATGGTTCCGCTCTTCCACGCAAGGTTCCGTCGCCTTTTCAATGTATTATTATAATTAAGTTGTGCTTTAAGGATTTGCCTTTTATTACAGTTCCATTGCTTAGTTTGACGTTTTGTTCACAAATTCATTTGAGTCTTTATACATTCTTTACACCGGTTGCTGCCTTCCGACCTTGACACAACACAATGTCACTCTGTCTTCAATTATGCTATGATATATATAATATATCAACCTTCCATTGCATGTTCGGAGTTCTATCCTGTCACAGTTCCGCTTCTAACTGCACATTCAAGTTCTTGATTCCGCAAGCTGATCACTGTACTATGGTCCATCGCAATTATAATATTTTCTACATTCATCATATCTCTGCAACCAATAATTCCTTCAATGGATCACATATTACCATTCACTTATTCTTTTCTATTCGATGGCCTTTTTCTCCTACTCTGTCTCTGGACAATTCTGCTTCAATTATGCATTCTACTTCTATTTACTATCTCTGTGTTGTCTGCTGCCTTAGTTCCTTATCTTCCTTACTTCCTCTCTGCTTCTTTACTATTTCTGCTAGTCTCTCTGCTATCTCTTCGCTTCTTGTTTAATGCTGCTCCTTGCTTCTCTGTTTTCCTTGTTGCTGTTCAGATGCTCCTTCTTTTCTACTTCCTTTGCCATCAATGACAACATTTCCAACATGAGTTACCATTAGAGATATACATGTCACTAGATCTACAACTAATGAAAGCATCAGTTGTAGCCAACCAAGTTCTTCCTAATGTAAGTGGATGTCCTCCTAGATTGTTCTTAGGAGTTAAGATCATAAAATCAACATGATACCCCAAAGAGTCTAGCGATACTGAAATACCTTCTAACACACCATTTGGCTTGATTACAGATCTGTCTGCTAATTGCAGTAATGTAGGTGTATACATAAGATTAGGAAGTTTGAGTCGTTCCATGGTTTGTCTGCTCATGATGTTTATTGTTGCTCCTAAATAAATCAATGCATTCGGAATTTCAACACCATTGATATGTGTTTTTACAACTGGACTTCCTGGATCTAAATATTTTTGTATGGAAATTTTTCCCATCATTATGTCTGGAATACTTCCTACTAGTTGAATTATTTTTATTTCTTTTGTTTTTCTTCCTGGTTTCTTCATGCTCAACTCTTTTATTATTTTGGCTAGAATTGGAATCTCTTTAATGGCCTGTAACAAAGGGATTTTGATGCATAAATTTTTCAATTCATCTAGAAAATCATAATTGGGCAACATAATATGCTTTTCTACCCCTTTATCAACTTGTAATATTTTAGGAAAATGAGGTTTAGAAGTAAATATCGATGGTTTCTCTATGATAGGAGTTTAGTTTACTGGTTCTTTTTATTTTTCATTTCCATGATTCTAGTTTTGAAGAGATGTTCCTTCCTCAAAACTTGTATTTGGCTGTAGAGAATCTTCCTCAGAATTATCTTGTTCTTGAATAACTACAGAAGGCTTTTTCTTTTCTAGTATCCTACCAGATCTAAGTTGGACATCATTGAGATCTAGAGGGGTAATCATGTAGGTTGTAAATTGATGTCCTTCTATCATATAAGTATTTTAAGGATTTTTATTATTCGGGTTTGGTAATGGTTTCGTAGGTAGTTGATTTGGTCTTTGTGGAAATGGTAATGAAAGTTGTGGATTTTGATTTTGGATTTGGGGTTGTTGATTTTGTTGAGGAATTTTTTGGGGAGGATAGTTTGGATATGATGGAGGATATTGATATTATTGAGTGAATTTTCCATAGGGAATTTTCATTCTTTGTGCCCAATATTGAGGCCAAGGTTTTTGCCAAGAATTCCAATTATTTGGTGGGGGCTGAGTATACATTTTATTGTTAAAGCCTTGAGTTTGTGGCCCTTGCCATGGTCTTCTAGAGATAAAGAAAAGAGATTATGTTGGATTTGAAGTTGTTTCTTCTTGAAAAACAACCTTAAGACCTAGAATTGAAGGGAAACTCTTAGTTTCATGAATTTATGAAAAAATCATATAGGTCTCTATGACTTTTTAATCAAGAGGAAATTCTCTTAAAGCATGCTTATTTCTGCATTTAGGACAAAAAATAGCTAAAGCATCACTCTCGGCTTTCTGCTTGTTTTGCAACTTAAGGGTGTCTATCTATTCACTAATGTTAAATACACACATGGTGTATGAGAAGATAAAACACACAAATAGAAAGATAAGCATTCATTGTTCATATTATTCACCATACCCATAGAGGATTAGGTGTTAAACATTCCCCCCTTAATTCGAAGGGGTATGTGTGAGTCGAAGAAGAGAGTTGTAATAAAAATCTGCAAAGTATGCATGGCAGCACTTAGGTTGAGTCAGTTCTCTGAAATGTTTCCATAAAGAGGTGGTTTAAGGATGACCACCAACACTGGAACACAATGCTTATTGCAGTTCCTAGAACTCTCCCAAAACTGGAAAGAAGTTGAGGGCTTCTGCTAGAGGAAGTGCCCCTCATATTTGAAGAGGGATACCTTCAACCTATAAGAAGGGAGGTCTACAACCTATGATGGTTTAAGGATGACCACCAACTCTGGAATTCTTGATGCATTTCCTGGAACTCTTCCAAAGCTGGCAAGAAGCTAAAGTTTTCTGCTAGAGGAAGTGTTCTGAAAGAGGAAGAATATCAACCTCACATAGATGGTTTAAGGCTGTCCACCAACCAAAGGCATGCTCATGGGCATCCGTGTCTCTGGCGACAACTCTGAATCTGGAATGACGAATTGTGGCTCAGGCTCGCTTGAACTCTTTTGTCTCTGGCTACAACTCTAAATTTGGAATGAGAGATTGTGGCTCAGGCTCGCTTGATGTGGCATCGAAGCTTGTAGATGACCACCATTTCCCCCCCTGTCAGGTACAAGGTGAGATGATGGCGAAAACTCAACTGCAAGTTTGTTCATTATTTGAGAACAAGTTCTGACATATGTCTTAAACATCTTCTTGGCTGTTGATGCCCATTTCTAGGAAGCGATCCATCCAAGATGAATCTTTGTTCTTGCAAGAGGCTTGTTTCTGAAGCATCTGTGTGAAGAATGGGTGTGCCAACCACAGCTCTTTCATGGGTGAAGATCGAAAAAATGATATTTCATATGGCCAACTCGATCATAGTGTTGCCATTTTTCAATCTATTGTTTATGATTTGGAAAAGGAGCGGGATCTGGAACAACTGTAGGTGTGCTATCATGAAGAAATCCGATGCTCTGAAATTAAATGGGCTTGGAGTAGTCTAGAATATGAAAGGAAAATTCCTTGTCATATCCAAGACCAGTTCTATGCTTGTTATGGACAAGCTCTTCCAAAGGTTTGATGATGGTCTTGGGAAGTGCAGATTGAGTTGCTGCATCTGCGTGTAAATGTGCTCTTGTACAAGGAACTGAATGTGAATCGACTGCAACTTTATATTCTTGCTATTGATGGGAGTCCCTCTCAATTTTATGAATAGAAACAGGTTCAGAATGATGACTCTTTTGATGTAATTCTTCTTACTGGAATTGAGATTCAAGCTGCAAAAACTCAATCTTTTCTTGTGCATTTTGTAGACATATTTGAATTTCTGAGAGAGTTCCCTTGTACATTTGGACTGTGTCATTAGTGCCACAAAGTATAAGAGTATTCAATAACTCTAATACTGTCTCTATTGGTCTCATTTTTAAAAACTCAAAGTTTCTTGTAACTTTAACTTTGAATAATTTATTCCAACTTCACAAATGAAAAGAGTGATGATCACAAAGAAAATACCAATTAGAGATCTTGATAATACAACAAGAAGAAAAGATCTAGGAAATGTAGAACCTTGCACATATGCCCTTTCAAGTACTTGATAAGTGACTTACAAGGAAGTTTTTGTCCACTTTGACACCTATACTTATGAAAACATTGGCAGTGACCTTTATAGTGGCACCAGTAATAAATCTTAAATGCACTGTAGAAATATTTGAAATAAAAAATTAGCAACAAAGAACCATTGATATAGAGACATTTTTCTAGATTTTCAATGCTCGGTTATCATATATGTAAATATCCCCACCATTGTAGTTATCTCTCCCAATGCCTTCATGTAAATCTCTTCATCTTGTGTGAGTCTCTCTCTGCTCTCTACGCCGCTGCGAGGCTATTATTTGGTGCTTCTGTTTCTATAGACTCGGCCAGATTTTAATTCATCACGGGAAAGGAGAAAATCCATATTAACGTTGTGGTTATTGGCCAGAATGCATTAAGTATGGAATTCGTGAGCCTGAAGGACCTGCATACTTTGATGTGTATTACAAAGGTTCACATGGAAGAGAGAAGGTTTATAGCATGAATTTTGAGAGAGTAGGTGGAGGAAATGATAGCGAGAATTCGATGTGAGTCCACTCAATTACAAGATTCCCCGCATGATGAATTCTGAAATGGAAGAACTGCCATATGTGCTGCATACCACTCAAACGACAACAACAATATTCACTATTTTGATGCAATTGTTCAAGAGGTCATCTAGATTAAGCACAAGATGAGCATGAAAAGAGCATATAAATGTACAAGTAGCACTACTAAAATTACTTTTGACGCCAAGGTTTTATTGAGTGACGACCCATATAAAGGTGAAATTACCACTGTTGCCATAAAATATATCCACTTGTTGCCAGACCGAAGCCTTGAAGGTCACCCTGTTATATAGTTCCTTGAATGGGTGTTACAAGAAAACAATAACACGGCTTCTCTAGATATAAATGTGCCACTTAATTGGTGGCAAAAGGATTTCTAAAGAATGTTGAGTCTCCACGTGAGAAGGAGTGGGACAAAATTCCAAAAATTCCAATAATGTCAAGTGTAGGCCACCAGAGGGAGGCATACATGCACCGGAGGAGTGCAGATCAGCAGGTGAAATGCTAATCCATAGGTAAACTGCTCAGATGTAGATGTGACAGTCAAAGGATATTCCTCTTTGCAGTAGCAAGGGTTGGTCTTCTCACAACAAATGAATGGAAAAACATTGACGACCTATATTCTAATAAATGCTAAGAAGGCTAGACATCATGGCTCAGATACCATGTTAAATACACACATGGTGTATGAGAAGATAAAATAGACAAATAGAAAGATAAGAATTTGTTGTTCATATTATTCACCATAGATGTCTATTTATGTTACATTGGTGTGACCCTTGGATTCATCTTCCGAGGTCACTTGGACTCCTTTGTGACTGTTCACCTTCCATACCTACCCTAAAATATCTGTTATAAATTCATTAATCATGTTTCCAATTTCTTCCCTATTTACTATTCCGGTTGCAGATTTATTTACTCTAGCAAGAAAAGGATCTCTTGGACTTTTCCCAATTTTTTCTTTTCCCCTTGAGAGATGAATACATAATTCAGCAATGTCAGATAATGGGAGTTGATAGATATCCCCCTTCCCCATTATGTTGAGGATGTCTATCCACTCATCTCTAATGGATTTTAATAAAAGAGCTTTTAAAGTATCTTGATCTAAATTATTCATTTTTGCTCTTTTTATGTTGTAATTGAAACTTTCAAGTAAATACTCCAAATTCTCATCCTCTTTTTGCATCATTTTAAATACTTCATCCTTATGATTTATGGGTATGCAATAATTCAAATACCTTTCTAAAAATTCTTGCTTCATGTCATTCCATGTTCTGATAGACTGAGTGATTAAACCCATGAACCATTTTAAAGCTGCTCCTTTCAATGTTGAAGGAAACAACTTAAGTTTTTGAGAGTCTTATAAATAATCATAAGTTCTGCACAAGACTTCAAATTCAAACAAAAAGGTTTCAGAATCTTCACTTTTTAATCCATGAAAATTTGGGAGGACAGAAGGTGAGATTTTTTTCATTGTGGCATTTGTCTCTCTATCAACTATAGGGAATCCAAAATAACTATTAATTTTCCTATTTCTTCTGCCTCCTCCTACATTCCCTCTACCTCTTCCTCTACCTCCTCCAAACATTACATTTTCTCCATTTATAATTTCTCCTTCTCCTCTTCCTACCATTATAGATTCTTCAGAGCTAATATAAGATTCAACCTGCAAGGTTAAATGCTCTTCCTCTGGTTCTTCTATCAATGGTATGTTGAAGAAAGGTTCTTCCTCTTCCTCTCCACTAGGAATTTCAAATCTTCAACTAAAATATATTTTCCTATAGAGGTGAAAAATATTAGTCCTTCTGTTGGAGATCTAGGATCTTCTTCCTCTAAGACTGCCTGAGTGGATGAAGTAGGAGATCCTCCTAATTGGATTTCTGACCTTAGGAATTCAGGAAGTCTAATCTAGTGAAGTATGGAATATGAGTTTGAGATGGAGGTGTATCACCTCGTGGTCTTGGTGGAGTGAGTGGTGTTGTAGGAATTAAACATCTGCTTGTAGCTAAGAATCTACCCCTAGAATCTCTTTCTCTACCCATATCATTTTTTTTAGATGTAAGAAATAAGGCTATCTAATTACACTTCCTCGACAACGTCACCAAAATGTTTAGTCAATTCAATGTCCTAAATTTCTTACATAAATTATTAACCGAGGTTTGTAAACTGATGAAGTGTGGTGCACTATATGTGCTTTGTTAACCTTATTCTTACTTTGTTGTATGTATGTTTATGTTGTTTTGGGGATTCTGTTCTTTATATTTAAGGGTGTTAATCTAAAACCTTGAGAGAAATCAAATGAATCCTAATGAATTTTAAGAAGGAAGAAAATGAAGTGTTCCTAAGTTAAACTAATTTTCATAAAAATAAATCAAAGATTTATTGACTGGTTAGAATCTGATCTCAAAAATAGAGTATCTATTCTAATGACTTCTAATTTAACATTAGTCCTATTCCATGGATATAAATATTATAACTAAAATTGAAATTGAAATGCTATTCTAAGTGAAATCATTAAAAGAAAAAAACTAATGTATGTTTAGTTACTCTAAAATTCAATATGAAGTGTCACCTTCTTGAGATGATGTGTAATCAACCAATTATACCTTAGTTTCTAATGATCTAGAAAAGCAAGTAAAGTGTGCAGAGGAAAACTCAATAATTTCATCAATTAAATATTCAATCATTTAGTCTAGAAATATGATAAAATCATCTTCTTGAAAGGACCTTGAAGAACATCCAATGATACAATTAAATGAGGATCTAAAAGAAAATGTGAAAGCATGCAAAATTAAAGCTCAACTAATTTTAAACAAGTAATGTATGTTTGATTACTCTAGCACTTAATATGAAGTATCACCCTCTTGAAATGATGTGTAATCAACCAATTATACCTTAGTTTCTAATGTTCTAGAAAAGCAAGTAAAGTATGTAGAGTAAAACTCAATAACTGCATGAATTAGATATTCAATAATTTAGTTTATAAATTTTTTAAAATCATCTTCTTGAAATGAATTTTAAGAACATCAAATGATACAGTTAATTGATAGATTTAATCTAAGATAGTGAATAACAAAACGGTAAAGGAAACTAGATAACTGTGAGCTCTATCACTTCAAACTTAATCCAAGTTGAAAATAGATAGATCTATTCTCACGAAATGTTTTTAGAAGATCAATGATTAGACAATTATTCTATTCATGCTAGGAAGACATTCATGGTATAATTCTATGCTACTGACCAAAAATGTAATGTAATATTAATCTACTCAGAAAACAAAATATGAGAAAAACAAAGTAAGGAATTTAAACTAAAACAATGAACAAAAAACCTCCTCCTATGTAGGGGCCCTCTGCAATAGATTCGGTTGAGATCCTAGCTGATTATATATGCACTAAGCAATCACTGGTACCATGAACACGATCCTTTTATTATAACAGAATGGATTTTTAAAATAATAAACAGGGTTTCAGCAAAAGTTCTACTTCTTCTCAGTTCTGTAAAATCAATATTTAAATAAAACAAACATAACTGTTATGAGCTAATTTTTCCTACAGGTGGTCAATCTTAACTGAATTATAGAATTGGAGTTTGACTATTTAACTCTTGATTTTCTACGATAGAGAAGATAAAGAGCCCTTCTGTTCTTGGCTTACGTCTTTTGACCGGACATTGACCACGATCTGAGGAATCCTTTTCTATCGATCTTGATCAAGTAGATAGGATGAAATCCATGTGTAGATTATTCTAGAAATGCCCATGTGGCTCATTTCTACATTTGATCCTGAGAACCTTTTAGCCATGAAAGTAGCTACGAAACCAACGATTAGCTGTAGAATAGGCTGCGTTCTATAGCCAAATTACAAAAATCCATTCAAATATTAATAACATCAGAATATAACATGGAAATCATTTAAATGCATTCCTTGAGACAAAACATGACATTTATCATTTATTGGAGTATATGAACTTATGAGAAATTAAAGGAAAAATGTGAGAAAGGATGTCAGAGAGAGGATAATTCTGAGGTTAAACATAGTCCATCAGACAGAAAGAGCACATGAGGAGGGATCTTCAGCATAGGATCGACAAAAATTCCTTGGTACAACAGAAAGCAATGATCTGTGGCACTCAGTTCAGTCGAGGAAAAATACATGGGAGTAAGTCAAGCCACATGTGATTCCATCTAGATGAAAAAGATCCTGGTGGGTTTGTTTGGTTCTCAGATGGATTTGACAGTGATACTTTGTGATAACCAGAGTTGCATTAAACTCTCGATTAATCCATTATTCCATGATAGGTCCAAGCACATTGACATCTGGAATCACCATCTTAGAGATTGTGTCCAGAGACACATTATGCTACTTTAGTACATTCCCACGAAGGATCAAGATGCAGATATTCTGACGAAGGCGCTCATGAGGAGAAAATTTGAATACCATATAGGCAAGATCAGGGTGGCAGATAATCCCTTTCTGTTATGAAACTAGCTCCAAAATTACAAGAAAAGAGACATGAATGCCTTAGAAATAAACCACTTCGAGGGGGAAACCTCCTTTATATTACATAAATGAAAAACTATTGGATGATACAAATGAAAAAACTCCCTTCTATATATAGGAGTCCATGGGGTCACAATAAAATCCTAGACGACCTAACAATAATTATTTATGGGCACAATAATAACAATATTGGGGTTAAAGGGGTACATCAATAAAAATAAGGGGGCTACACTAACACCAATAAGGGACTATACCAGTAATATAGGGACCTAACATGCCCCTCTCCTTCAAAAAAGTGCTTTCCTCAATTCTTGAGTAGCTCTGTGTGTTTCTGTATAAAATTCTCATCCTCCCATGTAGAATCTTTAGTGGGTAAGTTCTTCCACTTGATGAGATACTCTAAAATTGATCTATTTCGTAGCTGTTGAGTTCTTGTTTTTGTTACTACTTTAGGTTCCAATATGATTTTTCCTTCCTCATAAAGTTCTGGCAATATTGTTTGAACTAGAAGTTTTTCACCTATAACCTTATTTAAGCATGAAACATGGAAAACTAGATGCACTCGCGAAGAAGCAGGAATCTCCAATTTGTATGCCATAGTACCAACCTTTTGAAACACCTTGTAAGGACCATAGTAATTTGGCGATAATTTATTATCCTTCTTATATTTCTTGAGGGACATTTGTATATATGGTTGCAGCTATAAAAATACCCAGTCTCCTACATCAAAACTTCTCTTGCTGTGATGTTGATATTCATGTTGTTTCATTCGATTTTGTGCCAAATTCAGTTTATCCTTTAAGAGTTGGAGAACTTCTTGTTTATGCTTGATGTGATCTTCCACTTCTTGAACCTTAGAATTTTCTCTTAAATATGATGTGATGGACGGTGGATGATATCCATAAAGTGCCGTAAATTGGGTCATTTTTGTTGCAGTATGGAAGGAAGTGTTATACCACAATTCAACAAGAGGTAACCACGTGAAACATTGTGTTTCTTTATCAGATACAAAACAATGAAGATATAATTCCAAACATTTATTCACTATCTTGGATTGACCATTGGATTGAGGATGATAAGATGAGCTATGAGCTACTTGAGTACCCAAACAAGAAAATAATTCCGTCAAAAAATTTCCAGTAAAATTGGGATCTCTATTGCTTACAATAATCTTTGGGTTTTCATGTAGCTTTTGATTTTTTTCATAAATGTAGTAGCAACTATACTTGCTTTAAATGGATCAGATAATGCACAAAAGTTCGCATACTTGGCATGTCTATGAACTACCACCGTGATGACACTCTTTCCTAAAGACTTAGGTAAACCTATGATAAAATCCACTGAAATATCCTCCCAATGTTGACTTTGAATGGATAAAGTTTGTAGAAGACTTGAAGTCTTAATTTCCTGAACTTTATGTTGCTGGAAAACCAAACATTCTATCACAAAATTTTAAATATAAGATTTAAGGCCATCCCAAAAAAAATATTTCTTCACCCTTTGGTAAGTTTTTAAAAATCTTGAGTGTCCTCCTAAAGGAGAAGCGTGCAATTCCAAAATAATATTTTTCTTTTTTGGGAATTAGTAAAAATATATAAGCGATCTTTGTACCATAAGGAATCATTTTTCCAACTAAATGCATCAGATGTACTAGGATCTTGCTACAACTTTCGAATGAGTGTCCACACTTCTTCATCCTTCTTCCATTCATCCCTTGCTTTGGTTATCCAATCTGGTTGGATAATATAAATGGAACAAATCAATGCTTCCACCTCTTCATTCTTTCTTGAGAGTGCATCTGCAACAACATTTAGCTTCCCTTTTTTCTAGATGATTTCAAAGTCATAACCCAACATATTTGCTACCCATTTTTGTTGCTCCTTTGAAGATAGTATTCATTCCAAAAAGTGTTTAAGACTATCATGATCAGTTTTTACCTTGAAGTGTCTTCCCATTAGGTAAGGTCACCATTTATTTAGTGCATGTAGTATTGCTAACATTTCCTTCTCATAAATAGCTTTTTGTAAATACATTCCTTTGATTGGACCACTTTCAAAAGCGATAGGTCTTCATTATTGCATTAAAAAAACACCAATTCCATTTCCTGAGGCATCACATTCCACAATAAAGGTTTTTGTGAAGTCTGGTGTAGCTAATACCGGTGCTTGGCACATTTCCTCTTTAAGATGTTCAAAGGCCTTAGTTGCTTCAGAGTCCATGAAATTGCATATATTCTAATAATGTTGTTAGAGGTGCTGCTATTCTCCCATAATTCTTAACAAACTTGTGATAATACCCTGTTAACCAAAGAAATCATCACAACTACTTTATGGTTGTGGGGAATATCCATTGATTAATGGCTTTAATTTTGTCAGGGTCTACCTTAACACCCTCATGAGATACAATATGACCCAAATATTCCAACTCTTGTACTCCAAAAAAACATTTGGATGTTTCTCCTTCAATAGTTTGAGCACCCTGTCAACATGTTGAACATGATCCTTCCAAGACCTGCTGTAGATTAGTACATCATCAAAAAGTACTAGCACAAATTTTCTAAGGAAGGGTTTGAAAATGGAATTCCTCAACCCATTGAAATGTATAAGGTGCATTGGTAAGGCCAAAAGACATGACTATAAATTCATAATGACCCTCATGAGTTTGAAATGTTGTTTTGGAATATCTTCGGTCTTCATTCTAATTTGATGATACCCTGAATGAAGATCCAACTTGGTAAAATAAATTGCTCCACATAATTCACCCAATAATTCATTAATCATGAGAATGCTAAATTTATCTTTAATAGTGAGCTTATTTAGCTCCCTATAATCCAGACATATGCACCATGATCCATCCTTCTTGTGCACCAGTACTACTGGAGAAGAGAAAGAACTTTGACTAGGTTGAATTTAGCATATCTCTCTAAATATTTTCAAGAATCAAACTGCCTAATTTGGCTCTTTTGGACATAAGGATATCTATAAGGCCCGATGTTTGGAGGAACACTTCCTGGCATCAATGAATAACATGATCATGATCATGAATAGTGGGAGTCCTTTAAGTTTCTGGGAAACATCTTCCAGAATGATTTCTTCTGCATGGAGATCTGGAGAAATAGATGATTTTGATGTTGGAACTTCTAGTGAGAATAATTGTGACATTGTGCCTCGTTTTTCTTTCTTTAGAAGCTGTGTCATGACATTAGAGGTTATTATCTTTCCTGGCTTCCCTGCGATACCCCGTAATTCGACTTCCTTTCCTTCTGAAAAAAAATTCAAGAATGTTCTTGAAAATTAAAAGATACTGTCCCCAAATATTGTAACCATTTTACTCCTAGTACAACATCAGCACCTCCCATTGGAATGGAAAGAATTGGAATATTTATTACATATTTCCCCATGGTTAGCTTGATATCATGGCATTTTCCAAAGAAATTTATAGGTCCTCCATTTGCAACCATCACTTGAAATTCTGATGTTGGGTATAGGAAACAATTCAATTCCTTGGCTACCTTACAATGAATAAAATTATGGGTACTACCTGAATCAATCAACACTATTACCTTTTTCTTCTTAATATGTCCTTATATCTTGAGAGTTTGAGGAGTGGTAATTCCTACCAATTCATTACACGATATGGTGAGACTCATTTCTTCTTCTTCTAGGGTTGGTTCCTAGTGTATATCCTCTTCTTTTGAAGTTTCTTGTTCATTTTCTTCATCCTCTTCACAATCTATGTAAAATAGTTTATTCTCAGCACACTTATGACCTTTAGTGTATTTCCTATCACAACTATAGAAAGGACCATTTTCTCTTTTTTCTTCCAATTGTGGTGGTGTCAACCTTGTAGGTTGTGGAAGTCTAGGAGTAGCAATACTTCCATCTTTATAGATGTGAGTGGTAGGCTTCCTTGTTGCCATAATTTTACATTCAATTTTTCCTTCCAACCTGAATGAGGTTCCCAAACGTGAACCTCATGTTGGATTTTATCTTTGAAAGTGCCTATGAAGAAATCAATCTTGTGTTCCTCTGGAATATTAGTTACCCTTATATTCAATTTTTGGAAGTCCTGAATGTGCTCCACCTCTGAACCCTTTTGTTTGAGATTTATCAATTGGCTAAAAAAGGTGTTGCTCTTTGTATCCTCATAATGTGCTATCATTTCCTCCATAAAAATTAACCAAGTGACAATTTTTTTACGGGAGAAAAGCCATCGATACCATACAAATGTATTTTTTCTAAATATAAAGTTGCAATGCATACCTTTTGTGTGTTTTTCACATTATTGATATCAAAATATTGATCCATGTATAGTATCCATGTTACAGGATCCTTGCCATCAAACTTCCTCATATCGATCTTTGGAATATGGTGGGTCTTCCATCCAACATTAAAGTTTATGAAATCACGATTAACATTTATTTTGTTCTCATCATGAGTTTCCTCTACTATCTTTTCACCATTAAGAAACATTTCTTGTATCAACTTTGTCAAACCTTTCATGCCTGGTTTTAGATCATTCTTCATGTTTCCATTTCTCATTGATATTAGCTTCCATGCCAGCTTTCATGACATCCATTCCATTCTTCAAACCATCGATCTTAGCTTCCACGCATTTCTTCAAAACATTCATCTTAGCTTCCACACTTTTCTTCAAAACTTCCATTTCATTTTTTGTTGCTCTTTGCGAGAGCGAAATTTGGTGCACTTGCTCTTGTAATTTTGATATGTCATGTTGTATTTTTTTGTCTTCATGAGTCATAGCAAAGCCTTCTGAAGGCTTAATGAGTGTTGAATTCTTTTAAGGGATAATTTTAGAACCCAATACTGATATATGTTCTACAATATGCCCTTGGAATCAATTCAAATTGATTCTTCAAACAAGACTTATGAAATTCGAGAAAAAAAATACACACCTTTTTCTTGGTTTTGAAGAGGTCGATATTCAAACTGAATTATCTTTGTGATTTAGGATCTTCAATATCTGAAATTAGGTCCTGCATTAGCCCTCTAAATCTTCTTTCGAATGCCAAATGTCTGACCTGATTTAGATTCTTCAAGGAAAATTTATGCCCAATCTCCCACAACGACCTAATTATGCCACATGTCATTGTTTCCTCCTTTGGCTCTGAAATTGATACACAAGAAACTACATTCCGTTTACTTGCGACCACTTTTTACATAATTCCATTCCAATGCTCAGAAAGAGATTTATGACAATTTTCCCACGATCACCTCTTTGAGATGAAATTCGGGAGCTTGAAAAACCCTAACTTCCACAGACCATATCTCTGAAAATATTGTGAACTAATAGATGAAATTTTACATGAATTTCCTTGGGATTTTGGCTTCGCGTGATAATAATTTCAGATTTTTAACCTTCGTAGAAAAAAAAATAATAAAATTTCCATGATGACCTATTTGGAGCAGCAAAACCCTAGAATCCAAAGCTCGGATACCAAACTTTATGAAACTAGCTCCAAAAATAGAACAAAAGGGAGACAAATGCCTTAGAAATAATCCACTTCAAGGGGGAAACCTCCTTTACATTACATAAATGAAAAATTCTTGGATGATACAAATGAAAAAAACTCCTTCTATATATAGGAGTCCATGGGGTCACAATATAATCCTAGCCGACCTAACAGTAATAATGTAAGAGCACAATAATAACAATAGGGGTTACAGGGGTACAACAATAAGGGGTCTACATTAACAACAATAAGGGACTACACTAGTAATATAGGGACCTAACACTTTCTTGTTGAGAGGGTTTTTTGAAGTCCAACAAGAAATTATAGTACATAGACTAGTGTGGGACCAATAGGTCCTAGTGATACATTAGTGTGAAGCTCAATTTAATTAATTAAATTGGTGTAGTGTCTAATTTAATTTTCCCTTAATTAAGTTGGATAATAAATTGTCATATTATCTCAAATTCACTTGTAAAATTTAACTGTGATAAAATCAGTTAGCTCATTAATTTCGAGTTGAGGGTAGTTGGTGAGGCATGGAGAGTGATTCTATTAGTTATTGAGTTCAAATTGTAGTTGGTGCAGTATTTAATGCATGAGAAATTAGTTAACTCAATCTAGGTGAGTTGAAGTCAGTTGAGCTAGTTTTAACTAATTGTTGCACTAGTGAGAGATAAAGTGAATTAAATATTATTTAATTCACAATCAGTCATCTAACATGCAACTGATGATTTACTATTAAAAGTTGCATGCATGTTAGTTCTAGTGGAGACCCAATTGAGAAAAAGGTTAAAGGGATGCTAACTATCAGTTGTAGCATTAATGGGTTGCACATATGCAACCAAACACACATTGGATTTCCCATGATTCCTGCACATTTTTGGAAGGAAAAAATTCCTAAAGAATATGGATTACATTCATCAGGAAACACGCAAGCAAGATAGGTTGTTTAAAGGCTGAGAATTGGCTATGTGTTAGCCGATTTTGTCTGGGACAGCGTGAGATAGTTGTGAGAGTGCACGAGACTTTTGTGAGGAGATTGCATTGTAATTTTTTCATGATCCCATGATGAATATACAATAGAAGATAGAGGGGTTTTGAGCAGCAAGCTTTCCCCTGGAAATTACTTGTGTTTTGGTTTGATTTGATTCTTTCTTTACTTGTTGTGATTAGTGATCGTGTTTATTTTCCACAATTTATTTGTAGATGGATTCAGTATCTAGCTTTAGTACATTTCTTGATCATATTGAATCTATTGATATACATATGTTTATATAATTTCTACACATGTCCTTTGGAATTCCACTTTCCAATAAATTTTCAAATAGGAAATTACATTATCCACAAAAATGATGTGGCATATGGTGACTCATGACATGACATGATAGATAACATGGATTGCATGATAGCATGGCAATGTCAAGTAATTCTTGATACTTCTTGCTATGTATCTTCCTGATAATGCTCTTCTTTCCACCTCCATGTGGCTTAGAGATAAGGAGTCTTCAATGATATCAGGTCTTAAGCTGTAGTCTCAAATTAGTGTCGCTTTTCTTTCTCCTGATTGATCAACTTGCACATTCAACTACAAAGGTGATTTCTGCATGTTCTCCTTCTCCATCTCCTTCTTCACCATGTTTTCATGGTATGATAGAGTAACTACATGTAATATTCCCAATTAGTCATGAGCTAATTGGAATATTCAATTTTGTTTTATTACTTTGTTTAAAGAGTAAGAGGGAAAAGGAGGTCCAAAATTATCCTTAATAATGAATAAATCCATGCCAAATGTGAAAGAGACAAATATTTGCAGCTTAATTGAAGCACCCTTGTTGTGAAAGGGGATGTATCACTTTGACTGGGTCAACCTTGACCAAATCAACAGCGCTATCATGGAGGAGTTTCCATCAATGAGGGATAACACAGTTTTAGATGGAGATGCTTTGTGTGAATTTAGTGATCTTTTTGGATGGCGCTTAGGGTTTCCAAGCTCATATTCTATTTAAGAAAAAGGATGGCAGCCATATTAAGGTTGTTGATGTATAAGATATTTCTGAATATATGGTCTGTTTAGACATATATCTTTCTCTTTTTGTTTAGCTAAGATAGAGTGTTGTTTAGCATAGGGTGTTCCTGATCGGGAATCCCACCTCTTCCATTGAGGAGCTCTTGGAGGAGTCTTGCACTACATTGTCCACTATCTAGCTTAAGGCCAAGCTTCTTATTTTAACTATAGCGTAGTTCCTGTTTAGGGTTTGGTTATTTTTGTAAGCTGCAGCTAGTGGAGACTAGATCTCTAGATCTAGGCCATTTCATTTCTCATTTTCAGTGGAAGAGGTTTCCACTTTAATGGGAGGATATTATTGAATGGATTTGAGCTTATTTTCAGATCTTGGCATCAGGCCAACCTTATTTTGATCCCTACAATTCAGTTTACTTCCATATTTGCGTTATTTTTGTAGGAGGAGTTGTAGGGTGGTTTAGCACACCATTTGGAGAGCTGATTTTCTAGTGAAGGGGATCTTCCTTACACTTTTAAAGATCTGTTGGAGGAGGCTATTTTATTGATCATATCATATTAGCCACACTTTTCAGATCTATATATTTCAGTAGATCTATAGTCTTAGATCTCAGATCTACAACTTGTATTTGGTGTTTTGCTGAAAACCCTTGAGTGGTTCTTCAGAGGAGCTTGTATATTGCATGGCTTTGATATAGATATAAATTTTGAGGCACATATCAGCTCTAGATATGATTTATAATCAACTGCTATTACAAAGCCAATAAAATAATGATGTAAGGGTTTCCCAACTTTTCTATATGATTGCAGCACCTCTTATTGAGGGATTTTGTTCATTGGAGGCTTGTTTTTCTTGTTATGCATCTTATGGGCCATTTATTACACATATTTTTCTGCTGTAATAACATATGAAAGGTCTCCATATTGGCCTCTTGCTTTATAAATTATGATCTGCAATATTGTTCCAACTTTTTGCACTATATTCTTGCTTTTCCCATTTGGGAACATTACACTGCATCTTCAATTCACTCACGATGAGACAACATAAGTTCGATAAAATCCCTAGTCTTAGATGTTGCTTGATGATCCACTGGTTGAGCCAGAACCAGGTGACAGGCTTGGACTGAGAAAAAATATTGCGCAGTTGGAGAGCTCAACGAGTTGGGTTGAGGGCTTGAGCACTGATTTTTGCCATTGCATAGTTATGGAAGGCAATGGAGGCCAAGTGATTTAAAAATTATGCATTTCAAGAGCTCAAGGCTAAGGCTTGAGCCTTGTGACTGTGTAATGCACAGTACTGACTAGCTAGGAGAGATAAATTACGCAAATTTTGGGGTTAGAGGTAGGGATTCAACACTATTATTGCATAGTGCATTGTCTTGGGAGGAAGGAACTATGCATTGTGAAGTGCCAAGAGGCATGTCCATGAAATGAGGGATGAAATTATGTAATTTGTAGTTGTGGAGGGTTTGATGAGGCTAAGTTGCTTAGTCGTGAAGTTTTCTAGATTTCACTAAGTGTGGGATCTGTGAAGTTGATGAGAACATTGATAAAAATTGATTGTGATCACACACTTAGAAAATTTTATGACACAACATATATGATCTAGAACACATGAAAAGCACACTTTCCTTGATGCGACAACTTTGCAACAAATTACAACAAGTGCGACACCAAAGATATGCTTTGTAATGATAGTGATGAAACTTGTGTGATAGTGCTTAGAACTTGGAAATGAGTGCGACAAATATTTACATGGTAATATAAACTCATTTATATAGAGATAACCTATTGAGACCATAAAATATAGCTTTTGTGCAATTTTACAACACTTAACATGCGAAAAGATGACACTTTGATTTTCTTACAAAAGGGACCAAAATACTTAGGGAAAACACGTGATAATACTTAATTCTTGTGATGATAGTATGCAAGATCAAAGGAGGCTCCTAAATTAGGGTGCAGGCCAAAATTTTGGAGGGTGTTGTAGCAGCAACAACACTTAGTGACACACTGATAGAATTCCAACTTCTTAGTCTTGGTTGATTATTTTGTGTAGTGTCTTATTTCCTCGGGGAATATTGATTCATCGTGTAGATCAATTTGGATTCCCCACTTACCCGTGAATAAACATGGTTTCCTTTATTCCTTCTCGGTTGAACACAAGCATAGAATTTAGCAATATCACAATGTTTCAAATTAGGAAAGGGTAGTTTAGTTTGTGAACTATATATTTTCAGAGTATAGTTTTTCATCTCCTATGTTGCTCCACTACTAGTAGCCCTGGATAGTACCCTGATGAAGTCACATAAGGAGCACAAAATTTTCTTCGCTTCGAGCGAGCCTGGTCAGTACCTCGATGGAGTTGATTTCTTCACCTCTCTAGGTAGGAATCCTTTCTCTTCTTTTACATTTTTATTATTTGTTTTTAATCAGACTGTGCATAGGCACTAATTCATTTCATGGGTGGAAGAGGATTCCTGAATTTCCCCTTTTCCTCTTCTACTTCCTTGGATAAGCATGAAAACAATGAAACATAAAGAATCGATTATAGGCATAAGGTTTCTAGAATAGAAACAAGTATCGTTGTTCAACACAAAACTCCCATTACTGAAGGATCATATTTTCTGCGAGAATATCATTGACCAAAAGAAGTAACAAACATAAATAAGGAGGGCTGAAAGTTATCTAAATGTTTTGGTGTCATAAGACTCTTTTCAATTTAGTCACACAAAAAGAAGCCAGAAAAGACATTCACACATGATGCTTATTTATGAAAAAAAATGAAATACCAAACAAAAAAAAAACAAAAAAAAAATTTGTGTACATAATGCGAGGCACATCCCTAGATCATCATTCAAAATAATGTTTTAAATCTTGGCCATTAACAGGAAGAGAGTCAATATTCTCGTATAGAGATTGAAGATGATATGTGTGTTGGTGAAGATTTTTGTGCACAGTGATATGGATTTATGCAGGAACGCAATAAAATACAGAAATAAAAATAAACACAGAGATGTAGCAGAAGTAACAATTCATTTCATTAATACCAAATACTGAAAATTTCTTAAAGATATAATGGAAAATAAACTAGCTCGCGCGATGGTAGCTTATCTCTGAGAAGATATGTGGGGGCTACATGCCTTTGAATAGTGTTACAATGAGTTCAAAGGGAATTTTTATTATTTAACAGTAAGAGAAAACCCTAAACAACCAAAACCCTAACTCGAGGAGACGTAACACCAAGATTTTATGGGCCTTGTTGGGGTTAGCTGGGCAACCAACTTCTTGCGGTCGTACCTTGGTCATATTATCTTTGTTTGATATGTATGATATCGCGTTCGAAAGGTATCTCTGAGGAATACAACTAATGATGTGATTTATATGAAATAATAGGAGGAATCATGCCCAGAAAACATCATTTGCGGCCTCAAAATGGCTCTGGAAGTTCAGGACCCAAAAAATGCTAAAAATAGTAAATTGTGCTATAATTAAGGAAACTAAAAAAATGAAAGAGAAAATGATGAGGGCCCAAGTGGAATAGGTGGGTGGCCATCAGTACACTTGGATTTGTCCTTCCCCCTTATGGATTAATAGTCCCCATTGCGTTGAGTGCCTCCATGAGATGGGTGGAAATTCTACTGAACTTGGCCCCTAGTGAGCCACTTGCCTTGGTGTGGGAGTTGGCTAACTTTAAAAACCTGATACAAGTGGATATTCTTTTGGCGATTGATTTTAAGCTATGTGTCCATGATCTGATCAGTTGTAGCTTATTCCATGTAGTTAGGATTTAACTCTATTGGGGTGAGTTGTTCTGTAATGTCGTATGTGTCCAGTAACGGTGGAAAGTATGGTCAAAGGCGATCCATGTTGAACACTAGTTGTAGGGAAAGGAATGGGGGAATCCTAAGCTCAAAAGCATTGTCTCCCATGTCCTTGGCAATGGTGTATGGACGATATCAGAGTGGAAGAAGCCTGTGGTAGTGCTTAGTGAGGCACTCCTTCTACAAATGTAGCCAAACTATGTCGTCCACTTGGAACTTGTGTGGCACCCGATGTTGATCATGTCATTTCTTATACTTAGCATTAGATTTCTCCAAGATGTCGTGGAATTGCTGGTGGATGTGATGGATGTGTTCAATAAATATTGTTGCTTTATCAGCCTCAGAAAATACATTCGAGGAGCTTGGCCTGGTGTGCCCTTTTTGCAATAGATCTTGGATCTGCCTCTTTATTTAATCATTCTCTAGAATATAATGTCAATAAATTGGCCATTAGGAAACAACGTGCCTGGTGTCAGATCAATGGATTGGTTGACTTGACAATGTAGAGGAACCCGTGTGGGTGAGGAGAAAATGTCCTTGCATTCCCCCACGACTTTGTCCATCTACTGTTGCCGCGCATGGGAGCCCTATTTGGAGGTTTTGGCCACAATATTCTTCTTGCCCTGTGGGCGAATCATAATGAAAAAAAAATTCCTGGTTTGGGAAATAATCTTACTGTGTTGCTTTGTGGTACTCAAAGAGATGGCAGAAGGTTGTACTACCTCTAGTATCCTATACAATTTATTTCCCAAAGTAATAATAACAAAACAAGGCCTAGACTCATACACAACATTTTACTTCCACAAGTATGGTTAGTCTAATAATACATCAGACATGTCAAGAGGAGAAACATCACAAAGTACCTCATCTATGAAGGGTTTAATGTTATCCAGAAGGAAGCACTATTGGCTGACCCGAAGATCTCTTCCTTGGTGAAGCCACCTGGTGGTATATGACTGTTGTCAGTAGGTCGAGCCGCTCCACAACCTCTGTTGAAATGAGGCTATTTTGGCTTCTGCTATTGATAATGAATTGGAGTAGAGAACTCTTCACCCACATCTAGGAATGGAAGAGCCACTCCCCCTCCTCTAGATCCTTGGGTTCCTCCAGCTAGAGCTTGGTGGTGGCAATGATGGAACTGGGTTTTGCATCAATGATCTTCTTCCCTTTGTCATTTTCCTTCTCTAGTTTCAACTCATAATTAGAACATGCACCTGCTTCATATTCCTTCAGTTCGGCCACCAATGACAGTTTGACTCGACACTCGCTTGTGTTGTGAGTGGAGCTGTTACAAAATTCACACCACTTCCCTATGTACTTATTTGGCTTTGTAATGCTGTTCTAAGTTTCCCTTCTTTGGCTTTTCCCCATGCTCTATGGTTTAGTGGTGCCTTTCCCTGGCTTCGAATTCACGGATCCAAAGTCTTGCTTCTTCTTCTTAAATTTCTACTCGATCTTGGCGGCATATTGATATGTCGTGCCAAACGAGGTAATGTCAAGGAACTCCATTTCATCTTGAATGTATATTTTCAAACAACTATAGTACTTGAGCCCCAATTGTTTCTCTAAATATTTAATACCCAAATTTATGCGTAGGGTATGTAACAAATTCGTCAGCTCATGCACATCTTAATCTTTTTGTTGTTGTAGCATGGTCCATTGGATGTACTTGTCCTCATAACTTCCCATGGGGTAATATTATTCCTTGATGACATCTCAAAATGGATTCCAAGTGGGTGTGGTCGAGAAAAAGGAGTGTTCCCTCTCGTCCTTTTTCTCAAAGTAGTTTTCCCACCAATATTTGACATGGAGGGTGGCTTTGAGGAGTGAAAAAGTAATATTTTCTCGGTCGGAGAAATCATGGATCGAGAAATTCCCTTCCAGAAAATTCAACCATCTATCTACACTGTCTACATCTATCTGGCCTTCAAATACAGGAATGTCAAAGTTGACTTGTACCTTGAAAGGAGTCGCGCCTCTAGCTGCTATATGAATATGCATCGTTAATGGGTAGTCATTGAAGGATATGGGAGAAGTTATCCATCATCGCATTCCTTTATTTCTCGAGGGCCTTCGTGAGAAATATTTTGATAGAATTGCATGCTCCCTCATCTTTATTTTCTTCCACCATGGGAGTTCACTGGGGTTAGCGAGGCTAATCTTGCAAAGGTTCAACCAGATCAAGCCCTAACTCCCTATACCCCCATCTCATTGGGGACATGAAAATAAAGATCGAGAAATAGAACACTTCTCTGATACCACTGATATGGATTTATGAAAGAATGAAATAAAATAAAGAAATAAACATAAACATAGATATGCAGTAGAAGTAACACATCATTTCATAAATATCAAATACTAAAAATTTCTTACAGACAAAATGGAAAATAAACTAGCTTGGGCGATGATAGCTTATATCTGAGAAGAGATGTGGTAGCTACATGCCTCGAAACTATGTTACGATGATACTCAAGGGCCTTTATATTATTTAACAATAAGAGAAAACCCTAAAAAACCAAAACCCTAACTCGAGGAGATGTAACACCAAGAGTTGATGGGCCCCGTTGGGGTTAGTTGGGCAACCAACTTCCTAGGGTCATAACTTGGTCACATTATCTTCATTTGACGTGTATGATATCTTGTTGGAAATATCTCTTCAAGGACTATAGTTGCTGACACAATTTCTGGGAAACCACCAAAGGAATCATGCCCAAAAAATGTCTTTTGGGGCCTCAAAATGGATTCGAAAGTTCAAGACCCAAAAGACTACTAAAAATAGTAAATTGTGTTATAATTAAGGAAACTAAAAATTAAAAGAGACAATGGCAAGAGCCCAAGTGGAATAGGTGGGTGGCCACCAATATCCACCTATATCACATAGTGTATGATATGACCCACATAGATTGGAACTTAGTTTGTTTTCCTTTGTCCTCATGGGCTTTGTCCAACTTCAAGAAGAGGTCACCCACAATAAATTCATTTTTCCCTACATACTTCTTGTCGAAGCACCACTTTATATGACTCTAATGAAGAATGAATTTTTCTTTTGCTTCCTATATTTATTCCTACAACTTGCAAAGGGTGTTTATCCTACTCTAAACCAATAAGCAAAGATTTCCATGGGATTCTTGTGAAAGTTGAAGGGCAGTAAAGTAGATGTTCGGGGGTAGGATGGGTTATTTTCTATACACCAGGAATTAAGGAGAAGTATTCAGAGAAGGATTTGGCATGACTTGGTCAGCCCATAAGGCATTTTCCAAAGCAGAGTGCCAGCTCATCTGTTTAGATAAAATGGTCTTCATGATAATGCGAATAAGGTTCTTATTATTGGACTTAGTTAGACCATTTCCTTGCGGATAGTAATTTGCAGAATGTTTCAATATAATGCAATTTTCCAATGAAAAATCATATAATCTCAATGATGAGAAGTACATTTCATTTTCAAAAATAAGTGAATTAGGAACACCAAATATGGAAATGATATTATTTTTGACGAAGTTGATGACTGCCTGATCATTCACTTGCTTCAACATAACTGATTTATTCCACTGCATAAAGTAGTTTTTGTAACTGAGGATATAGCAGCGTTGCTTCGACGAATGCAGATAAATTTTACCAAAGGCATACATGCCCCATTGTTGAAATGGTTCTTCAACAATGATAGGCTGCAATGACGTGACTAAATTATTTCCTTGGTCGACACACTTCTAACTTACCAGATACTTGTGGACATATGTGTGCGAATACTTTAATAATTTCGGCCAATAAAAATTATCCCACACAACGTTTTACATCATTGTGTCACCAATGAAGTGTTCCCCTATTGTTCCATCATGGATATCACGCAAGAATTTCTCTAAATCGTGTGCTTCCACGAATTTGAGAAATACTACATTATGGTGCTTTTTGAAGAGAACCCCATGCACTAACTAGTAAGATAATGATTTTAATCGGAATTCCATTGTATATCATGTGGATAAGTGAGAGGGAAAAGTTCCATGATCAAGATATTGGTGCACATCCATGTACCAATATTTTATGATGGTAGTGGGGCTGGCTAGCTCACCATTGTACATTTTGATTTCTTGCTCCCACCTAGATAGATCATCTTTTGTTGCATCCATAGCTCCTGCTCCTAACCGAAAAATAACATGGCCCTTGGTAGTGTGAACTGGTTTTAATTTTAATTAATACTCCTATAGACCAATCATCTAGTTCGATCTTCTCTCACCCAACTCTTGCTAGAAAAACAACGATATGACTGTTGGGTGCAGAACAGATATAATATAATGATTCTTCAAGAGATAGGGTCAAAAGTGATTAACCTCCATATATACTACATAAATCTTCTTATGAATGGAAATATAGTTCAGCCCGGGTCCTTGTACGATGGAAATCATAAAATAAATTAGTCACTCATTGTTTTGATCATCTTACTGCTTAAGTGTAATGGTGAGAGAAGAATCATAAGAGAAGGTAGAGAGAAGAAAATCTAGATTGAAATTTTTCTTGTATAATGTTGGTGCTTCTATGATTGCTTACTTGATATGAAAAAATGCATCTTTTTCCATTTTATCCCACTTGTATATTGCATCCTTCTTTACTATCTCCTAAATAGGTTTGAAAATATAAGCATAATCAGAGATGAAATTGCAGAGAAAGTTGATCTTTCCCAAGAAGGACTCCATGGATTTCTTATTAACTCAGAAGGGAATACGTGTAATAGCCTTGACCATTTCAGGGTTCACTTAAATTCCAGTTTTCGTGATGATATGGCCCAAGAGGTTTTCCTTGGACAATGCAAAGATACTCTTCCTGGTATTAAATGATATCCCAGATTCCTGACATCGCTAAAATATTTTCTTCTAGTGGCGTAAGTGGTCAGATATATTCTTTCAAAACACTGTTACATTGTTAAGATATACCACTATGATTTTTCCAATCGGTCTGTGAAATGTGATGTCCATTGCACGTGGAAATGTCTCACTGACATTAACTAGCCCAAATGGAATTCTTATGAATGCGAACATGCACCACTTTGTTCGAAAGGTGATTTTTAGTATGTCAGGATTTGAGACTAGAACCTAGTTGTATCCATAATATCCATCAAGAAAAGAGAATATTTCTAACCTCGATATTATCTATAATATATGTTCGATAAACGACACAGGGTAGTTATCTTTGTCCAAGGCATGGTTAAGATTTTGGAAATATACGGAAAAGCGTATTTCCCTGTACATTTTCCTCACTCGTGTTGAGCTCTTAGTTAAACTGAGAGGGGGGGGGGTGAATCAGTTTAACACATTCATAGACTTTTTAAACCTTTTATTCAAACTAACACACATCTTCATTTCATGTCCAGCTTAATATGTAAGTAATCTTAGAATATGAGAAGTAATTATCAATCTAATAGAACGGTAGACTTAATATGAGAGCAACAGGTATTAAGCAGATGATATAAATCAAATCAACACATAAACATCATGCACAGAGACACCAGATATAAGTGGAAACCCATAAAGGGAGAAAACCACATCTTATTATTGTTGTGATGCAAAGGCAAGCTCCAACTCCTTCTCACCACTGTTTTTCTGTAGGCACCAACCTATAGGAAGCTCCAATCCTCAATTCTGCAAGTTACAACTTGCAAGGAAGCACCAACTCCTCTGGCCCTTCTGGTGCACCAACCCATAGGAGGCCTCAACCTCACTACCATAATTGATACATTTCAAGCCTTACTTGATAGGAAGTTCTAACTTCTTCGCTAATTTAACAAAACTAATGTTTGGTTGATTTAATTTTAGATATCGCCCGTTCGTAGCTTCTCTTTTCTCTCTTAATCTTCTCTCGATTTATTCTTCATATTCATCTTCTATATTTTCTCTCTCATCTCTTTAGTTTATCAAATTGACTTTATAGGTCCTTACAAGACTGTTTGTATTCCTCTAGGAATTCGAAATGAATGGTCATACCTCTTGGTCTTCTGCCTCCTCATTTCTTTGTCCAACTCAATTTAAAATCATAATAATATGTACAATATTTCATGCTATAGTGGAATTTTTGTCTTTTCTTTAGGATACTTGCCTTTGCATCACAAACAATAAAAAAATTAATTACAACATTTAATTTCCCATTTTAATTACATATTTCAATTTCACTCAGCTCCTTTTCCGGATTTTGGCTTTACTGGATTTGTCTTTTCCTGCTGCTGTTAAGAACCTATTCTGCATACCTTGGTTCACTGTAATTGTGTGCACCTGTGAATGTATACCTGTCAAACCTGTAATCTCTGCTTATCTCTGCATGCTCTCCTCTTCTTTTTCCTTTTCCATAATTGCATTTAAGTTTTCATGCTCAATTATATTCCAACCTGGGCAATCTCTCTCTCTGCACTTATTCTACGCTGGCAATTTCAATTAAGTAAGGCTGGCTGTTTTCTCGGTTGGCACTCAGATAATAATCAATAAATCTAAGGGTTTATTTTAATGCCTCCTCTAATAATGTGCTCTCCAAGACATACATATATCACTGCATTCTTTAATTACTCGCAACCTTAATATATATCAATGCAAATAACCCGGCGTCGAACTTATACATATATACGATCAACCTTATCATATAACCCTTGGTGATAAATATTTAAACTATATTGTATTTAATCCATTACACAGGTTAATATGTCTCCGTCATTATACATAAGTTATTTTATACTCCGTCGGGCCTTATACTAAATTAATAACCCAACTTCATTACGTATATTTCCGCCGGGCCCACAATGTCATCAACTGCCAATCAAATGCACACAACATACATGACTTATCGTCCACGCACCTTTATTAAACCTCGTGCAAGTCCTGCGATCGCCCACCATTGGATAGACTTTGCCCAGATCAACGGATCTTATTCATTTTGTTGGGCGTCTTCCGCCGATCGTTAATGCACGAAATTTCATTTTAATCAAAACCGCTTGGGACACACGGCCAAATCCTAATGGAATCGCTCTGATTCCACATATACCACCTTCCATATAAAATTGGTGCGAAAAATACCAGAAACCGCCGTCACTGTTCCCCGTTCCTACTCGTGGTTCCGTTGCTTTACTCCAGGTTCCGGTCCTACACGATTTCATATATATATAACTTTTCATCGTATTTCAGTTATATATATGACTATGGTTCCTTCTGCCTTTATTAAAACAAATCACTCATATTTCAATGTATTGTTGTATTCGATTCTGCTCCAATGCTTCGGGTTCCGCTGCCTATTTAATGTACAGAGGTTCTATCAAACTGTTAACCCCGAAACTCGTGGGATAATCAATACCATGACATCATTGGCTACCAGAGTTCAGAGATTGAGCCATTACACAGAGTCGACACCTTTCATCACAATCTTCCACCATAATTTATCTTGCTAGTAACTACAGGTATGGCTACGCATAACTAATGACTTTCAGTAGGCATCAATTTATTCCAATCCCACACAGAATCACGGCTCATACATTCCACATAGTCAATTTGTGTTCCACTGTGGGTTCAACGGTCTATCCACACATGACCCTCGCCACAGAGTTTATTTATTTGACACAAAAACCTCGCCACAGAATTTATTTACACACCATACCTCAAAATTGCACACTACAGCATCATAGACCCATTTAGACCCCCAATTACAGAATCTCATGTAATGCAAAACTTCTTCACTACTCTGCACCTTGAATAGCTCTTTACATCAATTCATTTCCTTTGCTTCCTCTGCTTTGTCTTTGCTGCCTATTCTTCTTCTCTGCTGCCTCTGCTTCTTCTCTGCTACCTCTGTTCTTTGCCATCTCCTTGCAACTGTTCCTGTCTCTGCATCTGTTACCTCCTTTGCCATCAATGACAACATTTCCAACAGTCTCCCCCTTTGGCATTGATGGCAATACTTTTTCTCTGTTTGCCTGCTCTTTCTGTTGTTGTTTGCTCATCCTCCCCCTTTGACATCAATGGCAAAGGGCTGCTTTTTGCATTTCCTATCTCTGAGTTATGTTTAGGCCCTCTTCTGCATGCTGCTCCATAGTGATGTAAAAGACTTGTTGAGAGAACACTTTGAATTTGAATATACACTGTAAATTGATACAGTTCTAGGATAATAGCTTGGTGTTCTTTTGCTTTAATCCTTTGATCCTGAGGACCTGATTCATGCTTTCCTTGCTGGCTGTTCTCCCCCTGGAATGATATTTTCGTTTTGTTCTCCCCCCGAAATTGTGCTTTCTCTTTATATCAGAGAGTAGCATCTGTAGATACTACCCCTAGTTTATCTCTCAAGTATTGAAATGGTTCTCTAGCAAGAGGTTTGGTAAATATATCAGCTGCTGTTCTTTTGTTGGTACATATTCCAGCTTTACTATCTTCTGAGCCACTTGTTCTCGGAGGAAATGATACTTGATTGGAATATGTTTAGTTTTTGAGTGAAGTACATGATTTTTAGATATACTTATAGCACTTGTATTATCACATTTGATTGAAATAGGTTCATCAATGCTTACCTTCATGTCTTGAAGAGTTTTCTTCATCCACATGACTTGTGTACAACATGCTGCTACTGCTATATATTCTACTTCAGATGTAGACAGAGAGATGGATGTTTGTTTCTTGCTTAGCCATGCCACCAGACTTTCTCCTAGATAGAATGCACCTCCACTTGTACTCTTCCTGTCATCCACACAGCGGGCCCAATCTGCATCTGTATATGCTGTAAAGTGAAGTTTTTGCTTTTAGGATACCAAAGTCCATACTGTATTGTTCCTTGTAGATATCTGAATATTCTTTTGACTGCAAGAAGGTGACTTTTTTTAGGTGCTGCTTGATATCTAGCCACTAGTCCTACTGCTAGCATGATGTCTGGTCTTGATGCAGTCAGGTACAATAGACTTCCAATCATGGATCTGTAGATTTTTTGATCTATATCAGCAGACCCATCATCAGCACACAGCTTGCAACCTATGGTCATGGGAGTTGACACAGGTTTGCAATCTTCCATTTTGAATTTTTTCAGCATTTCTTTTAGGTATTTTTCTTGAGAGATGAAGGTGCCTGTGTTCTTTTGTTGAATTTGTAGTCCCAAGTAGAAACTAAGCTCTCCAATCATAGACATTTCAAACTCTGTTTTCATCTCATCAGCAAACCCTTTTGCTAGTTCATCTTTGTTGCTTCCAAACATAATGTCATCAACATACACTACAACAATCAGGAGTTCATTCTCATGGGCTTTTATGTATAGATTGTTGTCTACTCCACCTCTCTTAAAACCCTGTTTTTGCAAATGTTTATCTAGTCTTGAGTACCAAGCACGAGGAGCCTGTTTCAGTCCATATAGGGCCTTCTTCAGTCTGCATACATAGTCTTCTTTGTCTGTCAATGAGAAGCCTTCTGGTTGTTCCATGTATACTTCTTCTTCTAGATCTCCATTAAGAAAAGCAGACTTTACATCAATTTGATATACCTTGAAGTCTTGGTAGCATGCAAATGTCAGGAACATTCTGATAGCTTCCATTCTGGCTACAGGGGAAAATGTTTATTCATAATCAATTCCTTCAATTTTTGAGTATCCTTTGCAGACCAGCCTGGCTTTATTCCTGATTACTTGTCCTTTCTCATTCATTTTGTTTTTGAATACCCATTTTGAACCAATGATATTCTTCTCAGTTGGTCTAAAACTAGTTCCCAGGTATTGTTCTTCTAAATTTGGTCCAATTCTTCATTCATTTCTTTTACCAAATACTTGTCCTTGCTGGCTTCTTCAAACTTCTTTGGCTCTATTTGTGATAACATTGCTATGTATACTTCTTCTGTCTGTTCAGCTAGCTGCCTTCTTGTTTGCAATCCTACACTCTTGTCTCCTATGATTTGATATTCTGGATGGTTCTTTTCAGTGTATCTTGAGGGGGTTTCTGAGTTCAGTTCAGCATTTTCTGATGTTTTTCTTATTTCTTCATCATCTTGATCCTCTTCTTCATGATTTTCAGGATGGCTGCTACAGCCTGTATTTCTTGTCTTGTTTAGGAGTTCTTCATCAAATCTTACATCAATACTTTCTACAATTTTTCAAATAGTTTTGTTGTAGCATCTATATCCTTTACTCTTGGATGCATATCCTAAGAATATTCCTTCATCTGCTCTTGCATAAAATTTCCCCAGATTTTCATCATTGCTCTTTATGTAGCACTTGCTGCTAAAGACTCTAAAGTGCTTGATTGATGCAGGTTTACCATGCCATAGCTCATAAGGTGTCTTATCACTGTTAGGTCTTAAATGAGCTTTTTTTAGAATATGTACTGCTGTGTGTACAACTTCTGTCCAAAAAGTTTGAGTAATGTTATTCTCTTGCATCATAGCTCTGGCTATTTGTTGTACAGACGTGTTTTGTCTCTCTGCTACTCCATTCTGCTGAGGTGTCCCTGCAATGGTAAATTGTTGTTTTATTCCATGTTCATTACATAGGTCTGCAAAGTCATAATCTGTGAATTCTCCTCCTCTATCTGATCTGATACACTTTAGCTTGCATCCAATTTGATTTTCTGCTAATGCTTTGAATATCTTAAACTTTTCCAGTGCTTCTGATTTGTTCTTGAGAAAAGCAACCCATGTCATTCTGGAGAAATCATCTATTATCAACATGAAGTAGGATTCTCCACTTGGTGTTTTAGTTCTTGCAGGTCCACACAGATCCATGTGCACAAGCTGGAGTGGTCTTCTAGTTGATAGCACATCTTTAGATTTAAAGGATGTGCGAGTTTGTTTCCCAAATTGACAAGATTTGCATATGGTATTTGAAGGCCTCTTTATTTTAGGCATATCTCTGACAGCTTTCTTCTTACTCAGTCTGATGATATGGTCGAAGCTGAGATGTCCCAATCTCCTATGCCATAACCATGACTCCTCAGGTTTGCTCAGATGGCAGGCTTCATCCTCCTCTTTTACTATGTACACATTACTCTCTGTTCGGACACCTTTGAGCAGAGTCTTTCCTGTTGTGCTTGATCTGACTTCACAGTCTTGTGCTCTAAAGAGAACTTCACAGCCTTTGTCACACATCTGATTGACACTCACTAAATTTTCTTTCAGCCCATCTACAAATAGTACATCTTGGGCCTTTCCTCTTCCATTATCTATGCTGACTGAGCCTTTTCCCCTGATCTTACCTGATTTATCATTGCCAAAAGTAACATTGCCAGATTTCTTTTCATCAAGAGTAATAAACTTACTTTTGTCTCTTGTCATGTGTTTAGAGCAACCACTGTCCAAGTACCATTGACTTTTTAGATCTTGAGTAGTTAGAGCCATGTCACATTTATTCACCTTCTTTATCCACTGGACGCACCCTTTTGTTTTGTATATTTTGTGAGGTGATGACCTCCATCTTCTTAGAGGACATTTGGAAGACATATGTTCAAATTGATTGCATATACAACATTTGATTATATTTTTTGTAGAATTATGAGTATGAACAGAATTTCTTTGATTCATAAACCTCCTTAAGGTGTTAAACATCAATCTTTGTCCATACTTTCTACACTCAATGATTTTATGACCAAATTCCTTACAATAAAAGCAGTAACCATAGAAGCTATTTGAATACCTGATGTAAGGTTGTCTTTTCCATTTGTTTGCTTGAGGCAGTATCTTCAATGTTTGCATCTTTTGCTGGTTTGAATTACTCCTTCTTGCATGACAATATGCAACAATGTGTCCCAACTTGTGGCAGACATAACAGGTGGCATTCTTCATTGGAGGGAAGAAAATTCTTTGATGGTTTCCAAATTTTACATATTCAGGGGTCTTAGTATTTATTACATTCTTTGCTACTAGTGGTTTCCTCTGATCTCTGTCTCCCTTATTGCAGATTTCTTATTTTTTAGGAATTGTTTGAGCTACTTCATCATTCTTCTTTGCTTTTACAACAATAATCTCTCTGTCAACCTTTTCTTTTCCTTTACTTGATTCTCCTTCGTAGCCTATTCCAGTCTTTATCATAGGGGATCTTTGAGCAACCAAAATTTCATTCAACTTAATAGAGCTTGTTGTTTGGGAAGAGTTTATAACCACTTTACTTTGAGTATTTTCTAATTTCTTTCTCAGACATAGAATTTCTTCTTCCATCTTCTCTTGTTCTCGAGTTTTATCTTTGATTTGCTGAAGTAACATATATTCTATCTTCTTGGCTTCTTCAAGCTCTATTTTTAGCTGCTTAAGGACTTCTAAATTATGTTCTTCTTGTACATAATTGAGGAGAATGTCCTTTTGCTTTCTGCATTTCAGTTTGAGTCTATCAATCTCTTCTAGAGCACTTCTTAGCTCCCCCTCAAGGTCGACTTCACTTTCTTCTTCTTCATCTTCTAGCAGGAGACCTTCAAGTTATTCTATGGCCATCAATAAGAATTCAGAGGTTCCTTCTTCACTTGAGGATTCATCTGAATCTTCAGATGCACTGCTGTTTTGTTGAGCATAGAAGGATTTTCTGTTGAACTTCTTTCCTTTCTGCCAGTTCTTTGATTTATTTTTCTTTGACTCTTGAGCCTGATTCCTTACTTTCTTGTGAGGACACTTAGCAGCATAGTGTCCCACTCTTCCATAGTTAAAGCATTTGAAGGGGAGTTTACCTTTGTATTTACCTGAGCCTCTATCCAATTTCTTGACAAACTTTGCCTCTTCTTCATCTGAGCAAGAGCATATGTCTCCCTCTTCTTCTTTCTTCTTTTCTGTTTTAAAGGTTGCTTCCCTTGTACTTGGATTTTTCTGCGGGAGCCTCATTTCATAGGTTGTTAGATTTCCAAGCAACTGGTTCATGGTCAAGGTCTCCCAATCAGTTGTTTCTTCTATTGCAGACACCTTTGGATTAAACCTGGATGGAAGAGATCTTAGAATCTTTTGCACAATTATACTTTCTGGAATTTTTTCTCCAAGAGCTTTCATATTGTTAATAATTTCTGCAGCTTTTAGGAAGAAACTGGCAATGTCTTCATCATAATTCATTTTTAAGTTTTCAAACTGGGCTCTATAGACTTGAAGTTTGGCAGTCTTTACTTTCTGGTCTCCCTCATGTATGTTTTCAAGAGTATCCCATATTTTTTTGGTAGTGTCTTTGTGCATTACTTTAATAAACTCTGCTTCACATAATCCATTCAGGATGGCATTCATGGCTTTTTCATTAGCCACAAAATCTTGTTTTGAGTCCTTTTCTGTGTCAGTTGCCTTCGGGGCATATCCTAATTCCATAACAGCCCAGACTTCTATTCCTAGAGACATTATGTATGTCCTCATTCTGATTTTCCAGAAAGCATAATTTTCACCAGTGAAGAAAGGGGTTTTATTGGTTGAGCATCCTTCTTTACTAGCCATATTGGGAACCTAGGATCTCCTTTCAGTTGTTAGACTTGTACAAAGGAAACCTGCTCTGATACCAATTGTTGAGCTCTTAGTCAAACTGAGAGGGGGGGTGGGGTGAATCAGTTTAACACATTCATAGACTTTTTAAACCTTTTATTCAAATTAACACACATCTTCATTTCATGTCCAGCTTAATATGTAAGTAATCTTAGAATATGAGCAGTAATTATCAATCTAATAGAACAACAGACTTAATATGAGAGCAACAGGTATTAAGCAGATGATATAAATCAGATCAACACATAAACATCATACACAGAGACACTAGATATAAGTGGAAACCCATAAAGGGAGAAAACCACATCTTATTATTGTTGTGATGCAAAGGCAAGCTCCAACTCCCTCTCACCACTGTTTTTCTGCAGGCACCAACCCACAGGAGGCTCCTACCTCAATTCTGCAAGCTACAACTTGCAAGGAAGCACCAACTCCCTTCAATTTTCTGTAGGCACCAACCTACAGGAGGCTCCAACCTCAGTCAGCTACAACTGATAGCTATCAAGCTACAACTCGATAGGGAAGCTTCAACTTCCTCAATTTATCAAACTGAATGTTTGCTGATTTACTCCAGATATCAGCTCTGTTCTGTATCTGCTCTTCTTCTCTTAATCTTCTCTGCTTTATTCTTCTATATTCTGCATTCTCTATATCTGCTCTCTCTCTGTCTCTCACTCTCTTTTGAGCTTATCCAATTGATCTTATATAGGAATTCTCACAAGACTGTTTGTATTCCTCTAGGAATTCGAAATGAATGGTCATACCTCTTGGTCTTCTGCCTCCTCATTTCTTTGTCCAACTCAATTTAAAATCATAATAATATGTACAATATTTCATGCTATAGTGGAATTTTTGTCTTTTCTTTAGGATACTTTCCTTTGCATCATAAACAGTAAAAAAATTAATTACAACATTTACTTTCACATTTTAATTACATATTTCAATTTCACTCAGCTCCTTTTCCAGATTTTGGCTTTACTGGATTTGTCTTTTCCTGCTGCTTTTAAGAACCTGTTCTGCATACCTTGGTTCACTGTAATTGTGTGCACCTGTGAATGTATACCTGTCAAACCTGTAATCTTTTTTTATCTCTGCATGCTCTCCTCTTCTTTTTCCTTTTCCATAATTGCATTTAAGTTATCATTCTCAATCATATTCCAACCCGGGCAATCTCTCTCTCTGCACTTATTCTACGCTGGCAATTTCAATTAAGTAAGGCTGGCTATTTTCTCGGTTGGCACTCAGATAATAATCAATAAATCTAAGGGTTTATTTTAATGCCTCCTCTAATAATGTGCTCTCCAAGACATACATATATCACTGTGTTCTCTAATTACTCGCAACCTTAATATATATCAATGCAAATAACCCGACATCGAACATATACATATATACGATCAACCTTATCATATAACCCTTGGTGATAAATATTTAAACTATATTGTATTTAATCCATTACACAGGTTAATATTTCTCCGTCGTTATACATAATTTCTTTTATACTCCGTCGGGCCTTATACTAAATTAACAACCCAAATTCATTACGTATATTTCCGCCGGGCCCACAATGCCATCAACCGCCAATCGAATGCACACAACATACATGACTTATCATCCACGCACATTTATTAAACCTCGTGCAAGTCTTGCAATCACCCACCATTGGATAGCCTTTGCCCAGATCAACGGATCTTATTCATTTCGTTGGGCGTCTTCTGCCGATCGTTAATGCGCGAAATTTCATTTTAATCAAAACCGCTTGGGACACATGGCCAAATCCTAATGGAATCGCTCCGATTCCACAGATACCACCTTCCATATAAAAGTGGTGTGAAAAATACCAGAAACCGCCGTCACTGTTCCCCGTTCCTACTCGTGGTTCCGGTCCTCCACGATTTCATATATATATAACTTTTCATCGTATTTTAGTTATATATATGACTATGGTTCCTTCCGCCTTTATTAAAACAAATCGCTCATATTTCAATGTATTGTCGTATTCAATTCCGCTCCAATGATCCGGGATCCGCTGCCTATTTAATGTACAGAGGTTCTATCAAACTGTTAACCCCGAAACTCGTGGGATAATCAATACCACGACATCATTGGCTACCAGAGTTTAGAGATTGAGCCATTACAGAGAGTCGACACCTTTCATCACAATCTTCCACCGTAATTTATCTTGCTGGTAACTACAGGTATGGCTACGCATAACTAATGACTTTCAGTAGGCATCAATTTATTCCAATCCCACACAGAATCACGACTCATACATTCCACATAGTCAATTTGTGTTCCACTGCGGGTTCAACGGTCTATCCACACATAACCCTCGCCACAGAGTTTATTTATTTGACACAAAAACCTCGCCACAGAATTTATTTACACACCATACCTCAAAATCGCACACTACAGCATCATAGACCCATTTAGACCCCCAATTACAGAATCTCATGTACTGCAAAACTTCTTCACTACTCTGCACCTTGAATAGCTCTTTACATCAGTTCATTTCCTTTGCTTCCTCTGCTTTCTCTTTGCTGCCTTTGCTTCTTCTCTGCTGCCTCTGCTTCTTCTCTGTTGCCTCTGTTCTTTGCCATCTGCTTGCAATTTTTCCTGTCTCTGCATCTGTTACCTCCTTTGCCATCAATGCCAACATTTCCAACAACTCGGACCATATTAGATACCCATGTTGGATTCCACACTTTATAAATTATCTGAGCATCCAGCAGTTTCTGTAAATTCTTCTAAATCAGGGGCTTAAGTGGCAGATGCACCTTCCACAACTTCTTCTTAAAATGCTTGGCCCCTTCCCTAATCAATATGACATGCCGGATTGTTCAAATTTCGTAAGGATCGAGCTCATAATATGTCCACGTGAAAACATCCTGGTACTACTTGAATAAGCAGATAAAATAAATTTTATCGTGTGGTGTGCAACAAGTACTGAGATTCACAAACTTCAGATATTTCTCTATTCCAAGATTAATCATTTGAAGCGACAACGTAGAAATTTTGGTTTTAGAATTAACTATCCATCTAAAGAGATTTTTCAAGTCATACATATTTTCCTATGATACCACACCCTTTGGCATGGGCTTCTCCTTATTCACGCAATTAGCATCTTACAACACTTTTTCATGCTCATCTTCATCAATATTTGCATCTTTGAATACATCAACGTTCGCCATAAAATGAATTATCTGCTGGTCATTATTAAAAATGTGTAAATTAATGATATTATCAAGGATGGATGGTTTATAAATAATTTCAACATAAAAACCATCCCTAAGTGGTGAGAACCTAGCAGCAGCATTTTCTAATGCATCTGCAGTCTTGTTGCGCATTCTAGGAACATATATAATATTAAAAGCTTTCAAATGAGAAATTAAGCACCATACCTCTTGTTGATAACTTTTCAAATGAGGTGACACACAGTGTATAATATTTCTACCTACCATACGACAATTTTCGAGTCACTTATTACTTTAAGGACTAGAACATTGAGGTCAATGGCCTTTTTTAAGCCCAGAATGAGTGCTTCGTATTCAAGAATGTTATTAGTGCACTCTAATTCCAAGCATCTCAAGATCATATTTTTTTGTTGTCGTGGGTCTACTAAAACAAAACCAGCTATAGATCACTCCTATGTCTTTGAACCATCAAAATACAAAATCCAAACATCATATGTACAAGAGCTACACCCTACACTAGTATTAGTACTACTACTATATACTATACAAAGTTCATTCATGCCAATTGGAATATCAAGGAGATCCAACTGTGTTCCTGGTGGGATTGGGGAAGGCTGAGCAAGGTATCTCCCTGTGTCAATCTCCAAGAAGAAATTTCCAAATATTAGCTATGCGAAAGTAACTGGCTCATTTTTTCCATCAAAAGGTGTAACATTGTGCTTCATGTAAGACTTTGAGCTCACCCATAATTGATTTTTTATTCCCTTGTACAGAAGCCATAAATGTTACCAGTCGGTAGAAAAATACCCATGTAATTTTTTCGACTAGTCTCTACTTAATAATACACCGTATTCTTCTGGAATTTCCAGAATTACTATATTTATGCACTTGTGAAATCATTGCTCGAATGACAGGCGAATAAGCACGTTTTTGAGTTCACCGATAGCATGGAAAAGGCTCTTGTCCAGTTGAACGATATGTGCATATTCATTAACCCATTCTCCATTTATTTTCTTTGCCATATATACTGGTATTATGTTTACATATGCACAAGAATAAGCTAAGAAATTGTGCACATTATAATTAAAAAATTTAAACATTAATAAAAATGGAGGGAAGATTTTGTTAGCATCTAATGTTAATGCATTAAACATAGATTCTAAAGAACCAAAAGACTTACTAGATCCCTTCTACAAAGAACCATTTTCATCTGAGGAAAACTATTAAAGAGCAAGGAAAAGAAATTCTCGTTGACTCACGATCCTTGTAAGTTCAAAGGGTGAAATGTTTGGAAAATTTTTCTTCATATCTTTGACTATGTTATAATCAAGTGTGACAGGGAATTCTGAATGGTCTGGAGGAGTAAACTTATCTGATATTTCTAGAGTAATTAACTTGATTTTAGCATTGGCAGAATTATTCTTCACTTTTTCATTATTTCCTAACTTTCCCTGAGTGTTCTGAGATGAGTTGACAAGAGGTGTGAGATTTCTTAAAAATTTCTCTTTCAATTTCTACCTTGTCAACTCCTGTTCAGATATCGGACCTTGGCTTCTCAACCTATACCAACTTTTCTTCTTTTGATCTGAGTCCTCACTTTGTGGCGGTTCTTCAATACTTTTCTTTTCCTCTATGTATACATAACTTAATGTATTTACTACATGCCCAAAACTTGTAGTTTATTCAGCGACAACAGTTTCTTCCTTATTTTTCTCTATTTTAGTATGCTCATCTGAAAGTATTGTATCAATGATGTGCACATATAGAGCATTCATGTTGTGATTCCACTGTGGGCATGTCTTTTCTGAATGATACACTTGATGAAACGATCAATATTGGTCCATGCCCGTACTTTCAACGTTTAGCATAACATTCTAAATTTGCACAAACCTGGTCAATTGATTGTTTCTACTACTACCAAAGTTGGAAGCCCATCTCAAAATTTTTAATTCAGGAGTCTTGTTGTTTACGATGGTATCGCTTGACCTCTGTTTCAACTGTACCAACTCATTGGACAGATACTTGATCATCTGGTCCAAGCTTTCAAAATTTTCAAACTCTTTTCCTTTTCCTTACTTATTAAAGCCGGAGGCATTTTCCCCATGTATTTGGAGTCTTTTTAAGGTTCATTTTCAAAAATGACTCTGATTGTGTGCAAGTCCTTTTCAAATGTTATGGCCTCTTCGTACTTTTCTGCTAAAGTCTCTTTCACAGTTCTCTTCACGAACTGCGCAATGCTTGTTGGTAAGGTATAAGTGTAATAATAGATGGTGATGGAGTCATGAGGTTTCATATTGAAAGGAAATTGATTAAATATGTGGTTAAACATCTAATTAAAATATTTAACTTTATCTTTCTTCTCCATCTTCAAATTTCCTGGCTCTTTCAATAACATGGTCTGGGTTTTATCATCATCGAAATTTTCAAGAAACAAATTTTTAAATCCCCTAAAATTATGGATTGAGTTCGGAAGAAGAATGTGGTACCATACAACTACTCTTCCATGTAAGGTACAAGGGAAACATCTACATGCAACATCATCATAACGCACCTCAAGCGTTTGCATATGTAGGTAGAAGTTGTCCAAGTGGTCCTCCCCTTTCACTGCTTTGTTATGGTCATACTTCATTAACAATTTATCTAGATGCATTGGTATCTTGTGTAATATACCTGGTATAGCAAGTTGGCCCCAATACATCCAATCTAGATCTTTTTTCATCATGTATTCATCTCTAAAATCCTCCTCTTCTTCAGAATATAAGGGATCTTCCTCTTCCTCTTCATGACCGCCTAACCCATGGAATGTGTCATGTCAAAGTAAAATGTTGTCTCCATCACCTCCATTGAAATATGGAGGCTTATTAGGTTTATCTGTAGTCTCTTCTAACTCTTGAAGGGTAGAAATAACTAAATATTTGACTGTGAAAACCATTATCCTAGTAGGAGTTGTTGCGTTCTTATTTGGAAAACATGGAAGATTATGTACTCCAACGATCAAACCAATGGCCTTTGCAAAAAAACAGGTTTTAGGCTGGATGGCCTAGATATGCTCATAATATATTTCACAAGTTTCTCCAAAACTGGGCTGAGAAGATCCTTCAAATTCAGGAATGTGAGTAGAGGAGGTGCTTGGAATATTTTTGCCTTGACCATAATAAGTGTGATGAGGGTGGGTTGAGTTTTCAGCCATAAAAATCTAGAATCCTTTCTTCTAGCACCATAAATGTTAACAGTGTTGGACCTGCCAACATTCAAGGGGTCTCTTCAATATGTGGTCCCAATTAAAGATCAGATTTTTTGGGATGGGAGCCCCATCTAGAATACGACCCGATTATCATTTTATTA